>NW_021011481.1:3839952-4439952 GCF_003987935.1 Bombyx mandarina
GCGATGGCCGGGCTCGCGAACGTAACGTCCACAATAGACTCGCCCTGCCACCGCACGCACGTCGCAACCGAACCTCTATTCAACAAACAGAGGCCGGCCGCGTTCGCCCACCTCTCCAGTAGCCTACCACGAGCGTCCGAGCGGGGGGAGCCCCATGCGACAGACTTCGCGTTGAGATCCCCCGCGAGAATCACTGGACGGGGAGCGAGGCGGCGAACAATCGCCCCGATCCCGCCCAGGAAATGCCCGAACTCGACAGTAGGCCTGTTCGGAGAGAAGTACGCCCCGATCACGACGGTCCCTTCCAACTGCACCGCGACGAACCCTTGGCCCCTGGTCACCATCGCCAGGGGGGGGATCGCCGCGTCTCTTCTTATGGCTATGGCCGCCAGGCCGCCATCATTAATAACCCCTTAGGATATCAACGATTTTGTAGAAAAAAACTTACATGTCCTACTCTACCTTGAGTCTAATAAGTTATGCGCATTTGATCGTCATAACATTTTTCGTATATTTTGTTGTATGTTACATACATGGTCATTATCAGATAATAAAATCTGTCCCCAGTGTCGAAATATCACCAGAGCAAACATAGTAAATATAACAAAGCAATTCGTCGTAACAAAAGTAAATTCTAACTTCTTTAGCCCAACACTAAGGTTAATTTGACATAAAATTGGGGGAATTAAAAGATGCCAGCTGATGTACTTCTCAGACATGCCGAGGTTGAAAATACTTACCGCGGGCAGCTTAGTGTCACTCTTGGAAAGATGCACTCCGCCAATTTCAATAATATTGGGAAGATACGCAGCTGGAGTATCAAAACTAAAATGTCCGTTAATTAATATCAGGGAGGCATTCTTTTGCATCTCAAGCAAAGTGGGCACTGGTTCTTCTAAATTTGGAATGTACTTCCTGACCAATTTCTCTTGTTCTTCTAAGTACCAATATCGCCACCAAACGTATTCGTAAACGGTGAAGTATACATTTCTTAACCTTGCGAAGAAGCTAGTCGGGTTCCTCACTTCCAAAAATTCACTGATCACAGTGGCTAGCTGCAATGGGTTTCTTATCATGATGTTATGTCTCATACAGTTTCCGAATGTTGTAACTAGAACTAAAGGAGCTTTGTATTTATGTGCTAATATGTTCATCGCTTCTTGGAAAAACTGCTCGCAAATGACTAAATCGAATTTGTTGTCTTCAGCTAAAAAACTCTTCACTTCAGCTGAATTTAAAGTTAGATTTGTGAATCCTAGTCCCCCTCTCCAGAGAATCATATTGTGAAATTCTTCAGTTGATACCCCAACCATGTCGAAAACGTTCGGTCTTTTGGTTCCTAAAACAGAAAGTGGTTAAAAATTAATTTGGAATATTTACTATCCATTTAATCATAATCGCCTAAATATATAAAATAAAATAAAATATTGCTTAGATGGGCGGACGAGCTCACCGCCCACCCGGTGTTAAGTGGCTACTAGAGCCCATAGACATCTACAACGTAGATGCGCCACCCACCTTGAGATGTAAGTTCTAACGTCTCAGTATAGTTACAATGGCTGCCCCACCCTTCAAACCAAAATGCATTACTGCTTCACGGCAGAAATAGCCGATGGAGGTACCTACCCATGCGGACTCACAAAAGGCCCTACCACCAGTAATTACGCAAATTATGCGGATTTGATTTTTACTACACGATTTTCCTTCACCGTGGAAGTCAATCGTCAAATATTTCATAACAAAAATTGGAACCGCCGCGCCTGTGGGATTGGAACACCGTTGCATCGCTAGATACGAATGCACCAGACGTATTTTCTTTAAGCCACGACGACTTCATATATTAGGTATAATTGTCATATCTAAAATTAGTCTTTATTATAAATTAAATGAGATACAAAAAATTTAATATTAAATCAAAGTATTTTTCAAGGTTCAGTTAATGATTAAAATATAAATAAATTCATGCTTATGTAATAACGTTATTCCAGTTGATTTCTAGAATATTATAATTAATATGGGCATTACTTTACAGCACTTAAATAATGAGAGATACGAAATTATTTTAAATTCAGTTTTATGCAAATTGAATTTATAATTATTTATTTTAAATTAAATCATCAAATGATTTGATCTTTCTCACGTGAGCATTTTTTGTTGTATTATCTACTAGATATTTTATGATTTATAGTCATCTTCATCATCACCATCAGCCCAATGTCGCTCACTTTATTAGATATTTATTTTATGCTTATTAGTCAGGATGAAAAAAGTTCAAATTCTTAAACATCGGACCAACAACAATCACCAACATGTTTTATGACAAATATGATATTTGTGTAAACAGAGCTTACCTATGACGTCCCATATTTCTTTCTGATCAACTTGTATCTGACGGTAATTTGCAGGAGCATTCTTATCTCGAAATCCAGTGATGACAGTCACATTGTGACCCCTTCTAGCTAATTCTAATCCAATCGGCTTCAACATAATATGGTGAGATTTAGAAGTAAAAGGCATCACATACAAAATATTGGCACACTCACATAAACCCGTCATNCTAGTCGGGTTCCTCACTTCCAAAAATTCACTGATCACAGTGGCTAGCTGCAATGGGTTTCTTATCATGATGTTATGTCTCATACAGTTTCCGAATGTTGTAACTAGAACTAAAGGAGCTTTGTATTTATGTGCTAATATGTTCATCGCTTCTTGGAAAAACTGCTCGCAAATGACTAAATCGAATTTGTTGTCTTCAGCTAAAAAACTCTTCACTTCAGCTGAATTTAAAGTTAGATTTGTGAATCCTAGTCCCCCTCTCCAGAGAATCATATTGTGAAATTCTTCAGTTGATACCCCAACCATGTCGAAAACGTTCGGTCTTTTGGTTCCTAAAACAGAAAGTGGTTAAAAATTAATTTGGAATATTTACTATCCATTTAATCATAATCGCCTAAATATATAAAATAAAATAAAATATTGCTTAGATGGGCGGACGAGCTCACCGCCCACCCGGTGTTAAGTGGCTACTAGAGCCCATAGACATCTACAACGTAGATGCGCCACCCACCTTGAGATGTAAGTTCTAACGTCTCAGTATAGTTACAATGGCTGCCCCACCCTTCAAACCAAAATGCATTACTGCTTCACGGCAGAAATAGCCGATGGAGGTACCTACCCATGCGGACTCACAAAAGGCCCTACCACCAGTAATTACGCAAATTATGCGGATTTGATTTTTACTACACGATTTTCCTTCACCGTGGAAGTCAATCGTCAAATATTTCATAACAAAAATTGGAACCGCCGCGCCTGTGGGATTGGAACACCGTTGCATCGCTAGATACGAATGCACCAGACGTATTTTCTTTAAGCCACGACGACTTCATATATTAGGTATAATTGTCATATCTAAAATTAGTCTTTATTATAAATTAAATGAGATACAAAAAATTTAATATTAAATCAAAGTATTTTTCAAGGTTCAGTTAATGATTAAAATATAAATAAATTCATGCTTATGTAATAACGTTATTCCAGTTGATTTCTAGAATATTATAATTAATATGGGCATTACTTTACAGCACTTAAATAATGAGAGATACGAAATTATTTTAAATTCAGTTTTATGCAAATTGAATTTATAATTATTTATTTTAAATTAAATCATCAAATGATTTGATCTTTCTCACGTGAGCATTTTTTGTTGTATTATCTACTAGATATTTTATGATTTATAGTCATCTTCATCATCACCATCAGCCCAATGTCGCTCACTTTATTAGATATTTATTTTATGCTTATTAGTCAGGATGAAAAAAGTTCAAATTCTTAAACATCGGACCAACAACAATCACCAACATGTTTTATGACAAATATGATATTTGTGTAAACAGAGCTTACCTATGACGTCCCATATTTCTTTCTGATCAACTTGTATCTGACGGTAATTTGCAGGAGCATTCTTATCTCGAAATCCAGTGATGACAGTCACATTGTGACCCCTTCTAGCTAATTCTAATCCAATCGGCTTCAACATAATATGGTGAGATTTAGAAGTAAAAGGCATCACATACAAAATATTGGCACACTCACATAAACCCGTCATTACAACAAACAAAAATATGAAACTGTTGAACATTTTATTAAATTGATTTATAACGAATACGTTACACTAAGCAATTAACAAAGAACAACAGCGACTGCTCACATCAGCTTGCTATGTATAAATAAGCAAATCGAAATGAATTCTGACGACTGAGCTAGATAGATACAAGCCCCTTCACATATTTTTTATCAGTTAGCTAATAAAATTAGGTACAAAGATGTGGACCAGTTTGTGTTCATAACCGCACTTCAAATCATTTATTTCAAATTGGATAAACATTAAAACATAATGATNACAACAGCGACTGCTCACATCAGCTTGCTATGTATAAATAAGCAAATCGAAATGAATTCTGACGACTGAGCTAGATAGATACAAGCCCCTTCACATATTTTTTATCAGTTAGCTAATAAAATTAGGTACAAAGATGTGGACCAGTTTGTGTTCATAACCGCACTTCAAATCATTTATTTCAAATTGGATAAACATTAAAACATAATGATTGAATGTCAAAGAATGTTATCTCTATGTACGGCCACAAAAGATAGACACAGTCCTGAAAATAAAAATCGAAGCAAACTCGGGCAGATATTCTTTTTTACCCGACTCACAAAGCAGGTTTTTTTTTACTATCTAAGCTTGTGGTAGCCTTGAGAGGCTATGTCAGCGTAACCTAACAAATAGGTGAGCTAACAAATAGAGAATATATTATAATACCACCGGATCGGAAATGCAATCCACTGAGAAGATCCGGCGAGAAACTCAAGGAGCTGTGTCTGTGGGTTAATTTACTCGCCAAGCCCTTCGTCGCAAGCGACGGGTTCGACGACAACGATGACCGGTGCTTGAGGTACGTAAAAGTAACGTTAGTGGATCGGGAGGATCCGAAATGACGTGCTTAGGGTGACGTTGACTGTTAACAGTGGAGGTGAATGTTTTTCAACCGTATATCTATTAACTTCTGTGTATTTAAAATCACTTATCTAAAGGACTCTACTGAGTCCAAAAGGATAGATATCGCAACCTTTCCGCGAAGCAGTAATACGTTCAGGTTTTCAGAAATAACGACGATACTATACAATTGAGACTTAGATCATAATAATATGTCTCAGGCTCATAACACTCATATTGTGAAATTTAAGAACTTTGATAACTATTTAACATTAAATGAGCCATGTGGTTAAGCACTCGTTTATGCAATAATAATAAAAGATATTAGAACAGATGAGTTTTAGGTGAGTGGAGACACTCACGCTGATTTACATAATGGGCTCCTGTAACTAGTTAATACCTGGTGGGGCTTGAGCTTCTACATTTGTCTATGCCAACCTTTCCCAAAGCGGGCGATAACGCCCCCTTGTGGGCACTGCAATTCTAAAGAGGGGCGATAAGAGACCCAGGAAAAAATGGGGGCGTTGTGTAGAAGCTTGGTAGGCTATTTGTAATTCCATCTAGGAGGACTCTTAGACACCGACTGAGCTCTCGCTATGGTGGTTTTTAAGTTGGTGAGAATATGGAAGCGTTAAAACATAATTTATTCTCAAAGTCGGTAGTAGACAAAATAAGTTTGGGAGCTCCTGGTCTATGCAATATGATTTCAGCTTTTGAAATGTCATTAGATTTATCTCAATTGTGAGAGTGAGATCTATCTATCTTCTATCTTTCAGACCATAGACATCCGCTTCTGTACGTAGGTTTACCCCAAGACTCGCCACAATACTAACATAGGCTTATATTATTTCAATACATATATTATCCGCAAAAAACAATAATCTAATAACTAAGAAGTTTGAAATGAAAATAAATTCTTAATTGAAATCTACCTAGCGAAAAGCGAAAAATAAGACAATAATACTAACTACAATATACTAAATATTACTTAAATATTAGTTTAGTAGTTATTTTGCATAATATATTTATAATAGATTTAAGAAGCCTTATTTCTCTAGTGTACTACACGTCGTGTATATCAAAAACTGGAGAATCAAATTATAAAAAATGTATTGAGACGCTTATTTTTGAATTTTAATTTACTTTTCTCAAGGATTCCCTTGAGTGACCGATATAAATCGCACGAATAGCTCTCTTCTCCAGAATGAAAATCGATTTAACGTTGTCCCGCAGTAAATTGCCACAGGGCATACTATGAAAATACCTAAAATATACCATTTAAATATATGTTGTACTTCGTTAGTTGCACGGTTGCATTTTCTCTTTTGGTATTTATTCTAAAGAAGGATAGAACAATTTTTCAAGGCACCGTCACCTTTAGATCCTTTAGAAACATAAACGCTATCAGTGAACAAACGTAATAGCGATTTCAAATTAGTTTCTCTGAAAGGATAATAATATATACTTAGGACAACGTTTATTTACGATAGACAATTCATTGTGATTTACGACCATGTGATTGACCTCACGTGTCATATCCTGTAGTGGATTCACTTTGTAACATTTACGGTTGGTATTGGTATGGTAGTTTTTGTAAACAACAAAAAAATCTAACCAATAAAATAAAATAAATGAGTGAGTGAGAGTTGCGTATGAAGCGCTAGCTCATCTACCAGATTAGTGAATTTAAAAGTGTTTAATCTATAGAGTCATTTAAGAATAGTGGTTTCAAGTTCAAACCATTTGTGAAACCGATCAGTATATTATATATGTACATATTATGTTTCGTATTTTTATAGCTATAGATATTAATAATAATAAAATAGCTTTATTTGATTCCACAATAATTGGATAGAGCTTCATTAGTTTAGTGTTTATATATATAATATAGTAATATTATATAAATAAGTAGCCTTTATAAATCTACTCATCATACCCAGGATTCAAGTAAAGAAGTATGTATAACAATGTATAAGTACAGGCATTAAGCACACAAACACACACAAGCTCTTATAAAGTAGTACTTGAGCTCATAAACATAAAAACGTAATGACGATAAGTTTTTTAAATTTTTTATTGCGTAGTTGGTTGGACGAGCTCACAGCCCACCTGGTGTTAAGTGGTTACTGGAGCCCATAGACATCTACAACGTAACTGCGCCACCCGCCTTGATATAAGCTCAAAGGTATCAGTACAGTTACAACGTCTACCCCACCCTTCAGACCGAAACGCAATACTGTTTTACGGCAGAAATAGGCAGGATGGTGGTGGTACCTACCCGTGCGGACTCACAAGAGGTCCTACCACCAGTAAAAATAATATACTATACTACATATATAATATAATAAATACGATAAATAATATACTACGTATAACTCTAAGAAGTATATAAATCTAGTCGATCGGAATTTTATTTGAAAAACTTAACGATCGCGATTTGAAATTATTCACTTTAGTAACATGGCAAATATTCTTCTTTTAGACTAAGTATAATATAATAGCGACCCGCCCTCGCTTCGCTTCGGAAACATTAAAACACACATGAAACAAAAAAAAAATTTAAAAAAAAAATTAAAAAAGTAGCCTATGTTCATCAGGTACAATGTCGGCTTCTAATGGAAAAAGAATTTTTCAAATCAGTCCAGTAGTTTCGGAGCCTATTCGAAACAAACAAACAAACAAATCTTTCCTCTTTATAATATTAGTATAGATATAGATAAAACGTTACTGGTTTTTTGGGTTCCGCAGCTAATGCCTAAAAGCGAAACATTCATAGTCACAGCTCATTCTGTCCGTGCGTCATAGTTTTTTAAAATTCAGAGACTAAGTTAAGCTTCATAATTCTTAAGTGAATGCAATTTAGAAGATAAGTGTAGTTTGTAAACAGTGTATTAAAAGTGCGATGAACGTTTGACGATACATAAGCGGGTTAAAGTGCATCATTGCATATAAGCTGTAATCAGTTTTTTTATTTATGACGTGCGAGATATCTATGCGCTTGTGAAGTCGTAAAAATATTTCCGTTATATTATCCATTGAAAACAAAAATAAACTTTTAACGAAAACGGTTTTTACTTTTTTTCATTATAGTATATGTGAGTGGACGAGCTCACGACCCGTCTAAAGTTAAGTGGTTACAAGAGCCCATAGACATCTAAAACGTAAATGCCGCCACCTAGCTTGTTATATGAGTTCTCAGGTCTCAGTATAGTACAACGGCTGATCCACCGTTCAAACCGAAACGTATTACTGTTTCACGGCAGAAATAGGCAGGGTGGTGGTACCTACCCGTGCAGACTCACAAGACATCCTACCACCATTAAAAAGTTTAACTTATTCATTAGTTTTTTTAAATAGGCATGGTAGATTTTATGTGAATTAGAGGATGATAAAAACGCTATTTTAGTTGAGCAACAAAAAACTTCTAATTTAATAATGAACGTTCATACTGACAGTGCCTGTTCGACATAGTTTTTTGGGTTGGTTTTTTTACTTAGAACTAACACAAAAGCAAGGTCTTCTTTTAGAAGAACGCCATTCTTGTTGAACTTGAATATACGTCTTGACAGATAAATAATTATTTTATATCTGTACCGTGCGTCGCAGACCTCGCTAATGAAGGTCGTTCTAAGTATGGTTTATGTATTATAGCCTTCCAACTAGATTAGAAAATCAGTCCGATTTTAATATTCCGAAGTATTGGACTGCGCTGAGATTACGTAATTAAGACAAATAAATACTGACTACACATATTATATTACGTTAATTTACGTTTTTTTTTTTAATATTGACTTATAATTATTATTCTCGTGATTATGTTTAGCTTCTCACGACCGCTTGTTGGAGGTTGGGAAGCATTGATATCCGGTGACTTTACACCAGATGGACGGCAAGTCCAAGCACTTTGTACTTTACGTCAACACAATAAATATGAGATATGTTTGCAACGCTCATTAATTGAACCGTCATGCGACATTTAAAATAGAGGAGGGCAGTACTCTCTTAAATTTGAAAGTTTTATCTAAGAGCCGCTTTATCTACAGTTTAATCAAAGTCGAAAATTCAACATTTAAAGGTACAAGTAAGAGTTTTCTTCATTATGATAGGAAGGGATTTTACTGGTGGTAGGACCTCTTGTGAGTCCGCACGGGTAGGTGCCACCACCCCGCCTATTTCTGCCGTGAAGCAGTATTGCGTTTCGGTTTGAAGGGTGGGGCAGCCATTGTAACTATACTGAGAACTTATATCTCAAGGAGGGTGGCGCATTTACGTTGTAGATGTCTATGGGCTCCAGAAACCATCTAAGCAATAAAAAAACAAAAAAAAAAAAAACAGAATTATAGACCCGAAAGGAAGTACATCAAATAATTTTGGAATTTACGTAATTACTGGTGATTGTGTGCAATGTGAGCACGTATGAGAAGGTACGGACATTATGATATATTATCTGGATGGAACAGCCGCTACTAACAATAACTAGAGGTCCCGCAGTAGTCGAAATTCGACTATAATAATTAATTGGAATTGTAAGTTTGTACACTATTATGATTTGTTTTATACTTCTATAATCACAAATTTCGCCAAGGCTACACTATAAAAAAATATTAATAAAGACAAACAATATTTAATATATTCTCAATTTGACAACAGACGTCAAGAACAAAAGTTTGACAATAAATAGTATGCATGCGTGTGTGCGTCAAATACATGGTATGTAGTGTGTGTAATGTTTTCTTTATTAATTTAATGTAACTTGTATGCATTATTTTAAAAAAATATTAGCATTGTGCACTTCTTCTCTATATTCTCTATAAGTGTGGAAAATTTCATACTCCTCCGTCCGCGCAATTTTCGTAAAAAGGGATACAAAGCTTTTCCTTCACGTATTAATATATAGATAAGAATTCAACTTCACCTTTCAGTGTGAATGTGTGAAATTCACGTAATGCTGTCTGTGTCGTCACAACTTAATGTAGTACTCGATGTTGTTATTGTCTCTTCAATATTACTCACAACACAATGAGACATTAGATTCAAGGTTCAATTGTATTGTACAATCTTGAGATCTAAATACCTTTTGTTATGGAATTGGTAGTTCTAGCTAAGCTCTAGAATGAACATGTTTAATAATCAGGAGTCAACACCCGGTTTAAAGGGTGGGGCAGCCGTTGTAACTATACTGAGACTTTAGAACTTATATCTTAAGGCGGGTGGCACATTTACCTTGTAGATGTCTATGGGCTCCAGTAACCACATAACACCAGGTGGGCTGTGAGCTCGTCCACCCATCTAAGCAATAAAAAATATATAAAAAAACCCGCATAAGACTCACTCAATCTGACGTGCGTGGAAGTTTTTTTTTTTTTTTTTTTTTTTTTTTCNGCAAAAGCGGGATTGTAGAGATTGAAGGGTGTCTATGTGCGTGCGGGCCGCGTGAGCGAACACCACACTCGCGTAAGTCATGACGGGCCTTATGCAAGTTTTGTAAAGTGTCACCTTGTTCCGAAGGGACATTTTACTCCGCTTACAAATCATGGGGTAGAGTCTACCGAGAATAAACGCGGCACGGTCACGGACTGATTTTGTATGCGGGCGGAATGTCATCGATGCATCCAGGGTAACGCCCAGGTACTTGACCTTCCTGGCCCAGGGTATGGATTGACTAAAGAGAGTAATCGGGGGTGGTGCGTGGCAGTGTTTGGACAGCTCTTGAGTCAAATCGTAGACCCCAAATGTCGGCCGTGGTACTTGTATTGTGTTACATCCAGTGGTCAAAACGGTATTGAAAATTTAATTAAAATTTTAGACCACAATATTTCAGTGTTTTCTTTACACGTGCGTAAAATGTAAATACTGGCCTTTCCTATTAAATATCCCTATTATATGTAGTCATTAAGTCATGTTCTAGCAATCAAGTTTTATGTACTAAATTAAATAAAAATCTGCTAAAATTTAAATTTATTGGCAACTGTAATTCAGCTAATATTAATTTGATCGCATACAGGAAAGGATTCACGATATGAATTTCCTGAAACTATTACCCATTGTCTTTAATTGCCGTACCCGACTACTTCTATTATTGTATTGTGTCCGAGAAAGCCCTTTAACAATAGTAATACTATTTGTACAGACGATTAAGGAAACGTAATATTCAATTTGGATACAAAGGGCTTAGAAATGTATTTCAAAGGTTTTAGGCTATTTGTTTCATGGGCGGCAATACGTATAATATTAATCTCCTTCTAACCATTTATTTTACTTGTGACAGCTCGAGTAAAAATCGATCAGTCATGTCATAATGCGTAACCGATTGGAATGGTTATAATATTATAATTCCACAATATTGACTTTAAAAAAACTATTAGAATCTCTACGAATCAATGGCTTGTTGCGTGATTATAAATTTTGACCAAATAAAAATAATTACGAATGAATGAATGAATGAATGATTTATTTTATTTCAGACAACAAGTCCATATGTGTACATAGTATTATTTAAACATACTTAAAATTACCAAAACAAATCAAATAAAAAAGATACATTTATTAAAAATAATTATCAGTTGAATACATTTCAAATATTCCATTCAACTGATACTTACTTGCCATTATATTTCTGTGTTTCGAATACGAATTGCTGACCTTCTTCTTCTTACCCTTATCCCGTTAAGAGTTGGACAGCTTTTCCTCTGTCTCCCTTCGGGTCTAACAAACGTCACATCTCTGTATCCACATCCTCTTCTCGTATATCCTTTTTCACACAGTCCATCCAAGTATTTTTAGCTAGCTAACTCCTCACATTACCTACCTAACACTTCACACGTCTGCTTTCACAATTTTTATGAACATCGAAGAAAATACAAGATGTTGCTTTCATTGCTACATCGCTGTCTTCGCTACATTTGCCGTTCGGACACGGTAAGAGGATTGGTGCCAGACGCTCTGCTAGCTTTCGAATCCTAAACACAAATGGACAAGTATGAAAAATTTCTCAGAAAATGCTTTTTTTTGTTGCATAGATCGATGGACGAGCTCACGGCCCACCTGGTGTTAAGTGGTTACTGAAGCCCATAGACATCTGCAACGTAAATGCGCCACCCACTTCGAGATATATGTTCTAAGGTCTCAGTATAGTTACAACTGCTACGCCGCCCTTCGAACCAAAACGCATTACTGCTTCACGGCGGAAATAGGCGGGGTGGTGGTACCTACCCGTGCGGACTCCCAAGAGGTCCAGTTATTACGCAAATTATAATTTTGCGGGTTTGATTTTTATTATGCTTACGTCATTCGAAGAGCCATCGCTACACCCTGCATAATTAATAATATTAAATATTATTCTTGTCAAATTAATAAAACTAGAGGTCCCGCAGTAGTCGAAATTCGACTATAATTAATTGGAATTGTAAGTTTGTACACTATTATGATTGTATTTTATACTTCTATAATCACAAATTTCGCCAAGACTACACTATAAAAAAATATTAATAAAGACAAACAATATTTAATATATTCTCAATTTGACAACAGACGTCAAGAACAAAAGTTTGACAATAAATAGAATGCATGCGTGTGTGCGTGAAATACATGGTATAATGTAGTGTGTGTAATGTTTTCTTTATTGATTTTATGTATCTTTTATGCATTATTTAAAAAAAATATTAGCATTGTACACTTCTTCTCTATATTCTCTTTAAGTGTGGAAAATTTTATGCTCCTCCGTCCGCGCAATTTTCGTAAAAAGGGGTACAAAGTTTTTGCTTCACGTATTAATATATAGATTCTAAACCGAAATAGCAAGCTATTAACCAAGTCCATGACCGTCAAGAGAATGTGGACATTAGGAAACAAATAACAAATATTAAAAAAAACAGAGCAGATAGGACAATTCAAAATGATCAATAAAATAACATTAGAGCATCGGTATACCTCTCTCAGAATTAACTTACACCATTCTCAAATTCCATTCAATTGATCTTGAAGAACTTGAAGAAACTACTTTATTTACTAAAAATATCTGTTAATATGACGACTGAAATCTAGAGTTGGAATGAATAAAAATGGAAAATTAGCACACCTCAAAGTTGATATTAAAGAGCAACAGGCGGTTAAGTATCGCATTCCGACCTTTCGGCTGGTTCTGATCCAAAAGGATATTCCGGAGCAACAGCCGCGCTGCTTGGGTGGCCTGACTCGCCGCCAACAATGATAGCCGATGTAAAGTCGTTTTATGTGACGACTCTGCCGGTCTTTAGAGGCTTTAGGGTACCACGCTGCTTGTTGTAGTATTGACCGCGATTGCCCGCCCTGCCATTCCCAGTCTTGTCTCGGTTGGGGCTAGGATACTCAGAAAATGCAATAGTGCTGTTTAGTGGGTCCGTTAATTAGAATCCCTACGCCTACGCGGTGACACGGATACTCGTGGATACGGTGTTTCCCGAGCGCTATGACAAGTCCTTCTTCAAACGAGGCTTGTGGAAAGTATTAAGCGGTAGGCAGCGGCTTGGCTCTGCCCCTGGCATTGCTGAAGTCCATTGGTGACGGTAACCACTCACCATCAGGTGGGCCGTATGCTCGTTAGCCTAAAAGGGGAATAAAAAAAAAAAGGCCGGCCAAAAAAGGTGTACCAGTTCATTTTTTTTAATTCCGCGACATCTAGTGATATACTGTACGACTAAAACGTACTAATGAAACTAGTTGTTTTTTTGAATTTGTTCTGTTAAACGATTTCCAGTTTGGCATTCGTTGTTCTCAAATACTATAACAGGTGGCGCGCTTATACTAAAAATAATGTAGAAACATTTCGACGACAATAAAATTTCAAACTTTTTTATATTTTTTTGTAAACCCTTCATTTACTTCTTCAAGAGAGGACAATAACAAAAGCAATATTATATATGTGTCAAATTTACAAATATCTGATATCCTGACAGGTTTTGAGGTCTTGCCGAAAAATTAAAAAACAATATTTTCAAAAATGTATAATTTTTTATAGTATTTTTATTATATCCTTATAATGATTACGTTTTTAATTGAAATTAAATATAATACCTTTTTTTAGATTTATGTAAGATACGGTATCACACATTTCGCGCAGCCGAGATTCGTTTTGCCGTCACTTCAGTGCGCTTAGTGTGAGTTTTTAACGTTCTCGATAGCGTGAAAGTTAACTCTAATTTATATAGAGTTCGAACAGTGCCCCTAGCCCCAAACGTAGGCAAAGGCACAAAACACACTGCCCATTTTTGTTTTCGAAAATTGTTTATTTCCCTTCAATGCCGACTACCAAAATCATGCGAACTCGTGAACTATTTCTTGCTTTTTTTTAAACCCAAACAAACTTAATGGCAAAAAAAAAAACAAAATGTCGTAATTAGATTTCAAACTTTTATTCTGTTTATTGAAATTTAACTTTCCCACACAATTTTCTATCAAACCTTGTATTTATACGAAAATAAACTAAAAACTTTAAACATCTATAACTTACGTACACGCTAATTATAAATACACATAAAATGAAAAGATAAACATCAAACATGTTGTAGGCAAACCAATTCAATTTTAATGCGGGATTTTTCATGAAATGAGCCCCTTGGTGTCTTATAACGTATTCGATCCAATACATTGCAGCGTCTAGAGCTTTAATTGGTCTATCTCTAAACCTTATCGATAGATCTCTAGCATTATTTTTGTACTTTTCATTACTGAGAACATGGTTTATCAGAGAACGCATATTGTTTTCATTTAAGTTGTGATATTCAAGAATGATACCAGATCCTGCATTTTCTACTTGTAGTAGGTTATTGTATTGATCTCCGAACAATGGAATACCAATAATGGGAACTCCGTGGAAAATTGCTTCAATGGTTCCCATTAAACCACCGTGTGATATAAATATTCTCACATTTTGGTGAGCTGAAATAAAAATTAAAATCATACAACACATTCAGTATGAAAATCAAAATTAATGTTAAATAACAGTAGCGGCACGAAATTTTTGGAAATCTGTAGTAGACCTAACTATCTTCCCTTGCAGAGGAATGATCTTTAAGGATGTTGATTTATTAGTGCAGAATGGGTTTCGGATTTTTACAGATTCTGACAAATGCAGGCTGGCTCATAAGTGGTTAAAAACGTTCTCTCATTCCCGTCAACTGTTTATTCACAAGATGTTGTTAGTTCATTCAAAAATTACGCTGCACCCTTAGGTAACTATACTATTTTTGTTCGAGTGACTCCTAAATTAATGAATAAGGGAAACTATTAATTTTGACTACATCTTTCCAATATATACTTCTTATACAAGGCTTTTCATTATAAAGCTTTTTACAGGTGGCATCCACACATACCTAAGATTTCGTTTTGTGGCAGCCACTTTCGCGTCTTAATGTTAGCAGTTTGGTTGCCAAAATTGTCGTCTTCCCATTTCCATAGCACCGTTTGGTTTAAGCTCTTAAATACGTTGATTAGCGCGTTCTTCTTTTCAATAGGCAATTCTGAACTCTTAATATTAGATCCAAAATTTACATACACAACTCCATTGCTTGCTTCGTCTAATATTCTTTGGATGTCCTACAAAATAATTGGTTACGTTTGTCACTAGTTTTATCAAACTCTTCGAGTAATAAAGCTAAAATAAAAGCGAGTAAATTATTCACTTGTGGTAGTTTTTCGACTTCTTCATTCAGATGAATACCGCCGATTTCAATAAAATTGGGCAAATAAGCAGCAGGAGGATCGAAACTAAAATGTGTGTTCATAAGATACAAAGAAACATTCTGCTGTAGTTCATAAAGGCTCGGAGATGGTTGAGGTAAATTTGGAACGTATTTTTCTACTAGTTCCTCTTGCTTCTTCAAAAACCAGAATCTCCACCAAATGTATTCGTAGCTTGAAAATAACAAATTCCAGAGTCTCCCCTTAAAAAAATTTGGTGACTTTATTTCCACAAATTCGTTGACTAACGTAGCCAATTGTAAAGGATTTCTAGTTGCCACATTATGCTTTATCGAACTTCCAAAAGTAGTGATAAGAATTAAAGGAGCTTTATATTTATGAGCAAAAATGTATGTAGCTTCTTGATAAAATTGTTCGCTAATAACGGCATCAAAAGTCTGATTGTTAGTTAGGAATTTCTGTACATCTGGATTCTTTAGAGTCGTCTTCGTTAAAGCCAATCCGCCTGTCCAAAGGATATTACTGTGAAAGTCTACGGATGTAACTTTAACTACGTTAGATAGATCTTCCCACCGTTTATCTGTAAGTATTTTAATGGCTTTTTACTTATATAGGATTTTGCTTATATAGGAAATACTAGCCGTACTCGCCTGCTTTGCTGGGTATTTAAAATTAACATTATTTTTTATTGTCATTATTGTTAGGTAGTCCAACACTCATAAATATTAGCCTATTCATTAAGTATATGTATTTTGTACATGGATACCAAGTTTCAAGTCAATCGGATGCGTGGTTCAGTATTTGTAATGGAACATCCATAAAAACCACTGTAGATTTATATATTAGTGTAGATATAGATATGACACGTGTCAAGTGCGTCATCTCGTCACGAATGACTTCCACTATTGAGGCTAAAGTTAGGTTTTGCACGATTAAAGTAAGGCTTCGGTAACTTCTTAACACCAATAGGGTAGTGAACTCAGCATATTTTGAGTCCACATCGATAGTTATTTGGTTCGTTTGTGCCACGACGCATTCTTGCCAACCAGTTTGAAAGGTGGGTTATCCGTTATATTGAATTGACTTCAACCTCACGTTTTCTGTCCACGTTCGTCCTCGACGGGCCAAACAGATTGAGTGGACAATCTGTAAATGGAGTAAGCTGTCCCTTCATAGTAAGGTGATATTTTTTTACTGTCTTTGTAGGCAGACGAGCTTAGGGCCCACCTGATGGTTACTGCCCCTCGTGGACGTCAGCAACTCCAGGGGCAGAGCCAGGCCGCTGCTTCCATTTAATACTCTCCGCAAGCCTCGTTTGAAGAAGGAGATTTCATAGCACTGGGGTAACACCAACGAGGGGAGTTCATTGCAAAGCCGGATGGTACGTGGCAAAAAAGATCTGTGGAAACGGACTGTCAATCAAAGCAGCGATTCCAGATAATATTTTTGAACTCTGCTCTGCAAACTTGTATGTATTTGCATTCAAGTTTGATGTTCGATCACGCGGTCCGTGCTCCTATTAACTCCTTACAAATATTACAATCCCACTATTGTAGGATAGCCGCTAGATGACCGTAGTCCGTAACTCAGATGGATCTATACAACCATCTTGAGGACTTGCGCTTTACAAAGCAGGGGTCCGGCCTCGCGTGGAGTAGTGCTCCCACCTCGGGGCCGGGGCTCCCAAGTACCAGCTACTTCCATTTAGCTCGATACAGAGACAGGTCGTTCGGATTGTCGATAGTACCGTTCTCGCAGATCGCTTTGAACCTCTGGATCTACGGAGGGACTTCGGTACTCTCTGTGTTTTGTACAGTTTGTTCCATGGGGAGTGCTCTGAGGAATTATTCCAGTTGATCCCCCATCTCGTTTTTATGATCACGTCTTCCGCCACTGGAGCAAAGTTCTATTGACCTATACTATCTGAATCCGATGCGTTAATTGACAGTGCATTACCAGAGATATTTTTTGTCATCCGACTTTGGAATGAAGTCCCCTGCACGGTGTTTCCCGAGCTCTATGACTTGTAATTCTTCAAAAGAGGCTTGACTTGACTGTGCCCCTGGTGTTAATGACGCCCATGAATGACTTTAACCACTTAGAATTAGGTTGGTCGTACGCTCTTCTGCCTACAAAAGCAATAAAAAATACATATTTATCGTGGACACATCTGTATGTAAGTAAGTCAGCGTCGGAACGCTACTTCAAAACAGCGACCCCAGCTATATCCCTTTTTAGTCGCCGCTACTAACTACACTCCTGACCTGGCTTCTGCAGCAGTTAGACAACGTCGACATTTCGATGCGTTGTGCTGATAAGTCCACCCGAACTACTCTTACAGTTGGTCGCTTTTATTCTAGTACTAGTAGTAGTAGCACAATACACTTCACCGTGTGAAGACAGCAAAGAGCTTGACACGATGAAGCCCAACACAGTACATCAATCCGCTAAGTTTCTGGTCAGATCTTCCCAAAATAATGAACTTCCTTCAGAGGGTCTCAGGGCAGTTATTAGAACGAAAAAATCTCTCGTGGCTGAGCCTAAGGCCGGCCATTCATCTTGGTAAAGATGCGGTCTGCTTCCGGGCCAGCAGAAATCCTTCAATCTCAAAAAAAAACCCTGATCTTCGTCTATCCATTTAGACCAAAAAGATTTAGATTTAGATCGCGGTAGGCAGCGCCTTGGCTCTGCCCATGGCATTGCTGAAGTCCATGGGCGACGGTAACCACTCACCATCAGGTTGGCCGTATGCTCGTCTGCCTACAAGGGTAATAAAAAAAAAAGATTTATTTAATAATTTTCAGTTTTAAAAACTTACCAATAACCGTCCATATTTTTTTTTCGCTGACTTTCACCTGATGATACGTCGGTGGACAATCTAGTTCTAAGTACGGTGTTATAACCGTAACATTGTGGCCCCTTCGAGCTAATTCTAATCCAATCGGCCTCTGCATTTTGTAATGAGATGTGACCGCATAAGGAATAACGACCAATATGTTTGCCGCTTCGTGTAGTTTTACGAAAATAAAAAAACAAATCGTAATATTCCATAACATTATTTTGTCTACCTATGCAGGTATTCTGTGTTAATACCTGAAGTGAAATGTCGTTTGACGAACTAAAACTTAAATTTATAGTGCCATCAAACAACCATAATGTTTATTCACATTATTATCTTCATTTAAACTTTAATTAAAATACAAATTTACTTAATCTATTACGACTACTATTTTTCGTATCCTTACCGTGAAAATTAACTTCAACAAAATAGAATTTATAAAAAGTGTAGTTTGTTCTTCTATCAGTTTTATTGTTTTACAATAAAATGATATTCTATGCAAAACAAGACAAAACGCATAAAGTAGTTCTGATAAGAATAACATTTTAAGCAGCTCAGGAGTTAATAAAGTGGCGTTTGGCGTACTTTAGTTTTACTAGTATCATTAAAAATTTATATAATTTTTCTGGCTACATTTGAATTACAGCGCCCTTTCAATAATATTTAGTCCGTTAATCTAGAAGATATCATGCTGGGTTACTCTTATCATCGTAATAATATAATTAATAAACTAATATGATTATGGAATATAATAATAGAGCCCAGTGTATCTGTCTGTATATTGAAAAAAGAAATAGGGTTACCACATTATTAAATAATTAACTTCAAACTGGAGAATTTTAAAATTATTTTCTGTCTGTTTCTGTGTATCTGTTAGTTTATTGGCTTCATTCCTGAAGCTGCTGAACGTATTTTTCACGTGTAAACAGAATTAATTTGTATCAGAACATAGGCCTAGTTTCGTTATAAACAGATTTCGTGAAAAATTGTTATGTAAAAAAAAATTAAAAAAAACAATTCTCTTATATTTTACATATTAAAATAAACATGTTTATTTGATAATTTTTCATGAAATTCGGTATGAAATTAGTCTGAATAGTGTAATAGAATTCCTTGCAGGCTTCCTTACAGGCAGCAAGCTAGCCTCAAATTAGTTATGACCATACTGTTGTGAGATCTTGGATCTATCAATAACTTCTAGGCCTCAAACCTCAAATAATTGTTTTGAAAAAGTAAGAAAAAGTGCTTTCTTAAGATTTAAGCTCTTTATAACTTCAAAAATATAGTGATAATAATTTTAGTTAAGTGTCGGTGAAAACGGACATTTTTTATGTTATATCCGAGATGATGCTAAACAACAGAATCCTGTAGAGGTATTTTGCTTATGAATTCAATTCCCCGAACGACACCTTAGTCGTCCGTGAACAAGACATTATGATAACAAAAAGAAGAATTACCGTAAAAGTGGTTTAATGAAAATTGCAAATCCCGAAATATGGAGAAAACTTGGTTGTATGTATTTCACAGGACTATATTGACTATTTATACTTTTATCCACCAAATTTTATTTTTACTAAAAGATGTCATGAATGCAAATCTCAGACCAGTAGGTACACTGGTACTTTAGCAAAAAACCAAAGTCTCAAACACGACTCTAGAATTCTAATCATAAGAATCATAGTTTTAACTTTGTGTGACGTAAAATGGTTGTAATGAAAAAGTGTTATTTGAAATCGAGTTATCAATAAACAGTAAAAATAATTTTAGTGCGTATTAATACACTTTATTTTATTGATACATTTGAATAGAATTATAGTTATTTCATTACATTTTTATAAAAATAAATTTCTATTACATGTAATGTATAATATAATATTCACAAAAAATTAATAAATTTTAAAATACCCGAATGTCAGATTCATTTAAGAGGACGGAATTGAACGATTAATACGTATATTACAATTTTAGTAAAGCTTTATGTCTTTTTACATGATAAAGCGTTTATAATTAATAGTTAAACAATGTACTTAGATTAAAATTTAACACTACATATTGTAAATCTAATGTGATTCCAAGATTCAGTCTGCTTTGACTTCGATTCAATACAATTGAATAATATGGCATTTATGATTTATATGTTTATTGTCAAAAAATCCTTCGTCACCGATTCATATATATTCACATCTCATGGCTTTCAATATTCTCTTAATTTCTCGGACACTTTGTATGTGCTAGATTTTCGTTCAGTATACGGTCCGTGTTTTTCAAATCCAAAGTTAGATCGTTTTCCATTCTCTACGTGTTTGACACTGGGCAATGGTTCTTGTTTAAAGCCCCTACTTTTTGTTACTGAATTGATTTCTCTCGATTCAATTATTTCTTTTGTACGTCCGTCTCTTGAGGGTACGACCTTCTTGCTAACAATCTCCACTGTATCCGTTACACTTGGTCTTTCAGGATCGCCGGACCTTGTAGTGTATCTATATGTTTCAGAGTAATTATCGCTGCTGTTGCTTCCTCGTCTGATGGCCGGAGATTTCATTCTTGAATCCAGCCGCGACACGAAAGGGCTCGTTTCCCTATTCAATGATTCAGTTTTATACAAAGGTGTTTTAGTTATTCTTTCTTCTGAGAGACGCTCTTTGTAATGCGGCGAAGGAGTTCCATATCGTGACGAGAGTCTACTGCCGTCTGATTCTTCATCAGCATGCAATGTTTGATACAATTCTGGCGCACGCTCTTTCAATCCTTTTAAAAATATCTTCTTCTTATCTGTGTCCTCAAAAGACTTGCTATAGCCATTCGTGTGTCCATTAGTATGGGGTACAGTTTTTCCATACCGGGCTCCAAACAGACCATCCCTTCTCCTTTCAGTTTCACGGGAAACAGCATCAGCGAGGTCTCGTTGGCTACGATTTATGATAGACACGATTCCTGGGCTCTTCAATTGCTCTGGTGTTTCGTCAAGTTTGCTTAGGTGGGGATTAGACTTGTACATTGTAGAATAGTTTCGGTTCATTGACGATATGTAACGAGGATGGGTCTGTTGTTCGGGTGCTCCCATAGCAAAGCTCTTGCTTCTATTCAAAGCTTTGTACGTCCGCGCCGGCTTAGCAGGTCCTGGTGGGTAACCGTTTATTTTAACGTCTAAAGTTGCATTGGCGTTATTGGAGATGTTAGCAGCGCTTGCCGCACGTTTATTTGGTGTGAGTCGGTGCCAATATTTGTTTGAACTCGGCTTCTCGGTGGCTTTTTCCTTGCGGTCGTGTAGTTTCCGCGGTAGTGTCTGAACACTGCGCTTGTAATCTTCTTCAGTTTCGCTGTTCGGATTCAATCGACTAGTCGAGTGACTGAATCGACCTAGCGTACTCGAAAACTGCCCCCTGAAAAATGATATAGAGACAATTTAGGTGATTTTGTTTTATCTGATCTAGTAAGATCTATCAGATGACTTCATTGGTGGTGTGCGTGACGGCTTAATAACTTAGACCCACGTATTTCAATTGTTATTGTGTAGCACAAAAAACCATATAATGATATTAATACCGTGGTAATTGGATTCAATGGGAAATATAATACTCCTACACGCTTAACGACAGTGCTTTGTTTACATGACTTTATGCGTTTCTTGGGCTTTAACTTACTTAACAAGGGGGCACTTTATTGTTTAAAAGTTCATTCTTTATATTATAAGAGCTTTGAACTTCTAATTCTACTTATTGATATGAAGAATGACTTCAATATGTTTCTCTGTAATAAGAAAGAAACGACATTTAATATTCTCGTAGTAAATCCGTTCACAATTCTACATAGAAATTAATTTTTTATCTTCATATTTTTTCATCCATGTCACCGCTGCCTCATTTACATTTCACATTAATTCGCACTGCTTATTAACAGCACGAACGATTTCTTTACAGGTATATAATAAAGACGGAGAACATCTAATTTAAACGGGCCAATGTCGAGGAAAGATCGAGTTTAATGAAAAGTTTTGAAAAGAATTTCAACAAATTGAATTGATAAAGTATTTTATTCGGTATTAACGAATTGTAGACATAATTAAAATGTTCAATTAGTTTTAATAATGAATCAATAAAGTGAACTACGTCTTAATTAATGCAAATTTTTAACAGCATTAATTATTCTAGATACCAACATGGCGATGCGTTTTAATTTTAATGATCGAGTATGCTAAACACACGGAAGCGTAAATCGATCTGCAATAATAATTATATCATACGACTAATTTCCATTATCTACATCCACCTAAACACACATCGCTATTATAGCACTGTATGAGTCATTTGACATTGCCGACCTTACTTTAAAACTGTTTCATTCTACAAACACGAGTGATTCAATACTACTTAAAAGGGTTTCTTTGTAAATTATTTACCCCCTATTAGGAAAACACGGGACATGTACTAAAATGGTGAGCTATGCCGGAACGCCGTCTTGATTGACGTTCTTTCAAGTCTCAGATTCTTTGAAAACGTTACTTTTTTGTACTGAATTTAATACCGACAGAAGCTTAAGATATGTACCAAAAGTTTCGTAAATTATACTAATTCGTTTATTATTATATTTTGATATGTTTCTCGCTTTAGTTTTTTATTTATTTAATACTTAAATATAAACCAATAATACGTAAGAATTGCGAGAGGTTGAATGTATTGTGAATCCGCAAGCAATAGTAGCTCATTTTCGTGGCAAAGCATTAGATCAGTCCCTTTTGATACGTAGGACATAGTTCAAACTACGACCTCAGCGCGTCAATTTATAGCAATCTATATATTAATACGTGAAGTAAAAACTTTGTATCCCTTTTTACGAAATTTGCGCGGACAGAGGAGTATGAAATTTTCCACACTTATAGAGAATATAGAGAAGAAGTGCACAATGCTAATAATTTTTTTTAAATAATGCGTAAAAGATACATTAAATCAATAAAGATTAAATATAATCACACTCAATAATATAATTGATTGATTAAAGATAATCAATCAATCACACACACTACATACCATGTATTTGACGCACACACGCATGCATACTATTTATTGTCAATCTTTTGTTCTTGACGTCTGTTGTCAAATTCAGATTAAATATTGTTTGTCTTTGCTAATAATTTGTATAGTGTAGTCTTGGCAAAATTTGTGATTATAGAAGTATGTATAAAATACAATCATAATAGTGTACAAACTTACAATTCCAATTAATTATAGTCGAATTTCGACTACTGCGGGACCTCTAGTAGAAAGTTAAAGTTTAGTTTTGACTAAACTGTTACGAAAATATGAGCGCAGAGAACGACAGACATAGATGAGAAAATATATTTACATAGCGGTACGTTACGTCAGATGCCAATATTGATGGACTACCGCAATTTTACACTTTAATGCAAACAACGTTTACTTTTTAAGTGTCAAATTTTTAAGGCAAACGGTATGACCAATTTAAGTACTCGAGTTTTTTTTACGACATTTAAAGACAATCTTTTTTCGCAATACGAATATAATTAGGATGATAACGTTTGTCAACTATAACATTTAAATACATTAATTGTTAAACTACTGAATTAAGAAGTTTGTGAGTTTAATACAGTGTTAACTTTAGTGCAGTTTTATATCTTATTTTTAAATAGATATATATTATTTAGATCTTTTGGAAGACATTTGGGTGAACTTTCACACAAAGATATTTTATAGCTTGGATATAACAAATACATACTACACTAAAATACATATTTTAATACGTATACTAATTTTTATCGTGCTAAATGACAGAGCCCGGGCAAGGCTAGGCATATCGAACAAAATCAATTTAACAATGATTTTGCATGCCAACTGATTTACGAATCGATTGGTGATTCACGGACCAGACATTAATCCAATCTTTATCCGTTATATCGAAATTATAAATTCGCAATAACGCAGGGAAAAAATGCGGGACACGATTAGGCATGTAATAAAAATCAAATCCGCATTTAATTTTATTTAATTACTACTAGTAGGACTTATTGCAAGCCCGCACGCTTAAATACTACTATGCTGCAATTTCCTGTCTCGAAGCAGTGATGAAATGTTTTTTTTTCCCCCACTTATTCACTGTA
This sequence comes from Bombyx mandarina, assembly GCF_003987935.1. The sequence continues at coordinate 3,864,580 of NW_021011481.1, forward strand.
AGCCTAAAAGGCTATTCCAGCTCCGCGCGGACGGATAGCTGAGCTCACGAGCTCAACCTGAGAGAATTTGCTAACACTAGCCCTTTTTTTTTTTTAACGCTGGGGAATCCAAATCAAATCAAATCAAATCAAATCAAAAAATTTTTATTCAACATAAATGAAAGTACATAAATGAAAGACAATCCGTTTACTTATACCCGGTCGAACTAAACCCCATCGAGCTCCACCACTCCGACTCCACGAAACCTACGGTACCGCACAGTGCGCGCCGAAGGCTCGCCGTCGCCGGTACCCGTCCTGAGCTAACACTAGCCCTAGCAAGAGCAATGCTTCGCAGAATCTACCACCGGATCGGAATCGCGACCCACTGAGAAGATCCGGCGAGAAACTCAGTGAGCTGTGTCTATGGGTTAGTTCGCTCGTCGTACTCTTCGTTGTAATTGACGAGTTCGACGAGGAGCACGTTAGTTAAATTTGTTACCATTGTACATTAAAATTTCAGACTTCGAACTCATGTCGATGTGTGGCAGTAATTACAGAGTCTAGGAGCTTCGTTGACCATTTAAAACTACATGGACAATGATATCGTTCGCCTAGCATTAAGCGGCTACCAGAATTTATAGACATCAACATAAATTGCCACTACATAGTAATTTAACTTCTAAGTCTCAGTTTTTATTGTACAATGGCTGTCTCGCTCTTCACACCGAAATGCATTACTGCTTCACGACAGAAATAGGCAGGGCGATTTAACATACCCGTGTGGGCTTATAAGACGCGCTGCCACCAGTTTAATGCACATTTAGTAGCAGTCGTGGTCTAAAGGATAAGACGTCCAGTGCATTCGTGTTGAGCGATGCACTGGTGTTCGAATCCCGCAGGCGGGTACCAATTTTTCTAATGAAATACGTACTCAACAAATGTTCACGATTGATTTCCACGATGAAGGAATAACATCGTGTAATAAAAATCAAAACTCGCAAAAATTATAATCTGCGTAATTACTGGGGGTAGGACCTCTTGTGAGTCCGCACGGGTAGGTACCACCGCCCGGCCTATTTCTGCCGTGAAGTAGTAATGCGTTTCGGTTTGAAGGGTGGGGCAGCCGTTGTAACTATACTGAGACCTTAGAACTTATATCTCGAGGTGGGTGCCGCATTTACGTTGTAGATGTCTATGGGCTGCAGTAACCACTTAACACCAGGTGGACTGTGAGCTCGTCCACCCATCTAAACAATAAAAAAAAAACATTTAAAATGCTTCCACTCGGTTTAGAATTCTAGTTATCAAAAGCAACCAATCTCAATAACAATTTGCAGCACCTTTTCTTCTTTTAGAACATATATATGACCACAAACAGATAGAATTTTCAAAAAATAGATATGTTTGCGTATTAACTCAATGACTACAGTCAGACCGTATAAATAGTTTTGAAAAAAAAAAGAAACTATGGATCCTCAAAACCCAATATAACGTAATAATAGATAAAATAGTTTCACGATTTTCAAATTTCACTCCATAGCGAAACGATTATGCAAAATTCCCCAAAGAAGGAAACGTGAAACCAATACTTTCTACACAATTATGACCATACAGCTTCTTCATTACGCGTGCCTATTCAGATCGAAGCGAATCAAATTAGTATGCAAGTTGACATACTAGTTGCCAAACTAAACCTTTGGAACTGAGTATTCCCTATTACAGATTACAAATACCATAGTTCCGAGTTACTTCACATTTGAGTCGACTATTATCAAAGCCGGCAATGTGACTTTTGGACAATTATTGGTAAATCAGAAAAACGAATTATTGACTTTGTATTCCATTGGCAGTCACAAAACTCTTCTGAACGACATCTTAGATAAATAACAGGTTAAGTACCTTTATTTAATGCAAGTTTTGAACCGTATTCTTTGAAGGAGACGATTATATTCCAAATCAATCTGTATTGACATATCAATAACATTTTTTTGTCCAAATGCACAGATTGCCACCTTTGATAATAGACGACTCATTTATTGTTTCTGATACTCCGAAGTTTCTTAGAATCCATCGGATGAGTAAACCTAGTTTCTACTGAAATGTTTANACCTTTATTTAATGCAAGTTTTGAACCGTATTCTTTGAAGGAGACGATTATATTCCAAATCAATCTGTATTGACATATCAATAACATTTTTTTGTCCAAATGCACAGATTGCCACCTTTGATAATAGACGACTCATTTATTGTTTCTGATACTCCGAAGTTTCTTAGAATCCATCGGATGAGTAAACCTAGTTTCTACTGAAATGTTTACATTTATTTTCTTGTCACGTAAATTGAAATCATTTGAGTTTCTTGAGCAATTGTTTTTGGTATTTATTTTGATTCGCCTGCTATCAAGATAGATGATAAATTTAATTTTCCCGTTTCATTGAGATATCTAAAATTGGAAACAAGCATTTTAGCCTCTCAACACGCTCTACCACGAATATACAAATATAACTAAGGAAAGGACTAGACGTTAGAAATTATAAGTTAGACCAAAGTTTTATTGTATTGTATAGTACACCATGGATTAAGACGACCAGATTAAGTTAATAGATCCACTTATACAACTTATCGTTTTATTGTTAACCGCTTGTAAGACAGGGTTATAATAAATAGCATAGTTTAGATGTAGTAAAGGAAGGGAATTCTTGTTTAGAAGGTCTTTTAATTATAGTTACGGTCTAACCTAGAATGTAGCCTCAAGGTAAATGTTAGGTGACATACAACAAAATACTTCAATGCTCAAGCTTATACCAATTCACAAGCTTTTGATTTTACTTATTTAGACTTTGTGCCCCCATACAAACAAATATGAAAAATAATAAAAAAAATGTTCGAAGGAAATGAACAAAATGTTATTTATATTTTATAAATCTACATTTTATAAATAAACTGAATTGCTACTAACAGCAAAGAGATGTTTCGATTATTTTTATAGGGTGAATGGATTATTTTTGTATTTTAATAATAACTGCAATTATGATGTTGGAATTTATTTTTGAAATCTTTAAACATTAAAGTAATGGCTCTCCCACATTTCAAACCAACAAGCATAATGACTACGCGGCATAAGTAATCAAAATGCTATCTCCCTGTGCCGATTTTTTTTTTTTATTAGTTTAGATTTAGTTAGTTTAGATATCTTGTACTCTATTGTCATATTTTGGGAAGACTGTACAAAATAAGTTATTCAAAGTTAGCAGCGTTCCTCGTGGACAAAATATTAGCGTATTGTGAGTCCCCACAGATTGATACTACCGTGTTGCCTATTTCTACCGTTAAACAGTCATGCGGTCCTGTTTGATAGGCGTGGTAGGACTGATACATTTTTTCCCTACTTATTAGCTGGTAGCTTATGGGGCTGTTCGAACTACCCGCGAACGGGTAGGTGAGCTCACGGGCTCAACCTGAGAGAATTTGCTAATACTACTCCTAGCAATCAGTACCTCGGAGCATTTACCACTGGATGGGAATCGCGACCCACTGAGAAGAACCGGCGAAAAACTCAATGGGTTGTGTCTGTGAGTTAGTCTGATACAATAAAATAAAGACTTCAACCTCAAGTGATATTCACGTTTTGTCACCTACGTACTCCGGTAACTTCTCAAAACTGCACAGGGCTCGATGAATCCCCTCGAACCCATTTAAATAAATACCCATCGCTATTTATAAAAAGGACGAAGAACTAAACACCGCAATACTCTATTATTATACAAGTAATTTGATGCGTGCATTGAAACAAAGCATTATATATAGTAAATCAAGCTAGTTAAGCCCACGTACGTCCACATTATTCTCGGGCCCTATCAGATCGCCGTAACTATATGATAATAAACAACAAACGCATTAATTAAATTTTATGTTTGGCATCTGTCGATGTAGGTGGGCACGAATCGGTCGTGGAACCAGATGCTTTTTAAGGCCGTTGAGTAGATTTTTATATTCAAATTATATTGTATCGTTAATTTTCAACATCGTGAATTTGATTTGTCACGTGTAAACGATTGAGCCGAACAAAAGCGAAGGAGTTTTAATGTGATGTCCCTTAGGCAAAATTTAATGTTAAATGTTGTTTTGATTAAATTTGGTGTGTTTTGTAATCTAGAATTTCGATTTAAATAAAATTAGATACAGAAAACAACTAAGTGAAGTGATTTTAGCAGATTTATGTGCTACATAGACATGTCCTTCTTTGATGGAAATATTAAACGAGTCCTGAGCGATAGGCAGCGGTATGTTTTCCCCTGGCTTCACCATGAGCGACAATTGCCACTCACCATCACGCAGATCGTATCGTTCTAACAGTGGTATTAAAACAACAAAGCAAATCTGTCGTAAATAAATAAATTTCATACCTGTCTCGGTGTTCACGGGCGTCGTGTCCGGCGGTGCGCTTCGAACTGCCCTCGTACTTGTGCTCGCGGCCGTAGATGCTGGGCGCGAAGGGGTCCTCCCCGAGATAGTAGCGGTGTGGGGGCGCTGTGGGGGGCGCCAGCTCGCCACCGTACTGCTTGTACGTCCGCGACGAGTGCTCCGGAGACGGCGACCGAGAGCTTCGCCAGCGACCCCGCCGCTCTGCTGAAGCCGAGCGAATTTTACCAACTAACTTCCGGATGGAATTCCCAATTGCGGACCCGACGGACTTCCTTGCCGGTGACGGACGTCGCCCGCTGTCGGCAAAGCGAGTTTTCTGATTTTGTTTGCGCTCGTCACGATCACGTCGCCGCGGCGGGGTGCGGTCCCTATCCGAGCTCTCGCGTCTCTCCCGCGGAGGCGAATAATCAGGTGGAGGCTCAGTCGCGCCTTCCTCACGGCTGTCACGAGACCTTCCAGAATTCTCGTTTCTGGAGGAACTTCTGTAACCACTGTCATAACGATGCTCTTCTGATACTCGCAGCTTTGGTTGACGCTTACGCTCTGGGGCGATCGGGCGATAATCCTCTTCCACCGACGGCTCTCGGAATGACCGATCAGTTTCTAATGGCCGGAATGGTGATCCACGTGGGGGACTGTGCATAGTTGACGACGACACGTAGGCGGAATCGTCTCGTGAAGGCGGATGGCGGCGGCCGATCGGCGACGACCGACCCTGAGGCGAATCGCGTTTTCCATACACGTGCCGAGGTGATGAGCCATTTAAGCGATCATTACTAGCGTATGGCGAGCGAGCAGTTGGCGGCGATGGCGACGAACTGCGCGGTTCTGGCATTCTAGGCTTTGTGGCTCTTCTTTGTGACCAATCAGCGACGCCTTTAAAATAGCCCGTAGTCCTGTTGGCCTGAGGCCTTTCGTCCGAAGGCGTCGACGATTTCGTTTTTCTCAGTACANGCCGAGGTGATGAGCCATTTAAGCGATCATTACTAGCGTATGGCGAGCGAGCAGTTGGCGGCGATGGCGACGAACTGCGCGGTTCTGGCATTCTAGGCTTTGTGGCTCTTCTTTGTGACCAATCAGCGACGCCTTTAAAATAGCCCGTAGTCCTGTTGGCCTGAGGCCTTTCGTCCGAAGGCGTCGACGATTTCGTTTTTCTCAGTACACGATCTCCATAAACTGGCGGCGGTGGTCCGGTCGAAGATTTACCAAAGTAGCCCTCGTCCTCAATTGTTTTTTTCTTAAAAAACGGCTCTGGCGGTCGACCTATCTCTTCGGCAATGGAATCGTGCGAGGATCGCGAGTCACTACCGAAATGACTTTCAAGCCATTTGGAGGTTTCCTTTTTTCTGGTCTCTTCCTCGATGTCGAAATCAACCGGCCTTTTGTAATCCTTGTCGTGGTCTGGAAGTAAATAAATAATAAATTAAGGATGCTTGTGTGCACGAGCACTCGCGTTCGATCTCGCTACGAAGTGGTGGCAAGTGGCAAGCGACTGCGCGTCCTCTCGCACACATGTTATGGCGTAATCGTTCGGTAAACACATAAGTTTGCCAAACTACCGAAGGTCAATGCGGCACAAACTCGAGACGTCTTTACTTAACCGCCATAAAACAAGCGCGGTAAATTATTGACTGAATTATAATTTCTAGGTCATTATTATTGATCGCATGACTTTTAAACGTCTTTTCATGTTATAAGACTCAAGTCAAGTTTACTTACAAGGAGCTTCATAATTTTTTCGTGTAATTGATTATAAAGTTTTAAGTTTAGAATATTTCGAACAAATAGTAAGTTTAAATTATGTAAGTAGTAAAAAGTATTTATTTAATTCGTAAATTTGTATGAACAATAAATTTGTCAGTAAATTTGTCAAAAACTTTTAATTGTAAAATACTGGTATTACCTACAAGAAGTTATGCCTTATCCGAAATGTACTGACTTTAATGTGAATCATTTTCTTGGAAGGGTCACCGCATGGCATCGTGATTAAGTTATGTAATTTTATGTCGTAATGAATGGTCCTTACTTTGAAAATTGGTAATAATTATAATAGTATCTTTTTGAATATTTTATGCACAATTTGTTGAAATTGACATTAAACTAATTTACGGTACGGAGCCCATTAATCTAGAAAGATCGTTGGAATATACTTTTTCAATTACAGTCAAACCTGGGTAAGTGAGAACTGGACAAGTAAGAAAACTCTATAAGTGAGAGTAATAGCCAGGACCCGTCATTTTAAGCTCCCAAAACCTCTATTGACGAGAAACAGAAACCTCTGTAAGAGACTCGTTTTTTCCTCATGGACCTCCGTAAGTGAGACTGCTACCTATCTATACCTCTATAAGCGACAGCCGAGCTTTATTTATTTATTTCTATTATTTAGGAGGAACAAATGACAAAACAAATTATAAATTTAACATCTGCTATTTTATGACTCATTCTTAACTTTCGTGGAACTTCCTATCATTGTTTTTGTATTGTTTTCTCGTGAATATTGAACCTATTTCATGGAACTAAATAACGTTGTTATTTTATCGTATTCTTTTATCCCATTCTTTTCGAATGGACACGTGTGTCTGTGTACCGTCCTGTTTGTCGGACTTACTCAGTTTATCGTTAATCAATTGCGAAGGAAAGTTCTGTTCTGCATCATGTAAAAACGGAAAATTAAAGTACTGTCATTAAAGTCATAAACTTAAAATAGTGAATGCATTTGAATGCGGAAAATCGCGAATCGCAAATCAGAGAGAGCATTAGCGAGAAACTCGGGTTAGTGAGAAACCTCTATAAGCGAGAATGAGATTGTGCTCCCTTGAACTCTCGCTTATCCAGGTTTGACTGTATTGCTAGAATAAACACAGTAAAAGCAATTAATTCTTTCATTTTACCCTGGTCTGAATTCATGTCCTTGTTGAATACACTCAACAGAATGTTTGTTTGTGACATTGCGCATTAAAGGTGTGAATCGCAATTATAATCTTACTAGCGACCCGCCCTCGCTTTGCTTCGGAAACATTAAAACACACATGAAACAAAAAAAAAATTAAAAAAAAATTAAAAAAAGTAGCCTATGTTCATCAGGGACAATGTCGGCTTCTAATGGAAAAATAATTTTTCAAATCGGTCCAGTAGTTTCGGAGCCTATTCGAAACAAACAAACAAACAAATCTTTCCTCTTTATAATATTAGTATAGATCACTGTTCAACAATAACCACTAAATGTATTGTGTATTTTATTATGAGTTGATGAGGTATTAGGGTAAATTAAATTTAAATTAAATTAAAAATTGTATTCATTTTCTGGCAAGTTTAATCGTAAGTAGTCACTATCGCTCATGGACTCACCAAGCCGTTGCCTACAACTAAATTTTTTTTTTTATTGCCTTTGTAGGCAGACTGGCATACGGCCCACCTGATGGTGAGTGGTTACCGTCGCCCATGGACTTCAGCAATGCCAGGGGCAGAGCCAAGCCGCTGCCTACCGCTTAATACTCTCCATAAGCCTCGTTTGAAGAAGGACATGTCATAGCGCTCGGGAAACACCGTGGACGGGAGCTCATTCCATAGCCGGATGGTACGTGACAAAAAAGATCTCTGGAAGCGCACTGTGGATGACCGCAGTGGCTCCAGGTAGTATGGATGAACTCTACTCCGGTGGCGGGCGGTCTTTATATACTTGTATAATAGTTTATCAGAAGTTGATTACGCATCTTGATTTCTAAATAGATATGCACATTATTTTTAAATAGTTTATGCATATCGATTCAAGAGTACAATACCGATTCGATATAATATCGATTTTTATCAATGAATTTGACGACGATTCGAGTTGTATGGGCTTCTTTAGATCAGTGATTTTCAGTTAGCTTTGTCTGAGTACCAGCCCACGAATATGTTTCATATTTAATAACACACACCATTATATTATTTATTAATGGACACATAAAATAGTGAATATATTAAAATTTTACCTAAATCATAGTTATAAAAGACAATGCAAATTATAAAAACACTAGCGACCCGCCCTCGCTTCGCTTCGGAAACATTAAAACACACATGAAACAAAAAAAAAAAAAATAAAAAATGAAAAAAAAGTAGCCTATGTTCATCAGGGACAATGTCGGCTTCTAATGGAAAAAGAATTTTTCAAATCGGTCCAGTAGTTTCGGAGCCTATTCGAAACAAACAAACAAACAAATCTTTCCTCTTTATAATATTAGTATAGATATAGATAAAAACTAAAATGGTCCTGACTCGCATATCTAGATAATAATATGTATGTAGTAGATAGTCGCAACTCGCAATGGATTAGAATACTATCGATATTGTACGTTAAATACTTTGATTATTTTATTTATTCGGTAGCTCGTAACCACGGTCTCTTTTTTATTTGCTTTTTCTGAGATGGACGATCTCACGGGCCTTCTTGTATTAAGTGGTAACCGTAGCTCATAGACATTAACAACGTAAATTCTGAAACCACCTTGAGACATGAGCTCTCTAAGTCTCACTTTTACAGTACAACGGTTGCCCCGCTTTTCAAATGGAAACGTATTACCGCTTCACGGCAAAAATAGCCAGAGTGGTGGTGCTTAGCGAACTTCCGTTCAGTAGAATAAAGTTATTTCCTATTACTTGGAACCGAGTCTAAAACAGTAGGCTTGAATATGCCCCAAGCATTGCTGATGTCCATAGACGACGGTGACTACTCACCCTCATTTGTGAGGCCACCAGCGCTCAATACTCTTGACTTAACTACAATTGACGAGGATAATAACTTTACCACTTTTAAATAATTTATCGATTACATTTGAGAATCGATTCCGAAGTATTGGACCCATCGCGAAATAAACAATCGATTAAAATAAAACATATGCGCATCACTACTATTTAACCGTTCTGAAGCCTCGTCGACTTTGCTGCGTAGGCTCGGCTCCCATATGCGGCCCGACGGACGTGCATCTCAAATTGCCAACTTGTAACCTCCTTGGAACATCGTACGTTTGTTTACGTACTACTTAATTGCTAGCAGAAACAGTGCCTCGCCAAATTTAATAGAGAAAGTGTGCGATCTTACGCGGAGGCGTACTGATTTATGATATGCTTTTGTACTGTTATCGTTTTGTCCATCTGTACGGTTTGTCTGATTTCAGAATGAACCTACATATTTCAAAAGCGACTTAAACGTAATTGTAGCATAGTTCCCCTTAAGAATAAGACGCCTGGTGTATACTTTTTTTTTTCTAGGATTGAAGGATTGCTGCTGGCCCCGGAGACCTTTCCAGTTTCACCAGGACAGGTGGGCGAGCAAAGGCTCAGCCAGGAGGGGTGGGATTTGCTAGCAACTGCCCGAGCGCCTCTGAAGGAGACCTAACAACTCAAGAGCAACTGCTTCCAAATGAATCTACTACCGGATCGGAATCGCGACCCGCTGAGAAGATCCGGCGAGAAACTCAGCGAGCTGATTCATGGGTTAGGTTGTACGGCGAACTCTTTGTCGAGACGAGTACGGTTACCGGGGTCCCTAAGCCTAATCCTATTAATTTTTTTTAGTGCTTAGAGTGCTTAAGTTTATTCCTATTGAACGATGCATCAATAACGAAGTTCCAATGCCACCAGGGCCAACCCATCTAAGAAAATAAGGATTTAACACGTGTAAATTTTTTTTTTCCTACCTAATCTGGTAGCCTGGAGCGGCTATTCCAACGTAACCGTAACTAGTAGGTGAGCTCACGGGGCTCAAAGCTGACGACGATGCTAACACGAACCCTAGCAAGAGTCGTGCTTCGCAGAATCTACCACCGGATCGGAAACGCGACCCACTGAGAAGATCCGGCGAGAAACTCAGTGGGCTGTGTCTGAGAGTTCGTGTACATCAGCGACTTCCACATTGAAGAAATAGCTAAGGATAATTAAAGTGACATCCGCAAATTTTATAACTTTGCTTCATTACGGGTAGGTTATTTTATGAGTCGCATACGAGCTTGCAACATACACGTTATATGAAATGATAGCTTACGCTAATGTCTCGATTCGATCTAAATAATGTTTTAATGACCTCAAGCCCGCACGTGATTACATGTTAAAAACAATTGCCTTGGTGTTTACCTGCCGTCATTTATTTCAGCAATGCTCTATTGTACACTATCAAAACGTTTTGTTTTTATACTTACAGTTACTGTTCTATTGAATTTTATTCGTGGTAATGAAATTCATAAAATTAATTAAACATGCTTTAAAATGTGAAGCGAATTTATTAATGAAATGATTCGCAATTCAGAGATTAATAATGATTTCTATGAAAATATTGGGTAGCATTTTGTTTGTTCAAATAAAGAGAGAAAAAATACCACCTATTTATTGTTCAGGAACGTGTTTTAGTGAAGTTAACAACAAAATTAATTAATTCCTACGATAAGTTTGCTATGTACCATTCTTATAACTAGTGTCCCGAAAAAATTTGTTTACTTATTTTGTATTAAAAGAGCAACCCCACGCTTTTATTACAATAAAATCATTTTTCTTACACTACTATTTTTAATTCATATTTATTAAAATTTATTTTATATTTTTTAGTTGGATTTTCTATAAAAGCGTATTTTGTTATAATAGTTTTTTTTTAAACTGTTATTTATTTTTCATTTTTTGGTTAAATTTCAATTTTTCAATTATTACTATTTTTCAAATTTTTTTTTTTAATTGAATTGTCATCACTCTAGAATAACTATACCAAATTTCGAGTTAATCCGACGTTTTGAAGGAAGTCAAAATCATGTTGAAAGATTCCGTTACAAACATACATACTACACAACATACAATACAACAAACAACTAATAAAAGCGTATTAAAAACGAATTTGAACACACACGACGCATACCAGACAATCCTAGCATAGAATTATCATAATAATATAATGCCTATTTGATTCTAATATATGCGAAATGTTTTTTTTTTTTATAATACAGTCAAGCTGCCGTCTATGGATTGTGCTTACAATCCATAGACGTGAAACGTATATACGATTACGTACTTTGAGACACGAGGACAAAGTCTAGATTGTGTCGACTGACACATTATTTAGTGCGGACCGCATAACTGTATCACGTCAGACACACATAGTATTGGTCTACCCTGTCAAATTTCAGCTGTTCTTTAATATTATACAATCACATCCTTTTACGCACTTTTTATTTTCTTGTTACCATATATTACTATGCATATAATACTAGAGACATGTTAGTAAATCTGTTTAATATAAGATGTCCTTCTTCGAATGAAGTTAGCGGAGTCTTCAGCGAAAGGCAGCGGGTGGCTTTATAATTAAAAAAATACAATATCAATCTAGTAATACTTCTCGATTTGATTTTTTTAAATACATATAATGTTGTTAAGAAAACAATAATATGTTACCATTACGCTGAAATAATCGTAAATCTAATAGAAAACTGTGTGATTGGACAAATGTTTTTTTTTCGTCTCATAAGTACACATACATTATTATTTGAAAGCGTTATAGCTTGTTTTCATTATCGTTAAAGAGCAAATTCATGCAAATCGCGTACATTTTCGAAATTTTAAATTGACTTACAAAAAATTGCGTACGTACCTACCACATTATTTTTGGTTTTCGTTCACTTCACAATTAAATTTTACGATGTTTGAAATTAAATGTTTTGTAGAAATCGTTACGATGTATATCTATGAGCACTTGGACAAGTTATACGGAACAGACTCTCGACCAAGGCCGTCGACTTGACACTAAAATGGCCACAATGTCGAATTATTAACATAACGATTTCAAACTAAAGATACAGGTACTACACTCCTATTTTGGTGCGATACTCTGAATGAACTGATTTGGTAAACCTCGTTTCGTAATGTTATAGCTTCGCATGATATTCTTTGCCCTCGAGGCGACGGTATGACGCCAACGGCCAACATGAAAATTTTCAATATCTCATTCGGTTACTTCCTACAAAATACTTTATTGGTGACAATGGTATTTTCATATTATTGAATGTATTTTTGAAGTTATATTTCTTTAGGTGCGTTATGAAAAATTGATGAGAGTGAAATTTTACGATGCGCGCGCACCGTGACACAAAATTAACAGAAATGAAGTTGCCCACTAAATCGTTCATTACAATACGACCGACGTAACTTGGCGAGTCTGAATATAGCCGCAAGTGAACTTTCGCGCATGTACACTCGTAAAAAAAGTGTTATTAGCATTATTTTTTAGTAATATAAATGACAAAATTATTATTTAATATAATTCATACTAAATATTATTAAATTATTAACGTTAAATATTTATTATTAATTATTTAATATTAAAAAAAAAGAAATAAATTTAATAATAATAAAGTATAACTTCTTACGCGCGTACATAAGTACACGCACCCTTTTTTTTATTTTATTTGTTTGTGTACATGCACAAACAGGTTGCGTTCCTATAAGACTGTAACTATAACCTGCCGTTGTAACTTTTTTTTTATTGCCCTTATAGGCAGACGAGCATACGGCCCACCTGATGGTGAGTGGTTACCGTCGCCCATGGACTTCAGCAATGCCAGGGGCAGAGCCTAGCCGCTGCCTACCGCTAAACCTATACCTACTTGAGACCTTAGAACTTATATCTCAAGGTGGGTGGCGCATTTACGTTGTAGATGTCTATGTGCTCCAGTAACCACTTAGAACCAGGTGGGCTGTGAGTTCGTCCACCCATCTAAACAATAAAAAAAAAGACTTTGTAACCTTAACTTTTCGTAAATTTTGTTTATGGGCGAACGAGCTTAAAGCGTAATAAGTGACTACCGAAGATCATAGACACCACACCACCTTGATAGATGAGTTCGAACTTTCATTTATACCGTTCTTCAGACCCGAAGCGATATATCTATTCGTACGTCTTCAGGTTGATTTTTATGACACGACGTCTTCCTTCGTTGTTAGTGAACGCGTGTTGGGACTGCGAGGTACGATTTTCTTGAAAAATTCGCAGCTGCCTTCCAAATTTGAGAGCCGGTATCGTCGCATCACTTGATACCAACCAACCAACTTGATACCAACATATCGAATATATTATCAATTAAGCCAAGAACACTTAATTCGTCCTGACCAACTACAACCGCTACCTTTTTTATTTCTACGTATTCGCTGGTAGCCTAAGAGGCTATTCCAGCTACCCCCGGACGGGTAGGTGAGCTCACGGGCTCAACCTGAGAGTATTTGCTAGCACTGGCCCTAACAAGAGCAGTGCTTCGCAGAATCTACCACCGGATCGGAGTCGCGACCCACTGAGAAGATCCGGCGGGAAACTCAGTGGGCTGTGTCTATGGGTTAGTTCGCTCGTCGAACTCTTCGTCGTATTCGACGATGGTGACCGGTGCTTGTGAGGTCTAAAAGCACCGTGAGTGGATCCGGGGGATCCGACAAGACATGTTTCGGGCGACGGCTACCTTATAATCTTTTCATCCGTAATGCTCACAACTATTTTCCTACCTAACTACCGAATTGGTACCTAACCCCTAACTCCCTTAGATACTGATGACATTTAACGAATTATTCTTAGATAGTAATAATACTAGTAATGTGAGACGAGAATGCAAGAACTTGTAAATAGCCATCATAAACTAATTGAATCTACGCGTTTTTTAACGCAAAGGGCATTTCTAACTACGATTTATAATTTTTAAAACACTGCCATCTATAGAAAATTTGTGAACTAAATTCACCAAGCACCATCTAGTGGCGAAAAGTGGAAGCTAACTAACAGCGCCATCTGCTGTCTCGGTTGTAAAACATTATTCTCTTCCTTACCATTGTGACGAAGGCGTCGCTGGCGTCGCAATCTCACTGACAAACTATCCCAATCGTCATCCATGTTTGGTTGCCCTTCTCTTTCAACTGCGAAAACGACAAATATTTTAAAAATTTGTACAATCAATCTATTTACATAAATCTTTTATTAAATGGTTACCTTCTTCAATGCGATTTTTTGAATGTACAGTATGAGAGACTCGCAGTCCTCCCGCCATGAGGTCGGTACTCTTCTCAAGCTCGACCCTTTTGCGCCGTTCTGTACCTCCTACCTCTTCCACCAGGCTCGCGTCGCTCGCCAGTGACTTCACCTATAATTTAAATTCTTTCACGTTTCTTAAAAATCAAAAATAAGTGTAAACGAACAATTAATTTTACAGAATACGAACCAAGATCTATTTGCATGATCTATTTACATTCGTATTAATTTGATCCTATTGTTTAATATTCAGTTGTAGTACAAAATGTATTTAAAAAAGTAAGTATTTTTGAACTAAGCCAGTGTTCATAATTTACCTCGTTCTTGGATAGTTCCTCGTCGCAGACTCTTTCTTGTTCTTTCGTGTGAAATGTTTGTGTCACAATCGTCCCATCAGGACCCAACGCACGCAGTTCTTTCTGTTCAAAATAATTTTATAAATTGTAAATAACATTTCTGCATTCACTTTTTCATAATTACTTGACCATTAATTAAATCTTTTATAATATTGCATAAAAGTAAACATAGCATCAAAATATCACAAAATGGAACGAAAATGTATTTTTGTCAAAGTTTTACGGGCTTACTCAGCCTCAAATATTAAGTGCATCTTTCTAACTGAGTTTAAAATTGCTGCCGATATAATACGGTCTATGTTGGATGACTATGTAGAATTCTGTAATAACACTTAATTTTACTAAGCTACATCATTTTCACTCGTTTTTTTTTATTATTTATCTACGTCGTAATTGTTAGGTAAAGTAAACCACTAACTTTTAAAAAGGCTTCTTGAATATTATATCAAGTTTCTTTTTTTTTAAGTGTTTACTGGAACCCATAGATATCTATAACGTAAATGCGGCACCCACCTTGAGATATAAGTTCTAAGGTCTCAGTATAGTTACAACGGCTACCCCACCCTTCGAACCGAAACGCATTACTGCTTCACGGCAGAAATAGGCGGGGTGGTGGTATCTACCCGTGCGGACTCATAAGAGGTCCTACCACCAGATAGAGTCTTTTAGATCTTTTATAGTTTACTCTTCCAGGGTGTACTTGTTTACGTACCGTGTCATCAGTGTTGATTGTAGTATTATACGCCACAGTATCCTTAATGAGTATGGGACCACGTGGCACCAGAGCCAATTGCTGCTCGGTCTGCAACTTCAGAGCATCTCGGATGTCCTCTTCTTTAGTTTCATTGACTGCTGCTATCAGTGCCTTTAACAAAAAGAAAAAAATATATATCAATAATCTCACAGAGTTAATAACTACTCTTAATGTGGCAAGCAAAAAGGTTGGCGCCTAATTTCATTCAATTTCTCTTATCATTGTATGACGTCTCACGACGCTGTCAAAAATGTGGAATAATGACCGAGAAAGATTTTTATAAAAAAGCCGCTATATATTGGGCTAATGTGCCGGCAACAATAGATGGAGTACTCGGTGGCTTTGGTAGCTTCTCTGACATTGACATTGATGAATCTAGGGCGTTTTTAAACAAAGTGCTAAGTTCCGCTAATCCGCCGGCCACAAAACTGGCTCTCGATTGCGGGGCTGGTATTGGGCGGGTAACAAAACACTTGCTAATTCATTATTTCGATAAAATAGATCTCGTGGAACCGGATTTAAAGTTCATTACCGAAGCTAAGATTAATATCGGTGATGACGTTACGAAGCTAGGAACCCTGTACCAGACTGGACTTCAAAACTTTAGACCGCACAAAAACTATGACGTTATCTGGTGCCAATGGGTTCTTGGACATTTAAATGACTCCGATCTCATAAAGTTCTTAAACCAAAGCAAAGAAGCACTATCCAAAAATGGTTTAATAATTATTAAAGAAAATATAACAACATCTAAAGAAGTTGAATACGACGAAGATGATTCATCCGTGACACGACCACTTGAACTGATGACGAAAATTTTTGATCAAGTTAACCTTCGAATAATTCATTCCGATATACAGTATGGCTTTCCAGAAGACATTTACCCAATACATTGCTTCGCTTTATCTCCGGTGCAATAAATTTTACGTTTAAACATTTATGATTTGAAATCTTCTCATTTTTTTTTAAGGTTGCTGTATTTACTTTGATGAAGTGGCAAGTCGTGGCCGGGATTCGTGATGATGTCGTTAAATAAAGTAGGATCCCGGGCGCAGCGTGGCGTCGCAACAAGATCCGCAAGTGCATTCACCGTTTTAGTGTTTTGTTACGAAATTCTTGGCGCAGAAACCGCAAGGATAGCGCAACATAATCTGCCTATAGACCTATTGTAGGAACAGGCGGAATTTGACGTCTTGAGCTATACTTTAAACTAGATCTGAGGAATAAAATTGCTGTGTTCAAATTATCAGCTGAAATAACATAACAAAACGGAGTCATGAATTTTGACTAGTTAACTAAATAGAAAAATAATTTAAAATACTTGTCCATGCTTCTTATTGATAAATTGAAATATGACTGTGTCATAATTAAGTCAGAATTAAGGAACATATTGTGGATGTCAAGGGCAACCGAGCACACAAGTCTGCGGTTTATCAACATACCAGAGAAAAATACCTACTAGATTTAAAAATAGAGTTTAACCCAAGCACTCTAGGCGAGGCCATTTAAATTAAAAATACCCTACATTTGATTGAGAAGATGGTTACCGCGTATCTAACACTTGGGAGCCTCTTGTCGTGAAGTTGAATACCCAAATCGAACAAACTGCTCGACTTCTGATACATAATACTACCACATTATACTTTCTGCGTGCAGAGAAACGTAAATCTCAATGGATAGGTTTTGTAGAAATTTAGATTTCCGTCGTCCGTGACTACGAAAACTATAGCGATCGAAGTCGGAAAACAATAACCGCCAGATGAAACCGTTAAAATCTCAAATATATATACTAATATTATAAAGAGGAAAGATTTGTTTGTTTGTTTGTATTGAATAGGCTCCGAAACTACTGAACCGATTTGCAAAATTCTTTCACTGTTTGGAAGCTACACAATTCCCGAGTGATATAATCTTTTTTGAAAAAAATTAGGGATCCTTACTAAAACTCCAATAATGTAACTCAAGGTGTAAAAAAATTACCTAAAATATTCTTTACATCGCGCGCCCTACGAAAACTATTGATGATAGAATAAAATAACGTACTACGACTTTGTAACACATTATTATTTACAAAAAGTGTCGCGACAGCGTATGTCTAACTATTATAGTTATGCCGCAATAAGTGTTATTTTATTTAAAAAAATAAAACAACGTCAAATATGGTTGACATTTTTGTTAAAGACCTGAGCGGAGCCGGAGTGGGCCTCTAGTAGTTAATAAATATTAAAACACAAATTATTTCATTAAAAATAAAATAATTTCACTTGGAATTCATTCTTCTTCAATTTCGACGTCGCTGAGATAATAATTAACAAAAACGATTTTGAAAGTACCTACATTCGGTATTCAATCAGACAACAGTTACAGATGAATATCGCACTGTGCCCCATTATTAGGGCTTCGTCGATAACACGGTTTGGCTAGTAATCTTATGTTGCAGTTATACGGTTGTAACCCATCAAACTTCATTATCTTTAGCTCGTAAGTCGCTTCCGAATATTAATTTATTACTAGAGGTCCCACAGTAGTCGAAATTCGACTATAATAATTAATTGGAATTGTAAGTTTGTACACTATTATGATTGTATTTTATACTTCTATAATCACAAATTTCGCCAAGGCTACACTATAAAAAATATAATATTAATAAAGACAAACAATATTTAATCTATTCTCAATTTGACCACAGACGTCAAGAACAAAAGTTTGACAGTAAATAGTATGCATGCGTGTGTGCGTCAAATACATGGTATGTAGTGTGTGTAATGTTTTCTTTATTGATTTAATGTATCTTTAATGCATTATTTTATAAAAATATTAGCATTGTGCACTTCTTCTCTATATTCTGTATAAGTGTGGAAAATTTCATACCTACTCCTCCGTCCACGCAATTTTCGTAAAAAGGGATACAAAGTTTTTGCTTCACGTATTAATATATAGATTTTTGATGAAGACCATGAAGTGTTTGAATTGTGGTATCATGCATTGGCCTCGTATTCAATGAAAAAAGCAAATACAATCGAATTCAGAAATGTCAACGGCACCTATTGCATGTTTCTTTATTTTTGTCGATGACCAAATGAGAAATACGAATGTGAACTTTACAAATAAATAAACATCAAACATTACGAACCGAGGTATGAACGTAGGTTTACAATTTCTTTTCACGTAGTGTCGTTAAAATGTAACGTTACTTTGGTGTTATTTGTATTGAGAGTAGCTAGATATCCGCCAGTCACGAATAGCAGTATATTCGTATTGCTATTTTCGGGCACAAAAAAAAACGAATCCACAAAGGTATAGTAATAATATTGGCTTCATTTGCTGCAGCTTATTTAGATCGTTAGAATTTTTCGCGACAGGTTCATTGGCCAAAACATTTGCAAGTGATATCAGTCGGTACTCTTGACGGTTTTACGAAATTATTATAAGCCACACACACTAACACAATCACATCGTACGGTCATCTTGGAAGATCAAACCATAACGAAATATTTCGGCGTGTTTGTCCAAATTGTAGACACGACGTACAGAAAAGACTTTTGCAAAACCTCTCGTCTTTATCTTGAATCCTAATTGCTTGAGCCAACTTGAGTTTCGTAAAAAAATTAGCGGATTGTTGCTACGAAATTTGGAGATAAACAAAGCTTGGACGTGACTAGGTTAGTAAAAGAGGTGCTACGTGTTTTGCAAATGTTCTGTCTGAATGATCCAAGAACGAGTACCACTTGTGAGTTTTGCTACCGTGGTGAGGCAGAGCACGTGCGGCCTTTGTAAGTTCACGAGAAATTTTACTGCAAATGGAAATGCCTTTTCACGTTTACTCGCCTATTAAATGTTCGTATGCGCTTTGAATGTGAAATGCAAGTTTCACAGATTTTAACCTGTTTGAAAGTTATTGAGTTTTAGAAAAAACACAATAACTTATTATTGTGACTATTGCCACAGCTTGCACAGGATGTGTTTTTGTTTTAGCGCTGAAGGTCTGCAGTACCGTCTCGTGCTAAGTGAATACATACGCACGAGGTCGAATTTTAAGCCGTACTGTGAGAAACTGTTCATGAATTTCAATCAACTTAATTTAATAATGCTTATTATATTATCCTAAGATGCAAAAGTGTCAGGAAACGAAGTTTTTCGACATTGATCTGTTCATTTCCAGAGTCCAGTTTACATGCGCATAGACATATCAAAACTGACATATTATTTAGGCTCGAATCGTGTACTTAAATTTTGTAATGTGGATCGTTTTTGCTGGTAAATTCCGAGAGATGTCTAATTCCCAACTCGATTGTATTTTAGGCCGATATCTATCCTAAAGCACCTTTGTACACACTCGCGTGAAGAGTCGTGTTCACTACAGTGTGCTTAGTGCGAGTTTTTTAACGTTCTCGACGGCATAAAAGTTAGCTCATATTTGTATGGAATGGGATCGTTTGCCTGTGTTTGCCGCTATGGGCGCCGTTCCAATTCCATACAAAATTGGGCAAACTTTTACGCTATCGAGAACGTTAAAGTACTCGAACTAAGCACTGTTATAAAGGACACTGAAGAACGGACTCGAATTTTTATAGTCCATTGCAGTTTTGAGACAATTTATGATAGCTAAATTGTTTATAAAGTTGCTTTTCATACTAAATATTATTGTTTGATCGATCTGATCACTTAAGGATCCAATACGATCTGATATTTAAAAAAAATTGGATAAATGGTGATAACGTGAACTATCAAAGTGGTGGTCCACTTTGAATGGTTCTCGTCAAATTGTGATCCCACAGCTGTCCATGTTTTCCGTGGATGGAAACAGGTAATGTGTCCACTAATATGAACCATGGTAACTGTTGTATATCCAGGACTTAATGTACCAAAATACCATACGAAAATTTCCTGCACCATGAGACTCCTGCTATTCGAGAATTAATTAATTTGTCATGGATCCAATGAACTTAATTATACAATAGATGGCGTAGATGTTTATCTCGAAGAAAAGACTATGCTTAATTGATAAAATTCGTAGTTTCTGGTAAATCGGGCGTTACGTTTAGTCATGGATATCATAATTTGCAACGCCGGTTAAAATTCTCGAATTAAATCAAAGCGAGCGTGCGAGAATAAATTTTTGTGAAAGGTGCCTTAATATGTCACACTCGAAAGTTCTGAGAAGATACAGATTTTAATAGACACTTTGTGAAAAGTATGTCTTGACGTATCAGAAGCGTAAGTAGATCCGCTTTTAATAGAAGTGCAATATGTCGGATTCGTGATAAAGATTTAAATGTTTTTCTTCTTTTTTTAATTTACGTCGGTCGATATCGCCGGTTTTTGAGCTTGACAATGAGTTTTTTCGGTTCCTAACAAATATCTTTTGTCAGCCTTTGTGCGATAGTTGAAATGTTGTAATTTCTAGATATATCACGTTTTTCTATGTTATACTTTAAAAATCTTTTATTAACCAAAAAAGCAGCCGCTATTTATTCACAATCAAATGGATAATAAGAAGGAAAATAAGCAGATTATTAATAACCTTTTCCTGTGTTAATTATGTTGTGAAATAATCTAAGCATAATACAACCAGATGAGATATTGTAATGGTTACAAGTTTCGTATAATTTGTCGTTATTTACATCAAAGCTTAAGCAATTATCATTTAAAGATGAATCTAATGTTTCTTAGAACAGAGCTTATTTTCATTAATTTAAGTTCTTTTCTATATTCCATTCAGTAAACAAATAATAAAGTTTATAGGTTTATTTTATAATACGAAATTGCAATCAAATTGCTGAATGAAACGACCTCATAACAAAATAATCAATCAAATTTATATAACAAAATTACGTTTTAACAACCCTTTACTGGTTAACAACATTTATTTAATTAAAATTAAAATAATTAAACTGATCTATTGCTAATTGTTCATTGAAATATTGCAAAAATGTCAGTTTTTATTTTATTTTAAAAATACCTTTTAAATATACGACTATGTCGGTATTGAAATCTCGATGGCAGGTACGAATTTTCTAATGAAATACGTAGAAGAATCAAAAAAAAAAAACAATAAATACGTATAAAAATGAAAACCAGCGTGATTACATAACGGGAATAAAAATAGTCGGAAGTAATAGAAAAAAATAAAATCTAAACACGGTTTGTTGTGCATTAAACTTTACGGCATCTAGGACATGGGTATTCACTTAGCAGTTACCTTAATGTGGGTAGCCGAATAAAGATCTGTCTATCGCTTGGATTTCCTTGAAAAACATTACCGACATACATATATAGGGACCGCTGATAGAGTCTAACGACGAAACAAGTTTACATATTTTCTGATGACCTTTTTTATCATCGAAGCAGCGTTTGGGGTCTCAGCTTCCGGGGAATAGATCGATTCACGTATACCGTCACTGCTACAGTTATTTCGATCACTACCCGCCGTAACTGGAATTTTACACTTCTTGGAATTGTTTTTCGTACAAAACAAATCATAAATATTACAAACAAAATACAATAAGTACTTTTATAAATAGCACGTAAAATCTTTGCTTTTTTTGGGACACACTTTTTTAGACGCTGCACCGGTTAATTATTTTACGTCGGACTTCTTTCCTACGCGAAATATTTGTCGCTATGTAACAGAGCGCTTTATTAAAAACCCTGAGCTTAAAGGAAAATATCCTATAATACATATAAATTAAATAATATTTGCAAATACGTAGACAACGCTAAATGTCATCTCATATATTTGTTAATGTGAATTAAATGAGAGACTAACAACGTAATTAATTGACAATTTATTTAATAACTCCTTAAACCGTATTTCGTTAAAATAAGAAAGCACACGCCGAGATATACCGATAAACAGCTGCAATGCAAATTCACATTTATCAAAAATTTAAATATTAACATTAAAAGCCTTACTTTAAAGTTAGTTGTTATCGTGGATATATATGTATATTTTCTTTTTTTTTCGCCATTAAAAGCGGCTTGAAATGTATTTAAGATTTATTTACATGCAGGACAAAAATGTGACTATTATTTACAATGCAGAAGTAATACTTTAAGCTGACATTGCGAAGAAAGGCATTTTTATAATTAAAACATACACGGCTTCTTTGTGCAACCAGCACATTGAATCACAAGAATAATTATTCCAATGGAATTCAACTTTACAACTTTCCAACAAGAGAGCAAAATGCCGACAAAGGATTCGGTTTGCAGAAGCTAATTAAAATCAAAAATTTAATTTTTGATCTTAAATACATAACGAAATTCTATTTATTTTTTTGTGAACAGTTTGTCGTTTAATGGCTAATATTAGTATTTAGAGCAACGGTTGTTGTTTAGCGGATATTCTCGTTTAATTAAAAAGTCACGCAAGTTAACATCTTTCCATCTTAGAATGTAAGTTCGAATGAAATGACATTGTCTTTTTATGATTCTTAATTATTTCCAGATTTATCGTGTTTCAGATATATTTTATTAACTGTTTAGGTAAAACATTATAAATATTTAAATAAAAAAATACAAAATTTCATATTAAAGCAACAGCATCTGAGCTTCCAAGTTCATTTAAAAAAAAACGACATGTCGCCATGTCGTGACATTTGGGCCCTCACTATTTTCGGAACCTATTTCATAAATCATTTATGGGTTCCGTGGTTATTTCGTCCACAAAATTACAAAGATATCTTTTATTATATTTTTTTTCTATATCTTCCCTTGTTTAATATTCTCATTTATTCAATGCTCTCTACAGTTGACTAGCATTTCGCTGAAGTTCTCATAAACAAAACTCACACTAAGCCGCGTCCGGTGAATCGAACATAAAATGCACTTACAAGAAATTTCTAGATAGCGTTAACTGCGTCAAATTATGTGTCAGATACTCGATACTATCTATATACTATCGGGTTTTATTTTTATTATAGGCAATCAGCAATAAATCTAACATTAAACCTCAGTTTCAACTTGGTCTGCATTGTTGTTTCACTTATCTGCTAAAGTTATGAAGTGTTAATACTCGTAAAATAAAATGTATCTGTATAACAATATGCCTGCTCAACATAGATATATTCGTTTGAAAAACTGTGGTGACAATTTATTTAATTTTTTTTCTTTTATGGCTTAGATGGGTGAACGAACTCACAGCCCACCTGGTGTTAAGTGGCTACTGGATCCCATATACAATTACAACGTAAATGCGCCACCCACCTTGAAATATAAGTTCTAAGGTCTCAAGTATAGTTACAACGGCTGCCCCTTCAAGCCGAAACGCATTACCGATTCACGGCAGAAATGGGCGCAGGGTGGTGGTACCTACCCGCGCGGACTCACGAAAGGTTCTACCACCAGTAATTACGCAAATTATAATTTTGCAGGTTTAATTTTTATTACACGATGTTATTCCTTCGCCGTGGAAGTCAATCGTGAACATTTTTTGAGTACGTATTTCATTAGAAAAATTGGTACGCGCCTGAGATACGAACACCGGTGCATCGCTCAACACGAATACACCGGACGTCTTATCCTTTAGGCCACGACGACATCAAATTTGTTTCTATATAATCAATAATTGTTATTAAATAAATAAAACAACATACGATATTGATCTGTGATTTTGTTTGTTCTTTTTCATTATATTATATTATTATTGTTTGATCATATTCTGATATTATATTTTTTAACTATCCTCTCAGGAATTTTAAGGAACACTTTGTGCTAGTACTCAAATTTATTTCTATTTCGCTACCATCCAAACCACCATAAAAGCATTTTAAAAACAATAAGCAAGGTAGGTTTAGTAACAATTAACGATCAATTCACGTCCTTACGAATCCATCAGTTCCAATAACCTTTGCATTAGACGCCTTCAGCTCTAACACTAGGAGCAGGCTTAGAGACCCCAGTAACCGTACTCGTCGAACTTGACAAAGAGGTCGACGTGCAACCTAGCCCATGCATCAGCCCGTTGAGTTTCTCGCCGGATCTTCTCAGCGGGTCTCGATTCCGATCCGGTAGTAGATTCATTCGCGAAGCAATTGCTCTTGAGTTGTTAGGTCTCCTTCGGAGGCGCTCGGGCAGTTGTTAGCAAATCCCACCCCTCCTGGCTGAGGCTCTGCTCGCCCACCTGTCCTGGTGAAACAGGAAAGGCCTTCGGGCCACCAGTAATCTTTCAATCATAAAAAAAACAATGAACTTCTTGATTACACTCGCTTTTTGTACCAAGATGTTATTCATTTTTATTCACTTTCATAGATATTTTTGAAATCTATTTGCTATTTAATAAGTATCTGAGTTTATCTCATTGAGTCTAAACTTTCTCGCGACATCTGCCCGGCCCGAAGATGGAACAGGCGATACGTGAAGCGAAATCTTGGAAATTCACAATCATTCAACTACCTGTGGTCTTTTTGTGTCGCGCATGAGAGTTCTCCGTACCGATAATATCTGAAGATACCTCATCATTAGCCGCGAACTGAATTATGTCGCTATTATAGCATTCTTTGTAACTAAATTCTTAAATACGATAGTATTGGTCGTATGCTTGTCTAAATATAGTTTAGATTTCATATCTGGGCGTTTACTTTTTGTGTAATTTTTTTAGTTATAAATTATATTGTAATTAGCAGGTTTATTAGCCGTGCATATGGCTTGTTAAGAGATTGAAGCTTAAATAAGTTCACCCATCTGGACTTCTGTATAGTTATGAGATTTTTTTTAATACAAAACCTGTATCACAATTTTTCTTATTTTCTTATAGATATTATATAGATAGACGAACCCACTGCCCACCTGGTGTTAAGTGGATACCGGATTCTTTAGGCATCAACAACGTAAATGCCGCCACCCATATTGAAACATGAGTTATAAGTCACAGTTTTACGGTACAAAGGTTGCCTCACCTGAAGTCGAGAGTTTTATTTACTGCTTCACAGTAGAAATAGGCAGGATGGACGTACCGACTCATAACACGTTCTGCCACCAGCAATGACGCAAATTATGAATTTTTTACGTGTTTGATTGTTGTTGCACATAATTATTCCTTCATCATGGTAATTATTCATGAGCATGTGTTAAGTACGTATTTTATTAGAAAATTAGGCATTTGCCCGCTGAATTCGAACACCGGCGCCATTGCATCACTGCACCAATGCACCGGGTATATTTTTCCTTTAGGCCATGACGAATTCAAAATCTTTACACAGTCGAACTCAAACTTCATCAATACTTCATCAAAAATAAAATAATTTTCGGTATTCGGAAGGATTCACAACGTCAAATGTTAACAGAATAAATATTTAAAAAAATATACTCAAATACTACCATAATAAAAATAACATATGTGCTAAATTCACACCTGTCTGTAGTTAAGTGTAGTCAAGTATCAATCGCTTTAAGAAATTCAATACCCAGTATCCTATTAAAATATTCAGCCTTAAAACCAATATGAAGTTTCGTAGTTGCAATGGAGGGCTGCTTGCTGTCAGATGTTTTTTGTTATTCAATGTTGAGATAGATACTAGAGTTCATGGATCAGCCTGTGTTAAGTAGTTAAAGTTTAAAGACAACATAATGTGGATCTTAGTTGTCTCTTATAACGTCTGTCCCCCCTTTAAGCTGGTACGCAAGACAACTTTGCGGCAGAAACAGGAAGCTTGTGCCGAACTTACAATAAATCGTGCACTAGTATAAAGAATAATTCAGTCTATTCACTGGTGAATCCGCTAGTCTCCCTTTACGACACCAAGGGGGAAAATGCAGGAATGGAGCTACTATGGAGCTTTTCTGGAAGTCGTAATCTCATTTGGCCTCATTAGATTAGTCTTGATGTTGCGTTGTGGTGAATGAGAGTGGGCTGTATTATTAGTTTGATATTTTTATTAGTTCATAAGTGACAAATTAAAGATATATGAATATATGAAATATGAAATCGATGTGTCGCCCTTGGCGGTTGGAATTGAAAAGGGGTAAAGCGTCATAGCGGACGTCGCTCGTTGACACTTTTGACGTTCCGGATTCAAACACTTGATGAGTACTATTTATAAATGTACTAGCTAACCCGGCAGACTTCGTAGTGCCTCAATCGATAAATAAAAGACACATCAAGGGGACACATCAAAAGAAAAACAAAATTGTTATTTTTATTTAATTCCAAGCATTTTCATATTTATCTACCTTTCAAACCTTCTCTGGACTTCCACAAATAATTCAAGACCAAAATTAGCCTAATCGGTCCAGTCGTTCTCGAGTTTTAGCCAGACTAATGAACAGCAATTCATTTTTATATATACAGAAGATAGAAGATAAGTGTAATGTTTTCGAAATCGTTTTCAATCAAACTATTTGCTATTTTAAATTTAAAACTATTGGTAGCCCTAGAGAGGCTGCAACGACCGACCTTCACGAACCTGCAAGGCTTATACGAGAATCGAAAGCAATTTATTAAAGTGCAGTTTCGTTTGCTTGTTTTTGTAAAGTAAATAAATGTATGCAGGTCCATAGGCGTGCCTATGTTGTTTACGCCAGGCAAATAACTGTCTTGAGATATTTGCTTGTTCTCGCCTTACGAGTCATTCATAAAATTCTTTTGTTGTTTCCACGAGGCAGGAGTTAATTTGTTTAGTTTCAATTTAACTTTAAATTTAAAACACAATGTGAGATAATATGACTACTATTTTAATTAAAATCAATATATCGAAAATTTACTATTAACAACAACAAGCCTGAGTTCAATTTTTTTTTTGCTTTTGTAGACAGACGAGCATACGGCCCACCTGATGGTGAGTGGTTACCGTCGCCCATGGACTTCAGCAATGCCAGGGGCAGAGCCAAGCCGCTGCCTACCGAAACGCAAAAGTCTAGAAGTAAATTTTATAGAACAATAGACCGTAGTTAGTACAATATTCAAATGTCGACAATTAACACCTAGGTCATTCGTGACCACGAAAACTGTAATCTACTCGAAAAGTTGGAAATAATATAATGACAATAAAAAACGCAAGATTAAGCCTTAAAAGTAGTTTTAATCATATCGAAGTCTAAATCTGTCCAAGGTAGATAAATCAGCGCAGTGTATGCTACTTAGGCACTTATGACGTATTTTCACTACATGAAAAACTTCAGTTTGAGTAAAATTATGTAATAAATGAATTATTTCATTTAACGTGACAGCTTTAGTCTATGGAACAAGCTTAAACATTTGAAACATTCACTTTCGAACATTTTGCAGTAAGATGTTATAGTTTGCGAAGTTTGTAATAAATTTGTGGATTCGGTGGTATTTTTGGGACAACCACGCCTTATAGTACTTACAAATATTTATATTGCAAAGGTGGAAAGACTACGCTTGTTTTGTGTATCTTTCCCAAACCGTTCGCAATGTACAAGGCAAGTAAATTTTTTTCTTTTTCTCCTACCTAAGCTGATAGCCTTGAAAGGCTATTTCAGCGTAACCTTAACTAGTAGGTGAGCTCACGGGGCTCAAACCGAAGTAATGCTAACACTGGCCCTAGCAAGAGCAGTGCTTCGCAAAATCTACCACCGGATCGGAAACGCGACCCACTGAGAAGATCCGGCCAGAAACTCAGTGGGCCAAGTTAATCAATTTAGCCAACATAACAAATAACATTTTCAATAACTTGCCAAAAACTGTCGAAGATATTGTATTTAAAAATCGAACGAAAATTATTTGGAAGGTTAGTTAATAAAAAATGTAATGTAGCATAATCATTATTTTCCAAAGCATAATCGACAAGTACCTATACAGGTGGGGTCGACCCGACCACGACTAGCGATATCTAAGTTGTGCATCGGCCTTGAGCGAGGCGCTTGCCGCTCGCGCGCTGACCTTTCCTCTCCTCTCCCGGTTTTATTTATTACCACGAGCCCCGTGATAAATCCGCTGTATCCGCGAACATCCGTATACTAAGGACTATACAAAACGAACGAAATGTCAGTGGCAAAAAGCAATGTAAGGTTATTAATTCTTAGCAAAAAATAGCATTCCCGTAATTATCTATACTAGTGGTCCCGCAGTAGTCGAAATTCGACTATAATTAATTGAAATTACAAGTTTGAACATTATTATAGTTCTATTGTCAAAGACTATTATACTTCTATAACCACGGATTTCGCCAAGACTACACTTTAGACAAATTTTAATATTATTAAAGACAAACAATATTTAATCTATTCTCAATTTGACGACAGACTATAAGCAATAAGAAAAGTTTGACATTATACAAATAGTATGCATGCGCGTGTGTGTCAAATATATTTTGTGGGTTTCATTATTTGAAGTTTTCTAACGGCCAGTTATTTTAAGCATTTTCAACCAAAAACCCCCATCATATAGCGAGACATTACTGAGGTTTTTTATGATTTGGGAAGAATCCAAGAAATCATGTGTAGCGGTTTTGTTCTATCTATTCAACTCTTGTCAATTTCCTGAAAGGATTAATCTAAGGAAATATTAGATGTATTTTTTTTTATTACAACTTTAAAAAAAATATAAACCGACTTTAAATAAAATTACATGATCATCCATGTAGTTCAAGTCAATTAAATATGCATTATTAAGTGTAATTAAACAATTACTGGGCAGATCTTTATAATAGTGAACCATATTAAATGGAACCACACGATAAGCATCAACTTTCAATTAAAAAAAATCTTCAAAATCTTAAGAAATAAGAAGAAAACGGATTGAGAATATACTCAATTTTTGAAGTCAGCTAAAACGTTAAATAGGCCTCTTTTTAGTCCCACCATAAATCCTGTGAGCTTGAGTTTACCACAAATGTTGTCCCATTCATCGTGCAAGGATTGAACCGTAATTATGTATGAGAATACGAGTACGTATTAAGCCACGCATTGTTCAGGCGCTATGTTGATTATTTCTCAATGTCTAAATTAACTAAGATCTGATAAATAAAATGGAGGTGCACATTAACATTAATCACACATAACCCACACCCTGAAACTTTGTCGGTGTGATTTCTCAATCTCACTGACCCACTCTAAGCCAGTTAGATTGGCTAACTATTTAATCAATCTAACAACTATCATAAAATACTTATATCGAATTACCGACGACTTTTGAATACGCAATAAAGGGTGCAGTTCTTTGATCATAAAAAAGTAATCGAAGACGTATTTGTTAGAAGCCTGCAACGAATCCAGTCTATTGATCACTAGGTATGCCGTTTTCTGGTTAACCTTAGCGCTCTCGTCGAAAAGACTAGACTGCATATATTTAACGCGAATTTATTACGTAATTAAATTCAATTGAATTGTCTCTGAATCCCGTTACAGTTTACATTTATTATGCCGATTATCTAAAGAATGTTCTGGAACGAGCCGGTAAACAGCGTCGCCCTTTCCCGCCGCCGTTCTATAGTCTTGTCCGGACTTCTCAAGATTTCCTATCAACTTTCAACTTTGTACTGGTTGTGAAAGCAGAGACGTTTTATCGGCAAAACGTTTATTTACTATAAGACACGTTACAGCTATAAAACGAATATAAACATAGAAAACGCGGAAGTTCTGTCCGCCGTTAAGTCCGAAGACTCCGATTTCAATTTCCAAGACTATATTTTATAGCGTCGAAACAAACTCGACTGGTTCAGTCGTCCGGTCTTTTTAGACGTGCCATAACTTTACAATCGTCTTTGGCAGCGTGTAATTTTATCAAACTTGAATAGAGTGAAACCGCTCATTACCGGTAGCCTACTTAAATTGCGAAGAAAAGAAAACACAAGGGCCTCTGCGCCATAAGTTAGCAGAGAAATTACTTGTCCGGGGGAGTTTGCAAGGCGAACGACTCACAGGTATGGTCCGTGAAAGTTATTACTTGATAAACAGACGTCAATCTCAGCTGACTATCACTTAGCGTTCGGTTGAGCAATATAAATTTAACATTGATATTACGAAGATACACTAATTATTTACAAACAGATAAGTGAAAATACAGAATGAGTCAAAACGATTTGTTGAAACGAATCGTAATGATCGACAGATGAACGATGTTTTATATGTGATACCAATTACGGTATGTCACCATTCTTTCGTTTGAAACTGACCCACCAAGGTCCGACGTGACCTTCCACTTCGTCGCCACACTCTTGGCAGGGTGGTCATGGTCATCATGCGACATAACAACTTCGAGAAAAACACATTAGACCGCAATCTTTATAAATTTCTATATATATTTTTTTCTTATTGTTTAGATGTCTGAACGAGCTCACAGCCCACCTGGTGTCAAGTGGTTACTGCGCCACACACCTTGAGACATAACTTTTAAGGTGTCAGTATAGTTACAACGGCTGCCCCACCCTTCAAACCGAAACGCATTACTGCTTCACGGCAGAAATAGGCGGGGCGGTGGTACCTACCCGTGCGGACTCACAAGGGGTCCTACCACCAGTGACCGTTTTTTTAACCAGTACCAGTTTTTTAATTTTCTTTCTCGTCTTATGTTTAATATAATAAGTATGATTATGATGAAATGAAAATTTTACAGCGTACAAATTAAGCAAACAAACACGAAGAGCACGTGCTTAAACAGAGCTGTGCACATGCATATCTAAATACGTAAATGATATTAAAGCCAATAGGCGAGCGTGTCCACTTTCCATCATATGTATTACATACTCATCACATTGCTGAGACAATAAAAAACACTACAGCAACATACTAATGGAAGGACGAAGTTAAAGGTGACGCTGGTATTTTTTCTCATTTAGCTACCCGCAATGATCCTACACAAGCTTAATATCAAAAATATTTAATTCTAACACAAGTTTCATGCCAAACTACGATATGTTCCGGATGAATGCAATTAAAGAGCTAGTTAATAATCCTCATTGACGATCGTCAAACGTTAAAGAAAGATTATAATTTCAAATTCTTAAAAGTGAATGGTAATAATCTGTATTCAAGCACCGTTTGGCATCGGAGCTCCACGTATGTTCTTTGAACGCTCGCGAATGCATTCTTGGCGGGATCCGTACAGAGCAGGCCATAAAATTTCATTTGTATTCAATGGCTGCGACTACGTAATGTTTTACGATGTTGCATTTAACATTAGAATAAGCGGAATAATATTAATCCATAATCGAACGTACGGACGGTATACCGGCCGATTATTGGCGATTGTTGGGGACAGAATATGCCGTTTCGCAAAAGTAACTGTGAGTTAGTTATAACAATTTAACAGAACGTTATTGTAAACTGTATTATTGTCCGTATTTTCACATGTAATTTTTTCCTATCAAAATTATATGATCACAATGGCATCATCGTTATATAAATAAACGTCCATGCGCTTGCGTAAATGAATAGTTTCATAATTCTGATTTAAATTTTAAAAAAAATTAAAATTTTAAAACATTCCTAGGTTCTAAATTCTAAACAGGATGTCTACGAAAATATAATCTTTCTAAAAAAAAATACTTTGTTTCAAATAAATTTTAGTCCACAATTCCGCAACAATTCTCCGTCAAAATTAAAAAAGGATGCGTTGGTAAGCCTGAAAATATTAGAATTAAAATTCAATACTAGAATTGCAATAGAATTCAATATTAGAATTGCAAGATTAATATTAAAAAAACTCCTCTACCTCCTACCGCTGTGGTACTCAAGAGCTATTTGCTCTAAATTACAATATTTTAAGATACACTGTTTTCTTCTTTACGTATTCTATCTGTCAGTCTCGATATTATACTCTATCACAGGTATGAATAACGAGAAATTTCTTAAATAAATTTTAGCATAGTGACATGACGTACATGTCCTGTTTTCTTGTAGTCAAGGTGGTATGGAATAACTTCACGTTCATTGAGATAGTCAGTCAGGCTTGGCGCCACAATAATTAGATTAAACGATTCCCTGGAACTTTAGGTAGACGTTGACCAATTAAAAATACAGACAACATAAGCGAATGTGCGTTAACGAACTGTGTTTTACGTGATTTCCAGCTTACAGCGATATATTATTAAGTACAGTTCACAGCATAATATGTTACTTAAACATAACTTCAATGGTCTTTTTTTTATTGCTTAGATGGGTGGACGAGCTCACAGCCCACCTGGTGTTAAGTGGTTACTGGAGCCCATAGACGTCTACAACGTAAATGCGCCACCCACCTTGAGATATAAGTTCTAAGGTCTCAGGTATAGTTACAACGGCTGCCCCACCCTTGAAACCTTGTTAAAATTCTTAGTCTATTAAAATCAAAACCATATCAAAATTGAATTGGTTCTATTGTTAGCCGTATATTAGATTTAGTGGAAGATTGTATTGAATAATTGATGTAAAATTCCCAATTTTGTCTTTCAAAAAAATACACACGTATTATGAGTAGTTTAAATAAAAGCTTTGTACTTCTGATCTTAAACAAATTCAAAGTTATAGTAGTTAATTTCTATTGCTTATCTAAACAATCTCGACCAACCCAGGGCGATTGATCCAACAATTCAAATTAAATAAATTGTGTAATTTTTTAAAGAACGAATTAAGACTGTTTTTTATTTTTGTAATTTAATGAGATTAACCGTTACAAATATTAATACGTACAATGAAAAACTCATAACTAGAACTTTCCCATGCGCTCAGTGAACATTTCATACAATGAAACGATGATCTCTTTGTCTGCTAACACGTCCCAAAGGAAGTATGATTACGTTTAATTCCCGTTACGCGTATTCAAGTCACATAGGCACCGCATACAGATGTTGGTTTTGGATTTAGTTCTTCCTGTATACAAGCTTAAATGTTACGCGCTGTAGAAAAGAAAGGATACGCGCATACACATTAAAACAATTCTTTGAAACTACATAAATTTTAAAGATGACTTTTAAAATCAATTTTAGTGTCCTTATTTTATAATGTTTTGTTTTAACACTAAACATAGCCCTAGGCATGTTACTAATTCATACATAATTGCAATATGTTAATGCAGATCTGTGAATTATACATAACTAGAAAGCTTTTGTAATTTGAAAACTACCCTTCCAGTTTTCAAATCGAAGAATCAAAGGGCATATAAAGATGCCAAAACATGACTATTTAATATAAAAAACGCTTCGCGAATCCAGGATGAGCTACAAGTATTTTTTTAATAAAAGTAATGTGTGATGTATCCTTCAATGAGAACCGGTCATGGAATTCTCAAACTTGTGAATACCAAATGAATATTTTATATTCACGGAGCACGCCTCTAGAAGCCACTCGTTATTTCAGTCGTGTTTAAGCCGTGCATCGGACACTATATGTGATAAATTCACTTCGACACAAAGAAGACATTGTCATATAAACAATGCTCTGAGATTTTATTCAGCTTAGAAACATTTTCATTCGAATTATCGAATCATAGAAGTTTGTTCCGGTAATTTTATTGCTGTAGATGCTTTACGTGATTACTGGAGACCATATAGGAGGACATAGACATTACAAACTGAGTGGTTGAAACATGAGGTCAAAGTCTTAGTTTAATTGCATAATAGTTTCCCCACCTCATAAAACCGGAACGCATGATTATTTGCGGGAGGAATAAGTTTTTTCCCTAGCTATTCACTGGTACCCTAAGGGGCTAAATCGCGACCCACTGAGTTTCTCGCCTCGGAATAAGCAAAATGATGGTACCTATGTGGGCTCTGTCCTACAAATTATTGAATTCAGCAATGTCGTTCGTCGGACAAATGTTAGAAAAGTATTTATTCAGATTTATTACCAGTATTTTTATGTACGTGCACACAAAACAAATAATATTATGCGGATATTAAAGATGTATCTATAGAAGAAACAGAAAAGACGATTTTTTTAATAAAATAAAAGTACCTGATTTTATGTTCTTCTTTAGTAGTGGGTATGCGGATGGAGCTATGGCTATTTTGATTACTGTATAACGTTTAGTAAAATTTATACACCAATTTATTTTAGGGAACCGTGTAAGCGATTCATGGTGCCGATCATTCTATTCATTTGACAATTAATTAAGTTTCAAAATTAATTCTTCTAACTTATTTGTTGAACAATCTCCACTGCACATTCAACGTACTATATATAAAATTAACACCGAAAAATTTCACCTTTCTTTTCCACAACCCGTCATTATAAAGATTCGCCACGTAAATTACGATCATTCATTCAACAGCACATTAAAGTGTAGTATGTAAATAATTATTTTAAAGGCGAAACTTCCCAAGGAAGTTGCTAAGGTGTTGAGGAACTCTTACCTTTATTGATTGTCGTTTCCGATTAATTAATACGGAAGAAACTTTTTCGTTGTAGAGGCATTTAAAGATCAACCTTACAAGCTTTATATTACGCGTGCCTTTTATAAGTAGCTTAAATTTTAGTAGAGAAAGAGCATTATGTCATAAGTGAAATTGTTTGATTAATTTTATTTCTTTTTGAGAGCTTTCAAAAAATTTTAAATAAAAAAATATTCTTGAAATTTGTTACTGTTATTGTCAAGTAATTACTGAATTACAAAAATTACATTACAATTAAACCTATATCTGAGCAATGAAACAGATTATTACCATATATAAGTATATATTCCTGTGCAAGAGGTGTACTTATAACGAAAGGAAATTAAATTTTATAAAACTTTCTTTTTCACAATATTATATTACCAGGTAAGGAATTTAAGTAAATTTTGAAATTTTGAATATATACATGTTATTGATCTTGTATTTTTTATTGCATATTTTATTGATCGTGTCGCCCATGGACGTCAGCAATGCCAGGGGCAGAGCCAAGCCCTCCAAGCCGCTGCCTACCGTGAACACAGAAAGAAAGAAATTATTAAATCATTGTTGACTAAACAAAGTAAGTGCTACTTCTAAAGTGATATGGCTGAATTATTTCTTCAATTAATTGGTTTAAAAGTAATAATAGAGTAGAGACCTTAGGACAAATACACAAAACTACCGATTTGATACGATTTTTGCAAAAGGCAGTTCTTAACTTTAGGCTTTTGAAAGCGAGGATTATAGTTTGAAAATTTAAGACGTTCGATATCTGCTTTTATTCATTTTGTTCATGTCTAGATTTATGTTTATCTGAAATACACCTCGGCAGTGCATGGATCTAATGTTTTGGAACTGTGGAATAATACTAGAGCTAGCCAGGTACTCAAAATGCCATCTTTTGTGTGTCAATATAACATGCAGTCTTATATAAGACTTTTTTACAGTCAATCATCGCGTAGGTGATATTTCAATGGTCATTACGCTTAATTGGCCTATTACACCTGTCTATTCAATTAATAGCATATTGAGGTGTCGTTACAGCCGTTTCAAATTAGATGTGTTTAATTTTATGGCTTTTCTATTATTACCGGGTTCTTTGTTTTAATATGAACTTGACTTAATTTGTATTGCTCTCTTAGTACGCATAATTTAAATATTTGAATCTGAATTACTCTATATAAGCATTTCTCTTGTCCCATTCCTTGTCAATTCCCAATATTTTATTTTATTGCAACAAAAAATATCACACATGCACCTCCACATGTAATATACCATAAGCTAGTGTGTGTTTTGAAGAATAGTGCATCTATAAAAAGTGATTGAAGAAAATTCACAAAGCAATTACTGCTTAAATAGCGTTACTAATGTGCTTAAACAATATTATGATCTGTTTATCGGATTTAAATCGCATGTTTACAATTTTCCAGAGACTGGACACGTTATCGGCGTCGGTGGCCGTGACACTGAGAATTCTAAAGTATAATTAAAACAATCACACTGTTACACCGACAGGAATGTCTAATAAGCTGCAATTATTAATAATATTTTTTTTATTTTTTTTATTTACTGCTTATATGTGATAAGAGGTTACCGGAGCCCATAGACATCTACAATGTAAATGCCGCCACCTATCTTATGATATGAGTTCTAAGGTATCAGTTTTTACAGTACAACGGCTGCCCCAGCCTTCAAGCTGAAACGCATTACTGCTTCACGGCAAAAATGGGCAGTGTGGTGGTACCTACACGTGCGGACACACAAAACCTCCTACCAACAGTCATTACGAAAATTATAATTTTGCAGGCTTAATTTTTATTACACGATGTTATTCCTTCACCGTGAAAATTTCAAAACATCGAAAATTTCAAAATTTCGAAATTCCAAAACTTCTAGATTAATCGTGAACATTTGTTAAGTACGTATTTCATTGGAGAAATGTTACCAGCCGGCGGGATTCGAACACCGAAGCATCGATCGTTACATACGAATGCACCGAACGTCGTATCCTTTAGGCCACATCGACTTCAGAAGCTATTGGATACTATTTATTTCTGAACCTAGGCCTAGTACATCACTCGATACAGCAGATCCCTTACTCATTATAGCACGGAAGTTTATTCTATACTAGCGGTTTAATTTACTATTATTGAATCATTTTATTGAACTTTGTCCAAATGATGTAATACTTTTGAGTCTTGTGAGTTTTTACAAGCCGCTGTGAACTGCTGAAGCGGCACCGTGTAATAAACTGTAACTGACGATAACAAAAAGCGCTTAATTTCCCATTTCGCGTCTCATTCTGCGAAAGGATGCAATTCGACAGGTTATCGAACTCAAATAAATGAAATAAAAATTGTAAGAATCTTATTTTGGGTTCCGTAACTAATCGTAACAAATTAACAGATAAAAACACCCGTGGTTATTTCGTAAAGTAGGTTTTTTTTTTACTTTCAATTGATCTTTAAATTTTATTGCAATTAAATATTAGTAAAATGAAAAGATTAGCAAAACGAAAAAAGAAGACGAATTAATGAACAAATTAATCTAATTTGGCATATTTAGCGATTAGTACCATATGTCCACAATTCAATGTCTACTTGACATAATTCAGCATCTATTACTGTAACAATGTAACTGAATGGATTCCTGGACTACTAATAGTCGACTCGATACTGTAAATCGCTGATTTTTGCTTTAACTTTGCTTGGCTACCTACCAAACCCACAACAACGCGAATGCTGAATTTTATTGGAATACCGACTGGCCTTCATTTTTAAACCGGAACCCGTGACATGATTACGGTACCTTACCTACCCATGTGGTCTTACGTTGTGCATTTCAATTAGAATAAGTAATAATATATACTTAAACTCAATTATGAAAGATATTTGAATCTAATAAGCAATTCGGTAGCCGAGATCTATATATTAATACGTGAAGCAAAAACTTTGTATCCCTTTTTACGAAAATTGCTCGGACGGAGGAGTATGAAATTTTCCACACTTATAGAGAATATAGAGAAGAAATGCACAATACTAATATTTTTTTAAATAATGCATAAAAGATACATTAAATCAATAAAGAAAACATTACACACACTACCATGTATGTATTTGACACAACATACGCATGCATACTATTTATTGTCAAACTTTTGTTCTTGACGTCTGTTGTCAAATATAGAATAGATTAAATATTGTTTGTCTTT
Source organism: Bombyx mandarina (assembly GCF_003987935.1). The sequence goes on from NW_021011481.1 coordinate 3,902,582, forward strand.
GTTAATATTTTTTATAGTGCAGTCTTGGCGAAATTTGTGATTATAGAAGTATAAAATACAATCATAATAGTGTACAAAGTTACAATTCCAATTAATTATAGTCGAATTTCGACTACTGCGTTACCTCTAGTTATCTTAATATAATCAGAAGTTAATGCAACAGTCGAAGATTTAATGTTGCCGTATTATGCACACAATGGATAATAATGGCATAATAGTATTCGAACAAGCCATAGCTTTAAATAAAACGTTTTCACGAAATATCCTCTCGGCTTTTAAACAAAACACAGACATCTTTAACGACAACTGTGTTAATATTAAATTATTAGATTATTAAACTCGTCAAACCGTTGATGAAGTAGTAATAGTGTGACCCTAATTCTAAACGTAAATCTGACATATAATGAAAACTTTCACAAAGTAAAATAAAAACACCAAAACTACTAGATCTTAAACATATTCTAAACATTAATAAGGTTAAATGCATGTTTTTAATTTCGTATTGAAAATCATCATTCAAATTTCTGTTACCCCTGACCTATTGTAATATTGTAAAGACTTGGATGTTTTAGCTTAATTTATTGAATTAACACATAAAATACTTTATAACGATAATCTGCATAACTTTTTGAAAAAATAAATACAAAACATTACATCTAAAATCAAGAAGTGTATTTTCGTAATTTATACTAATGAACTTATCGCAGTAGTAAGTCTGATCAGGATGTTGTACCACTGTTACGAAATTTCATACGAAACACTGTCAAACAACCTGTCTAATTTATTTACATCACTAATCCAGTTACATTGGAAATACTTCCAAATGTTACGCAATTACTAGTACTGAGCCTATTGCAAATGAAGGAATAACTTTCAGTCCTATTTACTGTCCAATAAATTAGATCCGAATGTTTAAATTTCAAACAAACTATAAATTTTGTAATATTGCATAAAATTAGAAAAGCGTTTGTCACTTACCCTCGTTGAATTTGGAACTAAATATTACGAATCCTTAAGAAAGATCATTACATCTTAATCACTTTACTCTTAGTTGTTACAAAATGTATTTTCATAAGATAGATAAAGAGAGTAACTTAAGCATTTGAAACTTTTAAAAATGTAATATATTGAATCATACAAACTTTATTAAGCTTATCTGCAATTAATTATCGAAATTGTGAACACTCCTGATAGACTTTAACTTATAATACAGTAATGGTACATAACTGATTTAGATAGATAAATACTATTTTGGTGTCATATTTTAAATAGAGCCTAAAAATTGCAAATGTACATATGTAAAAGTAAATATAATTTTTAGCGAAGCTCCAATGTTAATTTTCACCCTTCCAAGTAGAACTCAAAATTGGCTTACTGTGTTTCTGTCTTTAATTTATTTTGAAATTAGCTAACACATGCCATAAGCAATTACTTACATATCTAGGTGGAACATCTCTAAATTTAGCCAAATCAAATAATGATATACATATGTAAGTGCTTTTAGGTACCACAAGCACCGGTCGCCGTCCTCGTCGAACCCGTCGCTTGCGACGAAGGGCTCGACTAGCGAATTAACCCATAGACACAGCCCACTGAGTTTTTCGCCGGATCTTCTCAGTGGGTCGCGTTCCCGATCCGGTGGTAGATTCTGCGAAGCACTACTCCTGCTAGGGTCAGTGTTAGCAACACTCCGGTTCTAGCCCCGTGAGCTCACCTACATGTTAGGGCGAAGTTGAAATAGCCTCTCAAGGCTATCAGCATAGGTAGGAAAAAAACATAGGTATATATATTCATTATCAGGTAATCTTCAGAACCAATGACTTCTAAGGAACAATAGCTCGTGCAAAACAAAGTCAGTATTTAAGCATGCTTATCGGAGGTGGTACAACGGGTGATTAATTCGACTATCGAGTGCACGGGCCGAGGCCGGGGGCGCGACAACTCGCCGCTTCCTGATTGTATCTCCGACGACGGGTACTGTTCTCGACTGTATCCAGTTGTCAGTTCATTCTCGAGGGTTTTCCTGTATACTACATGTACATTCAAGTGAAAAAGTTTTAAAACATTTATTTTGAATTGTATTCTAAAATCATTTAGTTAGTTACTTTTTAATTGCTGTATCAAGATTTAATACATTTAGTTATATCTCACATACAATGAATTTGGAGTTTACTTTTTAAGAATCGATTTCATTTAAAGCTCCAAGAGCGTAATTTTTTTTTTTGATTAGTGCGAAATTAATCATTACAAAAAGTATATATTTTGTTGCGTAATGGACTTTAATCGCGTAACAAATTAACGTCAAAGTATATTATTATATTTCAATTGTCACACCCTATCTAGTGTTAGTCAGTAAAATGTCTATAAATAATTCATTGTCTGTTGAACGAAATTTTGGCATTGAGGCAGTGATTGGATATAATGCATGGATACTTGGCATTTTAATGTTAATTTTACATAAATTAGTTAAATTTTTACTGTTAGCACTTTTAAACAGTATATTTTAAAATTAAATAACGTTCCATAACATAGTAATATATGAGGGCAAAACCTGATATAAGAGGGCAGAACATTTAAATAATAAGCTACAGTCGGAACATTGGAGCACACACACTTTTTTGTCAAAACAACACATTTTTGTTAAAACACCAGAATATATCATTTTTGATTCGTAAAAACATTTAAATTGTGTTTCCAACTCGTCATCGAATAAAAGCATTTAAATAGGAGATGTATCTAGGATACATTTAAATAGGATATTTTAGTCAATTAACTTGTGTTCTAGATTGTACTGACACTGTTTATTGTGCGCAATTGTACTGAATTGACAGGCTCTCTTCAGGGTTATTGAACAAAGGGGCATTATAAGTTCTAGTTGAGTCCTATTGTAATTGTTGAACAATAAATTGTTACTTTCGCGGTTCATTCGTGTATTAAACAGGTTGAGAAGAAATTTACTCTTCATGAACATTATCAATAGTTTAAAATACATAATGTTATTAAGTATAGTACTGATTTTACTACTAAACTACATAGATCTGATGAAATAGTACTCTGTTAACAATAAGTATTGTGGTACTGAAAATTAACTGGTTAATTCTTTTAGGGCCTCAGAAATTTATACCGCATTGCAAGCATTCAAATGTAATATGCGTAAAAATCAATATTCAAATAATAGCTTTCGTTTTTTCGTAATGTAATTAAGAACAACATTACAAATGTCTTTTTTTACTTTTTTTCGTTTTGTATTACCATACATGTTAAATAGGTATTAATAAATAAGCATCAACATTAAAAACTGCTTTTATTTTTTCTCTTTTCCTAAAGTACATAATAAATTTAATACTATGTTAATGTAGATTAAAAATGTATAATATAATGCTAAGGGGAATTAAGTAAATTCGAAGAAAAATAAATTCTAATTATAGCGGAATAGATTAAACGATCTGATTCGTTGATTTGTCTATTTATCATTTATAATTTTCTACAATTTTATTTCAATATGTAATTAATATCTCAATATTAGAAAAGAAATAACCGGAAGTGAAGAGTCAAGAAAAGATTTCAACGGTGTATTCTAAGAAATATCTTATACTTTGATTACATTGTTATAATGCTTAAATGTTTACTAAAGGTAGAAAACGGTTAATGTTAGCAACACTGGTAGGTTTAATTAGGTGTTAACACTATGTTGAAATGTTGTTAATGTTGTTCAATAAAAGTTCGTTTCTATCTTTGCTTTTCCTCAAAAATTTATAAGGTTTTTAGGTGTAAAATTATGAAATAAAAAAATAAACGTGTTCCAGGATTTCACATCTTCGTGTATTCTTCTCAGACTGTCGTGATTGGCATACGCAGCCAAAACGAGACTAACAAGTTACCGGTCGGCAACCAGTCCCTTGATCAAGGTGACCTTGCTGACTCCCAACCATAGAAACAACGGTATGTCAATAAACGCAATTTATTAATCATTGAATTTTTATTTGCTCTCGGTGTGTTCAGTGTTTTAATTTGATAACGAAATAGTCCGCACTCACGCCACAACTATAATTTTGACTTAATTGTATTACGCGAATCATCGTCCCCCCACTCTCTTAAGCAAAATTATTGCTTTTCAGACCATGCACTCGAATATTTCAAAAACTAGGGAACTTTAAGCACCTTTTACAATTTATCTAAAAAAAAAAACCTATTCCCAGACAAAATTTAAATACCGAATAAGATAATAAAAAGATAATAATAAGATAAGATAAGATAATAATAAGATAATAAAAAAATTAAATACAGAAATGTATTTGCTGCTGGGAATGCTTCATTACAACTTATTTAACAAATACCTTTAGTATGTTCCGTGTGTATTGAATCCTCGTGTTAAGAGAAGAAGAGACATCGAACCAATTTGATTTCTGGTTTTAATACAGCATGAATTCAAAGAATTTCCTCCGAAACATTTCACAATCAGAACTCGATTTTGACGTGTAGGATTGTACAAATTCAATATTTGATTACAGGTACTGTCAATTAGAGGTTAATTGCATATGGTTATTTGGTAAATTCCTCACGTTATTCGGTAACAGCCTCGATTTTGAACGAATATTTTATAAATTCGTTGATTAAGAATAACTTTTATTCAAAACATACGCAGCATCCGTAAACACGACCGCTACGTGTTACCAGTTCTGAAAGTTGCATGTTGATATGTATGAATGAGTTCAATGAACTCTGTTTTACCAGTTTCCATGGGCTAAGCAAAATTTTGGGAGGTTTTTGAAGCATAAATCTAAAGCGCGCAATTCAATTCCTCTCTTCCTTACATCTACGATAAAATTACTGATTTTTGTCAAGGCGCATATCGTGAGCATCCAGGAGCTCTAGCCACAAGTTACTAGGGCTATATGTACATTCCACAAGTAGCAATCATGTATTTTTTTATTGCTTAGATACGTGGGCGAGCTCACAGCCCACTGGTGTTCACCCTTAAAACCGAAACGCATTACTGCTTCACGGCAGACATAGGAAAGGCGGTGGTACCTACCCGTGCGGACTCACAACAGGTCTTACCACCAATAAAATTAAAAATTCAATAATGTTTTACATAATGGCATTGAATTTACTACCTTTTGATGCTTTTACCTAATGCGTATACTGGTTTCACCCGGGCCTCATCTGATGTTAATGATTAGCAGAATCTACAAACATCACAAGTAAATTAACACGACAGCCCTGAAATATTACATCGATGCCTCAATTCTTTTCTCAACTGTAACGGCTGTAACTATCCTATCCTTCACAGAAGACACATACAAATAATACGCCTTACCTACATAATATAGTGCTGACCTTCCTATTCCGTTATATTCCTTAATAGGAATTAGAACTGGAATTTTTCTAGAATAAGAATAGAATCTTTTAGAAAGAATAGAATCTCGGTATCTTATATATTGATGTTGATGTTATGAAGTAGATAAAATCTAATAAAACTGTACTGATACACGCTCAAAATCGTGATCAATAAAAAGACATATTAAAAGTAATTTTCACCGTTTAATGTTATGTTTTTAAATTAAATTTCTATTCTACACATATCAAGGTCTCGAGAAAATCTCGACTTTCACAAAATATCATGTTAAACTTTGTTCTTTGTTCACCGACACCTATTCGAGTACAATGGTAATGTAAAAATTACTTGTCATCTCCACTTTTAAAATTATACAGTCAAATCAAGAAATAATATACCGAGTCACGAGTTTAAAAAAAAAAAGGTTATACCTCTATGAACCATTTTCAAATGAATTTCTGAGTTCTTGAGGCGGAGTTCCATCGAAAACTTCATGGAAGACAATAAAAACAATCTTGAACAACACCGTGTAGGAATGCAGTGGTTCCAGCATATAACAATGAACTTCACTCGGAACGCGATTGTGCAGTAAATAGGCTACTACATCATATCAAAATTATCAAGCTGTGCCTATTTACTGTAAAGGTGTGACAAGTATTAAAACATAGATGACCAGATTATCCCAAACACTACAGAGCAATCTCCAAGTTTGTTAACTTATTAGCCGTGAGATGCTTCAAAAAACTTACCTTGTTATTATTGCAGTCCCTCTCGGGAAGTCTTCACGCTGTTATGACATAACAAAACCCGTTTAATACTTGTTCTATGTTAGCCATAATTACCGATTCGTCTTTGTTTATTTTGTGTGCGTGTGGTTACTCGTCGCATGACGATAAAGGTGTTAAATATCCGATAAAGCTATGAAGCGGTCGAAAAATATTTCGGGTTGACCTTTTGATTACGAACAAATTTACATTACAGTTAATTTAAATATCATTTTTATTTTCTTATTTTTTTGTTATTGTACTCGATTAGCATAAGCGGGTGAGCTAGGTAGGTGAGTTAAATGGTAACTGGTGACACATAGACGATGGAGATGTATGGAAATGGTAGTGCAAGGTAGAGGGAGAAGAGGTCGACCAAAGAAGACATGTATGGAGTGTGTGAATGACAAGAGAGAGAATCATGAGAGAGAGAGGAGTCACTGTTGAGATAACAGCTGATAGAAGAGAATGAAAAAGAAAAGTTAGCTGTGCCGACCCCACCTAGTGGGATAAAGTGGAGGAAAAGAAGAAGAGGTGACACATACACATAATAATAAGAATACAGCCACCGCCACATGACTGCTTCGCAACAGAAATATGCAGGATGGTACGTTCGAAGGGTTACAATACCCTTTTCGCAGTATTACAAAAATTGCCAAATATATTTTTTCAAAGTTTTATTTTTATTACACGATCGATATGATTGTGATAGTGCGTATTTTGAGCCAGTGGGATGCGTTCCTGTACAAAGAGTAAGGCAGTAATTATTAAAAGAAAAGTTCCAATACCAATCCATACCAAAGCTCATTCCAGAAAAGAAGTGTCTTTAGACATAACATCGATTTGCTTTATACACAGGCAAACGCAGAACACGAGAACAAATAAATTATGATTTAATGTTTTATTTCAAATCAGTACCTTGTTTTTTGTTCCATAAAAATAAAATTTATTGATTTAATAAATAAATAAAACTGATCATTTAAAAGGAGTGTACTAAAATAAATATCGCATCTAGATTAATCTAGATATCAGCTTTTCTTGCAAATCAAGAGGCGGGTTATGTACTACTACATAAACTAATACCGTTTGTATTAATGTTTATCTAATATCTATCTGTAATAATGTTTATCGAATGTCTAATGTCTATTATCTGTAATTACTAATAATGTTTAACCCAAAGATGTTTATAAAACCGACAATTTCTGTCACAAAACATTAATGAGTTGCGGTTTAAAGGATTGGGCAGCAATTATGACAAAAGGATATAAATTTTGATCATATGTCTCGTGATGAGCCATGTGGACATCGCGTATTGATTATGTACAAGCGCATATTTTAAAGAAATCCGCGTTCGAATACTCATTTTAGGCAGCGGCTTGGCTCTGCCCCTGGCATTGCTGAAGTACATGGGCGACGGTAACCACTCACCATCAGGTGGGCCGTTAGCTCGTCTGCCTACAAGGGCAATAAAAAAAAACTCGTGAAATATACCGAAGCGTGTCCTCAATACACACGAAAAGTAAACAGTTTCAAAATGTAGTTTATATTTGTATGTTGTGTTCGTGATATATTCACACCTAATATAGTCCCGTTATTACTGTTCTTTATGGTTTGATTGGAAACAAATAAGCGTACAAAATTCGTTTTTATTTGATTATACTATTTAAAACCGAAATATGAATTCGAGGTGAGCTGCTTTCGTAATTGATTTGAAAATAGTAACTAGAATGGCTTTTTTGGGTGATTTCAGTGAAACGCCAAAAAAACTTGTTTTATTTTAATACGGTGCTTGAAAATGCATAAACTTGTTTATTTTTTAGACTAAAACGATTCAAGTAGGTAACCATCTCTTTCAAATATGCATAATCTTATGATACGACGGTCGATTACCCCTTTTTATAGATAAAAGTGTTATTTATAAAAAGGGGTATTCAAGTATTCGAACTGTTAGATATCGTTAAATAAAAATCATTAATACGATATTAAGATCTGAGAAATTTAATTAATACGCTTTTTTTAATCTTTTTCGGGCTCACAGCTCCCACCTTGAGATATAAGTTCTAAGATCTCAGTATAGTTACAACGGCTGTCCCACCCTTCAAACCGAAATGCATTAATGCTTCACGCCAGAAATAGGCAGGGCGGTGGTACCTACCCGCGCGGACTCACAAGAGGTCCTACCACGAGTAAAACCCTGTAAAATAGTGTTAATGTAAGCATAGATATACATACAGATTGCTAGCAGACAGCTTTTGAAGTTCTTATATTCCGAAATGGAGATAAACCACAAGTCATGAATTAACGGAATTAATTCTCTAAGATAGTAGGCGTATATAAGTGTATTCTACTGGATTCAACTATAATAGCGAACACGTTATGTAACGTAACACAAAGGGAGCTGGCAGAAGCGTTCCCTTCTTAGCGTTGATCCCGCGCATCAGTTGGTTTTTATTTGTGCGTCATAGCATAAAAAATATATTATTATGTATTTCCAAATAGTAATGGGCTAAAATATGATCTGAAATAAATTATTATTATTATTATTGTATAGCGTGCACTACAAAAAATGTTAATAAAATGAAACTTTTTGTAACCTGGTTTTTTGTGCTCTTACACATATCTTCTTAATGGTTACATTATGAATTAGTTTGTTAATTATGCAGATACGTTAAATGTGAAGCTTAATGTGTACTCGTGAGGCAGCACATTTATGAAGACTACTAACTCATGTCCCGATTAGAACGTGAACCAGACTTAAGTAACCACATAGGGTTGTGATAAAGCCCGTAAATATCCCACAAAAGACGTGAACCTCGCAATACAGACTTGTGTATTGACTTTATGAATTTGTAACGTGAACCAAACAGCTAACTGTAATTTAAGAACGTAACGGCCGTCTGGTGTAGTGGTAAGTGACATGGTCACTACACAGGGGCCTCGCGGGTTCGAATCCCGCCAAGGGAAGATATTTGTATGATAAATATAAATGTCTTTTCCAGGGTTATGGCTGTCTATTAAATATATGTATGTGTATAATAAAAATCTTACATTTATATCCGTTATCTGGTACCTGTAACACAAGTTCTTTACGAACTTATCACGGGACCAGTTAACGTGGCGTGATTGTTAGTAAATATTTATTTATTTATTTATTATTTATAACTCAACCAATCACAAGTATAGTGGTCTATCAATGCATAAATTCCATGGTCATAGTCTAAATTAAGTTACGTAAGAGCACTTTCACCCGTCTGTGTACTGTTTGTTCACATTTCAATTAGCATCCGAAAAGTATTACTAATGTTCGCGGACGTATTTTTTGGAACGCGAGTTACGTAAATAGGTTTTTGAATAATAATATCTCGTGTCCAAAATATGTTCTTATTCTTGGTTTTGTAATTTTCAAGTTAATACATAGCAGTTATCTATACTAATAATATTATAAAGCTAAAGAGTTTGTTTGTTTTAACGTGCTAATTTCAGGAACTACTGGTCCGATTTAAAAAATTCTTTCAGTGTTAGATAACCCATTTATTGAGGAAGACTATACGCTATATAACATCACGGTAAGGCCAATACAAGTGGAGCACCAATAAAGAATGTTTCAAAATAGGGGTTTAAATAGCTCCTTAACATTATATAATTCAAAAATATTTTCACTTTCTACGTAATTGAAGTGGGGGTAAAATTTAATGTTATGCCAAAGTAACTATTCCACGCAGACGGAGTCCCGGGCAAAAGCTAGTTCCAATATAAGGGAGGCTTTAGTTTGAGGAAAAATAGGTAAGCACAGCTAATAAGTTATTTCGTTAATATTATTATATTATTTCACATTTCATTAGTAAAATTCAAAGTATTTTTACAATGTCGGGTACTGTTACCGAAAAATAACACAAAAAAGTGACACCGCTACCCACGGACAGACTTTCGATCCTGATGACCACGAAGCCACTCGTCCGTGTCCATTATTCTAGCACAACATTATTCTTTTATGTTTGGAACGCAGAAAATCGTTCGAAATTGCTAACAAGTACTGCCAACTTTCAATAATGAATTTACTGTTGTAATCTATGGTAATTTTATAATACTGATTTATAGTAATCTATGGTCACTTGTTTATAAATATCTGTCATGGTTCCTTTTTCCTCTTTCGGTTAATATAATAGTCTAATAACATTACTGGTCTCATTTTATTGAAACCTCAACATTTATAATACATTGTACGTCATATTTTAAAACATAAATGTGAAATAAACGAAAATATTCTAATTAGATTAAAAACTAAAAAAAAAAACACTCTTAAATAGAAAACCGAACTGAATGGTACCGAACTTCGTCTTTTTCGTCTTGTTGATGTCTTAAAATTGGTGTAAATAACGTACAAAGATTCCGTTAAAAGTGTGCTAATAATAGTCTGTTAACTAATACTTTTATAGACTTTCCATATATCCATAAACGCAATCACGAAATTATAACAGAAGTGTTTGGATATTGATAAATAATAATAAAATAATTACAATGAGAAATATATACCTACTTGAAAACTCAAACTTCGCAATTGAATACCACCAACTATTAAGCGAGCTCCCGTTTCAAACACATTCACAACATCTGTTATATTCTAAATTTAAGTTAAGAGAATCACAGATAGTCGTGTATTTTACATAGCAATATATTTTTTAGATATCAATCGTAAAACATTAACGCGATGTCATCAAATGGCAAACAGTCGAGTCAAACTAGTTTTGAAAATATACGATGAAAAATGCAGATTCCACGCAGTAATACCTCAGATATCATGATAGAAGTACCACTCGTATTTTTAAGCCATTTAGTACGTTTAGTGGTAGATCATCCTATAATTATACAATAGTGTGTAGCTATTAATCATATGCGACTCTGGCATCCTCGAGCTACTGTCGCTATATCCTCGTCATGTGTTATATAACTCACACCGAAACATGTGATCGATCTATTTTAGTACAATGGATGTACTACCCTGTACAGTTTCGCGACAGTAACGGGTATAAGATGATTGTAGTAATCCCTCACATTATTTTCTTGCCCAACTCCCTTTTTCTTTGTACGTTAGAATCAGAGAAGATGCTACCGCGATCCTGCTGCTGCACGCATCCAGAGGATTCTTTCCCAATCCATTAACGGTGCTTTTAGGTACCTCAAGCACCGGTCATCGTTCTTGTCGAACCCGTCACTTGCGACGAAGGACTTGACGAGCGAATTAACCCATAGACACAGCCCACTGAGTTTCTCGCCGGATCTTCTAAGTGGGTCGCGTTTCCGATCCGGTGGTAGATTCTGCGAAGCACTGCTCTTGCTAGGGTCAGTGTTAGCAACACTCCGGTTCGAGCCCCGTGAGCTCACCTACACACGTTAGGGTGAAGCGAAATAACCTCTCAAGACTATCAGTATAGTTAGGAAAAAAAAAGATTCTGGTGGCATCCTCTCTGATTCTAATGCAGACGACTAATGTCTCATGGTATTGAAATCATAATGTCTCTACATTCTTGTAGCTACTCATTGGCCGAAAGCTAGTCTGGACCTCTGTGGTAAAAACATTAAGAAACAAGATTTAATTTGAGTTCTCGAATTAATCTTACCCAGCTACTTTAAAAAACGAAAAAAATCTTGCTAAGTCACAGCAGGGCTGTTATTCAATCAAGATAGAACAATAAAAAACTACATAATTAAAAGAGCTTGGAAAGCCTTCTGTCAATAGTAGACTATTGTTGCGTAACCGGTGATAACCACCTGTTTAATTATAACGTACGTGAATAGATTTAACAAAAAATACTATTTACGGAAGACAATTCGGTTCGGTACGGCAATTTTTACAATACGGGGGAATCGTAAACGGTAAAAATCGACTAAGAGATTTACTAAAGGAAGGATATTCTCTGAGCATTATACCAGCACACTTTGATCGCTAACAACTATTTACTAATGGCATATTTGAGTACGATAATTCTAACTATGAAACAATAATAATAATATGATCCGGATTGATGGATGGGACTTTTCATAATTTTATTGCTGTTATGAAATAATTTATAACGGGTCAATACCATCACCTATACGTCGCTAGTACTATAATAAAAATCGTCCTAGAAGTACCCAAAATAATTAGAAATTATTCTATAAAGACCACAGTAACAACCCTGTTTTCCTTTAAGGGTTAAGGCAACGCAGTCATGCCACAAAAACTAAGCCTATACATACAAACGTGCCTATAATATTACTAGTAATACTTCAAAACACGAGAAAATTGAATATCCGGCAAAGGCAATAGCTTATGTAGAACAGTTAACATTGGTTTATCGCTTCAGGGTCTAATCATTTGCGGTGCTTTTGTATAACGCTATGAAATTGGTTTACACATGCTAAGCCGGCAAGGCGAAATACAATGAGTGTTTTTTTCATTACCCTACATGGACAGATGATTCACGTCCCACCTGGTTTTAAGTGGTTATAAAAACACCACAGCTACAATGGCACTCCGTACGACCGTAATGTTACTGAAAAAATAATATAACCACAATAAAAAATTATATAACAAAAATAAAAAAACCACAAGTAATTTAAAATATATATGCTCCATATCGATTAAAGAACGAATGTTATAATTTAACAATATTGAAAACTAAATAATGTTTTCAATTTTGTTATAGTCTGCGTTAGGATCTGTAATTAAAGAATTGATTTTAATAGAGAACAGATCTTACAGAAGTATCAAATCTAATTTTGACATATATCCAAAATATCAATAGTTGACAGGAAATACCTTCATGATATTTAAAATTTGTAGACCCAAATTTAAAATATCTATACGCGAAGAAGCTTAAGGTAACGTTATTCTGAATTGAAACATAAAATAACCGAATTTTATCAGTTTTGCATATATTAACTCAACGAATAAGAAATCTCCTATATAATAAATTATTGTTAATTAAATTAAGTGAAAGCTACATATTAGATCATGAACACGCTCTAAAATTGTACACAATGTTATTCAATTTACAATATAAATTCATAGTCTATAAGCTTGTGGATTACGCCTAAAGGAATAACATTTTCAAGTCCGATAATTTATAGTTAAAATCGCTCGCTTTCAACTATTTCCAGAAAATTTAATTCAGTAATATACAAAGTGATTAAAAAAGTCATTTTGAAACTAAATTTACATACATTATTTGACTATTAAAGTAACTCTTATATTGGTCCTATGTTGGTCTTGGTATATTGGTCTTAAATTGGTATATCCTACCTTAATTACATTATGAACAATATTTACGTCCATCGAAAACAGTTCCGGCTTAATTTCGAGGCTATTTTACAATTTTCAATTGCGTTTTACAGTTATCAACGTTTGGAATACTTTACCGTAACTGTGGCTATGGACAAAGATTTATCCGATTTGGAGGTGATTTTAAATTCCACAAAAAAGTGTATACGTACTTAAAAATTAGTCATATCATAAATGGTACTGGTGTGTTGTAGAAGCATTTGAGAACCATCAACATAATTAATTCTGCCCCAAAACCGTAATACGTCTCCTATGGGCTTCGAAAAGGCATTCACGTGATTTATATCTATAGGTATACTCCAATAACCACAATATAACAGTTGAATCGTAAAATCGTGTATTGTAAAGGAAAGATTACCGTAGAACATGATTTCGCTCACAGTCACCCTCTTCTGTAAGTATGTATAATACTCACCCAAACTGATCTGCATTACATAACACGGCTACTATTGTAATGAATTGATATAAGACATGTTAAAAGAAACGTTATCTCGAATAAGTTACGAAACATGATCAATGATGGGAGTGCAACTACATCTAGCTTATTCTAACAGCATTTAGCTAAGACACCCACTCTGATAACGATCTTAGAGAATAACTTTCACGTGCCAGTTTGTACACACGTTTGATTTGTTAGCTGTTGTAATCTTTCGCATTGTGATTTTTAATCGAACCCTCATCTTTTATTATCGTCTATGGAAAAACAAGCTCATGGCTTTCAAGCTTTAGATGGTTAACGGAAACTAAATAAAATATAGCATAAGTAGACCAAAAAATAAGATGAGAGATAAGAACATAAGATAAGATAGATTATAGACGGTGAAACAAAGCCGCTTTGTGATTTTTAATCGAACCCTCATCTTTTATTGTCGTCTATGGAAAAACAAGCTCATGGCTTTAAAGCTTTAGATGGTTACCGGAAACTAAATAAAATATATCATAAGTAGACCAAAAAATAAGATGAGAGATAAGAACATAAGATAAGATAGATTATAGACTGTGAAACAAAGCCGCTTTGTGATTTTTAATCGAACCCTCATCTTTTATTATCGTCTATGGAAAAACAAGCTCATGGCTTNCATTCGGTCTACTGGGTCGGGTATGTAATTTCCAGCGGCTACGATGAGAGGGTTCTCATGTCGTGCCGCCTTCTCAAAATGGCGCAGCGATGCCGACTGTAGATACTTACTGACAGAGTCAAGCTCCAGGTCATCGTGGAGATCCACGTTCCTCAGGAACCATGGTGCTCCGACGGCTATCCTGCAGAATCGGGATTGAGCTAGGTATACATACAGATTGCTAACAGACAGCTTTTGAAGTTCTTATATTCCGAAATGGAGATAAACTACAAGTCTTTAATTAACGGAATTAATTCTCTAAGACAGTAGGCGTATATAAGTGTTATTCTACTGGGTTCAACTATAGCGAGCACGTTAAGTACCGTGACACGAAGGGAGCTGGCAGAAGCGTTCCCTTCTTAGCGTTGGTCCCGCGCATCAGTTGATTTTTATTTGTGCGTCATAGCATAAAAAATGTATTATTATGTATTTCCAAATAGTAATGGGCTAAAATATGATCTGAAATAAATTATTATTATTATTATTTTACAGCGTGCACTACAAAAAATGTTAATAAAATGAAATTTTTGTAACCTGGTTTTTTGTGCTCTTACACATATCTTCTTAATGCTTACATTATGAATCAGTTTGTTAATTATGTAGATACGTTAAATGTGAAGCTTAATTTGTACTTGTGAGGCAGCACATTTATGAAGACTACTAACTCATGTCCCGATTAGAACGTGAACCAGACTTAAGTAACCACATAGGGTTGTGATAAAGCCCGTAAATACCCCACAAAAGACGTGAACCTCGCAACACAGACTTGTGAATTGACTTTACGAATTTGTAACGTGAACCAAACAGCTAACAGTAATTTAAGAATGTAACTCGACCAATCACAAGTTTAGTGGTCTATCAATGCATAAACTCCATGGTCATAGTCTAAATTAAGTTACGTAAGAGCACTTTCACCCGTCTGTGTACTGTTTGTTCACATTTCAATTAGCATCCGAAAAGTATTACTAATGTTCGCGGACGTATTTTTTGGAACGCGAGTTACGTAAATAGGTTTTTGAATAATAATATCTCGTGTCCAAAATATGTTCTTATTCTTGGCTTTGTAATTTTCAAGTTAATACATAGCAGTTATCTATACTAATAATATTATAAAGCTGAAGAGTTTGTTTGTTTTAACGCGCTAATTTCAGGAACTACTGGTCCGATTTAAAAAATTCTTTCAGTGTTAGATAACCCATTTATTGAGGAAGACTATACGCTATATAACATCACGGTAAGGCCAATACAAGTGGAGCACCAATAAAGAATGTTTCAAAATAGGGGTTTAAATAGCTCCTTAACATTATATAATTCAAAAATATTTTCACTTTCTACGTAATTGAAGTGGGGGTAAAATTTAATGTTATGCCAAAGTAACTATTCCACGCAGACGGAGTCGCGGGCAAAAGCTAGTTCCAATATAAGGGAGGTTTTAGTTTGAGGAAAAATAGGTAAGCACAGCTAATAAGTTATTTCGTTAATATTATTATATTATTTCACATTTCATTAGTAAAATTCAAAGTATTTTTACAATGCCGGGTACTGTTACCGAAAAATAACACAAAAAAGTGACACCGCTACCCACGGACAGACTTTCGATCCTGATGACCACGAAGCCACTCGTCCGTGTCCATTATTCTAGCACAACATTATTCTTTTATGTTTGGAACGCAGAAAATCGTTCGAAATTGCTAACAAGTACTGCCAACTTTCAATAATGAATTTACTGTTGTAATCTATGGTAATTTTATAATACTGATTTATAGTAATCTATGGTCACTTGTTTATAAATATCTGTCATGGTTCCTTTTTCCTCTTTCCGTTAATATAATTGTCTAATAATACTACTGGTCTCATTTTATTGAAACCTCAACATTTACATTATGCATCATATTTTAAAACATAAATGTGAAATAAAAGAAAATATTCTAATTAGCTTAAAAACAAACAAAAAAACACTTGAATAGAAAACCGAACTGAACCGAACCGAACTACAACCGGATCGAATTTCGTCTTTTTCATCATGTTGATGTTTTTTTTTTTATTGCCCATGTGGGTAGACGAGCACACGGTCCACCTAATAGTGAGTGGTTAACGTCGCCCATGGACTTCAGCAATGCCAGGGGCAAGCCGCTGCCTACCGATGTCTTAATATTGATGAAAATGACGTAAAAAGATTCCGTTAAAAGTGTGCTAATAATAGTCTGTTAACTAATACTTTTATAGAATTTCCATATATCCATAAATGCAATCACGAAATTAAAAGAGAAGTGTTTGGACATTGATAAATAATAATAAAAAAAATACAATGAGAAATATGTACTTGAAAAAGCAAACTTCGCAATTGAATAACACCAACTATTAAGCGAGCTCTCGTTTCAAACACATTCACAACATCTGTTATATTCTAAATTTAAGTTAAGAGAATCACAGATAGTCGTGTATTTTACATAGAAATATATTTTTTAGATATCAATCGTAAAACATTAACGCGATGTCATCAAATGGCAAACAGTCGAGTCAAACTAGTTTCGAAAATATACTATCAAAAATGCAGATTCCAAGCGGTAATACCTCAGATATCATGATACAAGTACCACTCGTATTTTTAAGCCATTTAATACGTTTAATGGTAGATTATCCTATGATTATACAATAGTGTGTAGCTATTAATCATATGTGACTCTGGCATCCTCGCACTACTGTCGCTATATCCTCATCATGTGTTATATTTACTGGTGGTAGGACCTCTTGTGAGTCCGCACGGGTAGGTACCACCGCCCAGCCAATTTTCTGCCGTGAAGCAGTAATGCGTTTCGGTTTGAAGGGTGGGGTAGCCGTTGTAACTATACTGAGACCTTAGAACTTATATCTCAAGGTGGGTGGCGCATTTACATTGTAGATGTCTATGGGCTCCAGTAACCACTTAACACCAGGTGGGCTGTGAGCTCGTCCACCCATCTAAGCAATAAAAAATAAAAATATAACTCACACCGAAACATGTGATCGATCTATTTTAGTACAATGGATGTACTATCCTGCAAAGTTTCGCGATAGAAACGGGCAAAAGATGGTTGTAGTAATCCCTCAAGTTATTTCCTTGCTTAACTTACTTTTCCTTTGTTCGTTAGAATCAGAGAGGATGCTACCGCGATCCTGCTACTGCACGCATCCAGAGGATTCTTTCCCGATCCATTAACGGTGCTTTTAGGCACCACAAGAACCGGTCAACGTCCTCGGCGAACCCGTCGCTTGCGACGAAGGACTTGACGAGCGAATTAACCCATAGACACAGCCCACTGAGTTTCTCGCCGGATCTTCTAAGTGGGTCGCGTTTCCGATCCGGTGGTAGATTCTGCGAAGCACTGCTCTTGCTAGGGTTAGTGTTAGCAACACTCCGGTTCGAGCCCCGTGAGCTCACCTACACACGTTAGGGTGAAGCGAAATAGCCTCTCAAGACTATCAGCATAGGTAGGAAAAAAAAGGATTCTGGTGGCATCCTCTCTGATTCTAATGCAGACGACTAATGTCTCATGGTATTGAAATCATAATGTCTCTACATTCTTGTAGCTACTCATTGGCCGAAAGCTAGTCTGGACCTCTGTGGTAAAAACATTAAGAAACAAGATTTAATTTGAGTTCTCGAATTAATCTTACCCAGCTACTTTAAAAAACGAAAAAAATCTTGCTAAGTCACAGCAGGGCTGTTATTCAATTAAGATAGAACAATAAAAAACTACATAATTAAAAGAGCTTGGAAAGCCTTCTGTCAATAGTAGACTATTGTTGCGTAACCGGTGATAACCACCTGTTTAATTATAACGTACGTGAATAGATTTAACAAAAAATATTATTTACGGAAGACAATTCGGTTCGGTACGGCAATTTTTACAATACGGGGGAATCGTAAACGGTAAAAATCGACTAAGAGATTTACTAAAGGAAGGGCATTCTCTGAGCATTATACCAGCACACTTTGATCGCTAACAACTATTTACTAATGGCATATTTGAGTACGATAATTCTAACTATGAAACAATAATAATAATAATATGATCTGGTTTGATAGATGGGACTTTTCATAATTTTATTGCTGTTATGAAATAATTTATAACGGGTCAATACTATCACCTATACGTCGCTAGTACTATAATAAAAATCGTCCTAGAAGTACCCAAAATAATTAGAAATTATTCTATAAAGACCACAGTAACAACCCTGTTTTCATTTAAGGGTTAAGGCAACGCAATCATGCCACAAAAACTAAGCCTATACATACAAACGCGCCTATAATATTACTAGCAATACTTCAAAACACGAGAAAATTGAATATCCGGCAAAGGCAATAGTTTATGTAGAACAGTTAACATTGGTTTATAGCTTCAGGGTCTAATCATTTGCGGTGCTTTTGTATAACGCTATGAAATTGGTTTACACATGCTAAGCCAACAAGGCGAAATACAATGAATGTTTTTTTCATTACCCTACATGGACAGATGATTCACGTCCCACCTGGTTTTAAGTGGTAATAAAAACACCACAGCTACGATGACACTCCGTACGACCGTAAAACTACTGAAAAAAATATATAACCACAATAAAAAATAATATAACAAAAATAAAATAACCACTAGTAATTTAAAATATATATGCTCCATATCGATTAAAGAACGAATGTTATAATTTAACAATATTGAAAACTAAATAATGTTTTCAATGTTTTTATAGCCTGCGTTAGGATCTGTAATTATAGAACTGATTTTTACAGAGAACAGATTCAACAGAAGTAACAAATCTAATTTTGACACATCTCCAAAATATCAATAGTTGACAGGAAAAACCTTCATGATATTAAAAAATTGTACACTTAAATCTAAAAAATCTATGCGCAAAGATGCTTAAGGTAACGTCATTCTGAATTGAAGCATAAAATAACCGAAATCTATCATTTTTTGCATAAATTAACTCAACGAATAAGAAATCTCCGATATAAGAAATTACTGTTAATTAAATTAAGTGAAAGCTACAAATTAGATCATGAACACGCTCTAAAATTGTACACAATGTTATTCAATTTACAATATAAATTCATAGTCTATAAGCTTGTGGATTACGCCTAAAGGAATAACATTTTCAAGTCCGATAATATTTGTAATCAAGATCGCCCGCTTTCAACTATAATATCCAAAAAATCAAATTCAGTAATATAAAAAGTTATTACAATAAATTAATTTTGAAACTAAATTTTTGACTATTAAAGTAACTCTTATATTGGCCCTATGCTGGTCTTGGTATATTGGTCTTAAATTGGTATATCCTAACATAATGACATTATGAACAAAATTTACGTCCATCGAAAACAGTTCCGGCTTAATTTCGAGGCTATTTTACAATTTTCAATTGCATTTTACAGTTATCAACGTTTGGAATACTTTACCGTAACTGTGGCTGTGGACAAAGATTTATCCGATTTGTAGGTGATTTTAAACTCCACAAAAAAGTGTATACGTACTTAAAAAATGGTCATATCATAAATGGTACTGTTATAAATGGTACTGTTGTGTTGTAGAAGCATTTGAGAACCGTCAACATAATTAATTCTGCCGCAAAACCGTAATACGTCTCCTATGAGCTTGGAAAAGGCATTCACGTGATTTATATCTATCTATAAGTATACTCCAATAACCACAATATAACAGTTGAATCGTAAAATCGTCTATTGTAAAGGAAAGATTACCGTAGAACATGATTTCGCTCACAGTCACCCTCTTCTATAAGTATGTACAATACTCACCCAAACTGATCTGCATTACATAACACGGCTACTATTGTAATGAATTGATATAATAGACATGTTAAAATAAACGTTATCTCGAATAAGTTACGAAACATGATCAATGATGGGAGTGCAACTACATCTAGTTTATTCTAACAGCATTTAGCTAAGACACCCACTCTGATAACGATCTTAGAGAATTACTTTCACGTGCCAGTTTGTACACACGGTTGATTTGTTAGCTGTTGTAATCTTTCGCATTGTGATTTTTAATCGAACCCTCATCTTTTATTATCGTCTATGGAAAAACAAACTCATGGCTTTAAAGCTTTAGATGGTTACCGGAAACTAAATAAAATATAGCATAAGTAGACCAAAAAATAAGATGAGAGATAAGAATATAAGATAAGATAGATTATAGACTGTGAAACAAAGCCGCTTTGTAATTTTTAATCGAACCCTCATCTTTTATTATCGTCAATGGAAAAACAAGCTCATGGCTTTAAAGCTTTAGATGGTTACCGGAAACTAAATAAAATATAGCATAAGTAGACCAAAAAATAAGATGAGAGATAAAAACATAAGATAAGATAGATTATAGACGGTGAAAACAAAGCCGTGGTATTCACAAAATCTCCTAGATTTCAATCAATTTAAAAGATCATACAAATAATGGTTTGATGACATGTTTTTAATTACGTTTTATAACACCGTTGCTTTAATAGATCCCATGATTTTATTGTTATTGCTTCTACTGCTACTAAAGATTGGTTGTAGATTTGAAAACTCTTCCGTTTTGTCTTAATTCTAATCGCAGTTAAATAGAACAGCAGGCCAATAGATTCGACGTGACCTAAAGTATAAGACGTCCGGTGCATTCGTATCTAGCGATGCAACGGTGTTCGAATCCCGCAAGCGGGTACCAATTTTTCTAATAAAATACGTACTTAACAAATGTTCACGATTGACTTCCACGCTGAAGGAATAGCATCGTGTTAATAAAAGTCAAAACCGCAAAATCATAATTTGCGTAATTTATTGTGGTAGGACCTCTTGTGAGTCCGCACGGGTAGGTACAACCACCCCGCCTATTTCTGCCGTGAAGCAGTAATACGTTTCGGTTTGAAGGGTGGGTCAGACGTTGTAACTATACTTGATATCTTAGAGCTTATATCTCAAGGTGGGTGGTGCTTTTACGTTGTAGATGTCTATGGGCTCCAGTAGCCACTTAACACCAGCTGAGATGTGAGCTCATCCACACAACTAAGCAATAAAAAAAAGTAAAATCTGTCAGAGTACCACACTAAACCGTCGATTAAAGCGTGTGGTGAAATTCACGATTTCAATCCATGACGATATTCCTTGATCGTGAAGCAGAATTGTTTTTTTTTAAACAACTGTAAATGTTCGGTGTACAATTTCATCCCGAAAAACATATTTTGTATCAATTTCTTTTGAAGTTATACTTCTTTAGGCGCGTTATGAAAAATTGATGAGATTGCGTCAACAGAATATTTAAATCAATACTAATTAATATTAGAAAATATTTGTGAAAAAACTGTGCTCATCAATCTTCCTAAGTGCTCCAATACAATTGAGGTTAACTAGCCGTACGTATTATTTAGTAATATAAATGACAAAATTATTATTTAATATAATTCATACTAAATATTATTAAATTATTAACGTTAAATATTTCTTTTTAATTATTTAATATTTAAAAAAAAAAGAAATAAATAAATTTAATAAAAATAAAGTATAACTTCTTACGCGCGTACATACAAGTACACGCATCCTTTTTTTATGTACACAACAACCAACCGATATTAACAATTCACTATGTTGAATTGTGACTTTTATCGTGAACGTAAATGCTTAGTAGAGACAACTTAAGAAGTGAAATTTTATTCGATGACTTTACAATGTTACCAGTAGTTGTGCTATGTCACGTTAGTTACCATGGCAGTTTACGCAATGAACTTTCATTGAGCGTTTAAAAAAAAAACGGTGACCGACGTAAAAATGTACAAGGAAATATTAGACTGAACAATTTTTGAAGTATTGAGTGAACTGTGAAACGTCAACTATACTACAATAAATGAGTAAGAGTTAAAAAAAAAATTTATAGTTTCCAAAATTTATATTTGATATGAAATTACGTCATATAAACTTTTTTTTTTTTTTCATTTATTTCTTAGATGGATGGACGAGCTCACAGCTCACCCGGTGTTAAGTGGTAACTGGAGCCCATAGACATCCACAACGTAAATGCGCTACCCATCTTGAAATATAAGTTCTAAGGTCTCAAGTATAGTTACAACGGCTACCCCACCCTTCAAACCGAAATGCATTACTGCTTCACGGCAGAAACAGGCAGGGTGGTGGTAGCCACCCGCGCGGACTCACAAGAGGTCCTACCACCACCAGTAATTACATAAGATATAGCTTTTTCTTTTAACAATTTAGTTTTTCTAATTTATAGAATTCAACAAAGATTTGAATGACTCTGCTCGAATCCATTCAACTCCAGACATCTAAGGATATGTAAGATGACAGTAAAAAATAACATACGGAACAATGATAATCTTTGAAACCACTTAAATTCACAAACAATATTTTATCATTAATCTAATCCAAGTAAAAAGCAAAACAACTACAAAAATGTTCGCTACTTTTATTTTTGATATCAACAGACCCCGGGTACAACTTTTTGTTCATAAAATCACATTCCATTATTAGACACGTACGAAGCAAATGATCCACATAATGGAAGCGGACGGATAAGTTTTT
This sequence comes from Bombyx mandarina, assembly GCF_003987935.1. The sequence continues at coordinate 3,925,689 of NW_021011481.1, forward strand.
TTTTTTTCTAAAGCCTACTTAGTTTAATGGATGAAAATTGCGCTTAGATTACAAAACTGTGTGCTTATGTGTTTATACGCTTTAAACACTTAATAGTCTGTTAATAAAGGTGAAGTCAAATAACGTGTGAACGTCGATAAAAATATAAACTCAACTGTTGGGAAAACATATATTTTTATTTGTTCATAAACTGTGCTTTCTGCTTTTGATATACTGTAATTTATATTATTAACTAGCTGACCCGGCAGACTTCGTAGTGCCTCAATCGATAAATAAAAGACCTAAACTTTTGTATAAAATAAACATCAAAGGAAAAACAAAATTGTTTGTTTTTATATAATTCCGAGCATTTTCATATTTATTCACCTTTTAAACCTTCTCTGGACTTCCACGAATAATTCAAGACCAAAATTAGCCAAATCGGTCCAACCGTTCTCGAGTTTTAGCGAGACTAACGAACAGCAATTCATTTTTATATATATAGATAAACTAAGCTACCTGTTTTTGATATACTGTAATTTAAATTATTAATTGTCTAGCAATAAATGTAATGAAATTAAAATACTTTTTAAAGAACATAACAAAGCGTGGGTCATTGAAAGTTTATCACAACTACATATAATGAAATAAAAAAACTATAGGCGTTGTTTGTGTTGTTGTTGATGTTAGATCAGTAACAGTTCCACGGTTACAAGATTCACATTCCAATAAAAACAGAATTGAAGTTTTCCGTTAAATTTGATCAAAATGAAAACCTTCCAAAAATATAAAGACCCATTCATATGTCAATCACGTATTAAATTTTATATACACAAAAGTTGTGTTTAATATTCAAGACCTACCTTCTTCGTATAACATATTTTGAATTATACTCCTCGCGATAACATCTTTTATTCATGTAATCTGATATTTATTTTCATATAAGTATACGGCTAGGTTCGTTTGGTTGTATTCTATGCATTTAAACATGATTTTTCCGATTAAGTTGAAACTTTGTCCATCTGCTGTGGGCGTTTCAGGATATTATCATTAATCTAAGTGGTGGTCAGTGGTCAATATAAATGCTTAACAAGCCAGCATATTCGAGATTCGCTTTTACGTTATACAACATTTTCATTGAAGAACTTTACGACGACATCGTGGTTTGTAATAGATTTAATAGTTCGCTCCAAAGTTTAAACTTTCTATTATCTTACGTTCTGCAAATGTCTCTACAATAAAATTTATTTTCGTAAAGTGATATTCAAATACTCTGATGAATAATACGAGTGACTGAATTATATCAATGGAATCTGCTATTTTTTAAAAGGAAAAGAGATTGTTCGTATTTCAAAAATCAGTCTTAAACAGATTAACATAAAACACTGGAATGCGGACTAGCATCAAAATATCTTCAAACATAAAAATATCATACAAAATAATAAACGCGTATTAATTAAGCACGGATTTTTTTTTAATAATATTCCTTTTCACTAATCTAGGCATAATTGAAAAAAAATATCGGTTAAGACTAGCCTCACGGTTACAAGCATTCTCGCTAAACTTTAGCATCAGTCAGGTAGCAAATAAACTAGATACTAAAACTAGCTTTCAAAAATCAAACAGGAAAATACTAATAAGAAACGATATGCATTGTAAAATAAAACTCAACTTTCATTGAAATTTATATTTTTTATCGATTACCAAAGATTTCGTAACACCTGGCCACTTTCTGACAGCCATCTTCGTTGACCTACGGTTCGATGGCCAATGTCCACAAAACCAAGATCGTGTCTATTTACTTCGAGTTTTTGCTCCACGCTTACGTAACAACGTCGAGTGCGGTCATTATCACAGCGCCACCTGATTACGGAGGCACTGCGGACTGACCAAATGTAGACTTGTAAGCTTTTCGCATTGTATCAGATTCGATTGAAATCCATAAGTAATTATTTCCTTCACGAAAATGAAATGAAACTTGCTATAATTACCTCTATTTAGTGGGAATAATAATAAAAACATTAATTTCACAATTTAATTTAAGTTGAATAAGCAAAACTGAAAAATACATATCAATAAGGATAATTTATAATGATTCGCTGCTAAAATAATAAGATACAGACAGCGTCTGCCTTCATTGGCTATTTGATACGTAATTAAGCCTAACATAAAAAAACAATACCAACTTGCGCAACCTATTGCGTATTAAAAATTCATACTTAAAACAAATCGGCTGTTATAGTATTTCTAGGTTATACCTACATCTTCTTCTCAGGAGGCGCCGGAGTCCGACATAACCCGGTTCGTTACCCCCCCAGACCGGGTACCAGTAAATGGAATCCCCACCGCAAAAAAAAAAAAGGTTATACCTACATAGTATTTGTAGTATTACAATGACGTTGAATGTGAAGTTACAAGTAAATTTGTTTACAGGCTGATATTCTATAGACGATTCATTATTGCATAACAAATGCCAGTCCAACGGTCCTTGTTTGAATTAAAAAAAGAACATCGTCTTTGATTGTTTTTCTTCGAACAAATTCGGCGATTTTGGTTTTTAGGACATTATGCAAATTTTTTTTTTTTTTTTTCGAATGTCAATAGGTTCACTTTGTATAATCTGCGCCATTAAGGAGTGGTCCCCGGCATTTAGTGGTGATCGAATATTTATTTCTGTAATAATAGTAAAATATATCTTTATTTGAAGACCAAATTCGAAAATCATGAACGATTTGAACAGAGATCAGAGGTTACCAATAATTGAATCTTCTTCTTCGCCTTATCCCACATTATGTGGGGTTGGTGCAGTACGTTGTATTATCATACTACATAGGGATTTGGCATGAGTTTTACGGCGCCACCTGCCCTGCCTTGGTTGGGTTATATTATTATTATCTCCATTAACGTGCTAAACGGAAAGAGTTTTTCTGTTTCTTCATTTAGCGTTTCTTTTACTTCAGTCGCTTTTAATTATATGATTGTATTTGGGAATGTAGATTTTCAAATACCAAAATCTACATTCATTTTTCTGTATTTTGGTGTTTTTATGTAATTCTAAATTTTGATGATTGACCGCAACCTTAATTATTCGATTTTAACTGTACAAATGTTTTAATAGACACAATTTTAAACAGAAAAATAATATATCCCAAAAATAAGTAAAGAGGAGAGAGAAAGAGAGAAGTGTGAATTTTTCTGATGTAAAGCATTTTTTTAAATCGATTGAGACATAACTTTTGTTGATTCCATAGGAGTTAAAAGGATTTATTCTTTTTTTTTTTTTTTTTTATTGCCTAGCTATGTGGACGAGCTCACAGCCCACTTGGTGTTAAGTGGTTACTGGAACCCATAGACATTTACAACGTAAATGCGCCACACACCTTGAGATATAAGTTCTAAGGTCTCAGTATAGTTACAACGGCTGCCCCACCCTTCAAACCGAAACGCATTACTGCTTCACGGCAGTATTCAACAAATAACAAACAGAGAATTAATTTCGTATGTAAGATATTTGAAGTGTAATATTATGGTGATCTCAAGCATCTCTCGAGCGTTAGAAACACTGGGCGCGCCGGTCAGACAAGCTCCACAAGAATGCAGAAGCGAGCTTTTCGAAATAACTCGCATCTGTTGTAATAATTCCGCTATCGCTATATTATTTTAGGTTCAGATCCTATTTAAGTATTATCGGAGGTTTGTAAGCCCGTTATAATAATATGGCCCTAGAATATTATTCATAAGAACTTTTGCATTTTTAATTATTTTCGTCTATTAATTAGCTTTAATATAGGCTTTTAACTTCAAATTCAATTTTATAAATATCAAATTATATCATCAAGTCATCATAGGAGGAGGAGAGCTTATTCCCAGCCGGATGGTACGTGCCCAGAGTAGTAACTAGATTGAGCGAGACTGCTCTAGGTGGCAAATGTGAACTCTGCTTCGGTAACAGGCTGTGCGATGATGCCCGAATAATTAGGACGCGGAAATCCGGAGCAAAGTATTAAATAGGAACCAAATTCAACCTCTGCTGAAAACGTCACTAATAACTGGACCAACGACACAAACAAATCAAAATTCTAATTGAATAAAATTTAAAAAAAGAACATAGTTAATTATTCATAATACCATGTAACCGAACATGGAATCGAAACTTCACAATTTAGAACAATCGCTTTCAAAAATATTTAAAGATATAGCTAGCTTTACACAGTAGACATTACAACATTGTTTTACTGCATAAAATACCCCACCCAAGGGCAAATTTTATCTTAATCTTGATCAATACATAAATCACTTTTCAATATACTTACAGCGCTAAATGCGATTATTTTTGTAAACCATACGATATCTCATTATGTTACATTTAATGTATAGTTACAAAATTTTAAAATACTGAATTGAATTTTTATAAGTTTATGCTTACATTAAGGCACGATTATGGTCGCTTGCTTTAACGTAAAACGTTCTTACCTAGCTTTTTAGGTACAGCTAAAGTGATATATACATATATTAATATATAGTTTTTACAAATCAATTAAAACATAACTGCTTTAAACTTTATGACAGATAATTTGTTAAAAAAAACTTATAAACATTGTAAAGAATCTGCCGAGATTCCATAATTAAGCCGTAAGCTAAATATCGCTGGGCGAATTTAGTTACATTAAAATTCGACCACAACAGCACCGACAACGACTATCTAGAACTTTTTATAGCCACGATTGGTCAATGAGCTCATGGCTCACATGTTGCTAAGTGAGTACCGGACAAGCACATCGCAAAGTCAATACCACCAACTATCATAAGGAATGAAGCGGAAGTTTCAAATGTATTGTATAACAACTGTCTAATTCTTAAAACCGGTACGCATGACTTGAATTAGATTGTACCATTTTATTTAAGTGTAAACGAATAACAGTAACAGCAATTAATATCTATCCGCTATTTCTGCCTAATTAATGTCCCAAACAGCTTTTTCGCAGTTATACCAACAAGTATGTACGTTAACTAGTAACTTAATGAGACAGTCGTAAATCTGTTTGTACGGAAGCGGTTTGTGGACGTATAATAAATACATTATGAAATTGTGAGACTGCTGATAACCGAACTAAGCTGGACAATCTCGTTCTCAAATCTTGATAAAGTACCTCAAATATTTGATTTAGTCTCAGCCGATGTTGAAATGCTGTGAAAACTTTAGCAACAGAAGATTTTCATTTACTTTGTAAGTTTTGTTTTTTGAAAGCAATGCATTTTAGTTTGAAAAAAGTTTTCTTTTTTTCAAAATACCCTCCTATTTGGACAGACGAACTCATGCCCCCCTTGGTGTTAAGTGATTATCGGACTTCATAAATATTGTACTATATAAAAGCTGTCACCAGTCTTCAAACAGAATATCATGACCGCTTCGGATCAGAAAAAGCCAGGATGTGGTTGTTTACTCATGTGGGCTCACAATACGCTCTACCACCAATTACGTATATTAAACGAATATTAATAGAATTGACAACAGGTCGTAGTAAAATTTGCATATATCTATCACAGCAAGATATCTTAGTAAATTTTAAATTTAATTTAGTAAATTTTAAGCCCTTTTATAGTATACTAGTGGCCCCGCAGTAGTCGAGATTCGACTATAATTAATTGAAATTATAAGTTTAAACACTATTATGGTTCTATTGTCAAACACTATTATATTTCGATAATATAATCACAGTATTCGCCAAAACTGCAGTATAGATCAATAATATTAAAGACAAACAATATTAAACTATTTTCAATTCGACCACAGACTTTAAACAATAATCAAAGTTTCTCAGTTGACAGTAAACAAAGAGTATATTTTATGTATATGTTGTGTCAAATACATGGTAGTGTGTGTAATGTTTTCTTTATTGATTTAATGTATCTTTTATGCATTATTTAAAAAAAAAATAGCATTGTGCACTTCTTCTCTATATTCTCTATAAGTGCGAGAAATTTCGTACTTCTCCGTCCGCGCAATTTTCATAAAAAGGGGTACAAAGTTTTTGCTTCACGTATTAATATATAGATAAATGGCTATATACGATAAAACAATCGCAATTATTCAGATCGAAACGTAACTGTAATACTAGAGCAGATGTCAATAACGAATTTGATACTTTCGGTCTAATTAAAATCTTTCATTACGACGGTCACGCTAGTTTCATTACAATGGAAGCCACGCATTCTTCAACAGCAACTTGGATTCTGTTTTTATAACTTTTTAGTTTAACCTGGTTATGTACATATGCGTGCATGGCTGAATTTGGACAGATGGCGAGATAACAAATTTCATGAGTAATAACACTGTCCATAATAGGATCATTGAAACCTTTTTGATTTTATTTAATATGAGTGTTGCTTTATTATTCACTTTTCAACTAGCTTTTTTATTTTTTATTCTTGTCAAATTACCTAACTATTTAAATATAAGTGACCCGGCATCCAATCTTAATGAAATATACTTTTTATCACATTCAGCCGTGATAGTCAGAATGTCAGTTCAAAAAGCAATCTAATTTCAATGCCATTACTATAAAATCACGCGAGAAATAATCGAGTTTTTATTAAAAAACCTATTGAAAGTCGTCGTGGCCTAAGCGATAAGACGTCCGGTGCATTCGTGTTGAGCTATGCATCGGTGTTCAAATCTCAGGCGGGTACCAATTTTTCTAATGAAATACGTACTCAACAAATGTTCACGATTGACTTAAACGGTAAAGGAATAACATCATGTAATAAAAATGAAACCCGCAAAATTATAATTTGCGTAATTACTGGTGGTAGGACCTCTTGTGAGTCCGCGCGGATAGGTACACCACCCTGCCTATTTCTGCCGTGAAGCAGTAATGCGTTTCGGTTTGAGCTCGTCCACCCATCTAAGCAGTAAAAAAAATTAAAAATAGTAAAGTAAATAAATCATAATCTGAAGTAACCAAGATGAACGATCCTGTTAATGTCAGTGGTGAACGATTATCAACTACAACATTTATTTGGTTTAACTCCTTTGAATTCGAACGAAAAATTTATTGTATTATACTCAACTGTTGAATTTCTTATGCAATAAAGGAACAAAATAGCAGAGGCACAAAATAGAGAATTTAGTAATCTACAAAAATATTCGGTTAAATAAATAATCACAATAGTTACTACATTAATACAAAATAATAAAGTAATATATAAACATAATTTTAGAATAAAATAGCTGCATATTTATTGAAATTGATAAGATTGAAGTAGATTTATCTTACCATAGGCTAAAAATGTCAACATGCAAAAAAATTAAAAGATCAAAACACAAAATATCTTTAAAATACTTGAAATAAAAGCAACTACTTTATAATGGTTACGGAAAACTTATTAAGGCTTTAAAAGTAAGGAGCATATCAGAAAAACAATTTAATTTTTTTTTTTATTGCTTAGCTAGCTGGGTGCACGAGCTCACAGCCCACCTGGTGTTAAGTGGTGTTAAGTGGTTACTTAAGCCAATAGACATCCACAACGTAAATGCGCCACCCACTTTGAGATATAAGTTCTAAGATCTCAGTACAGCTACAACGGCTGCCCCACCCTTCAAACCGAAACGCATTATTGCTTCACGACAGAAATAGGCAGGGTGGTGGTAACTACCCGCGCGGACTCACAAGCGGTCCTACCACCATTAACTAACAAGAAAACAAATATTTCTACGCCATATTTTCCTGTAAGCACTATAAATTTAGTTCCGGAATAAAATTGTGTTAAATTGTCCATTGAAGCATTTTTGTTAGTAACAATTTCGCACGTTCTTGATTTCTCGTTTTCAGTGAAAAGATTTTATTGTCTAGTTTAATTTGTTGTTTTTACAACTGAGATTTTAGTTCTCCATAATCAGCAATTAGTTTTTACTATTACTACAATTGGTAATTAAAAATAAGATTATAGTTCATGTTGAAGCTCCAATTTTAATTGTTCTGCATTTTACTTGCATTAAACATGAAAATCCCTAATAAATTTAAAATATTAATTATATTTATGCCTTAGCAGTAGTTCCTTGCGCCATTTTGAGAAGGCGGCACGACATGAGAACCCTCTCATCGTGGCCGCTGGAAACTACATACCCGACCCAGTAGACCGAATGGTAAACCGTCGACGTCGCCCAAAGCACGTCATTACGGATCCCTCCTGATCCATTAACGGTGCTTTTAGGCACCACAAGCACCGGTCACCGTCCTCGTCGAATCCGTCGCTTGCGACGAAGGGCTCGACGAGCGAATGAACCCACAGACACAGCCCACTGAGTTTCTCGCTGGATCTTCTCAGTGAGTCGCGTTTCCGATCCGGTTGTAGATTCTGCGAAGCACTGCTCTTGCTAGGGTCAGTGTTAGCAAGTCTCCGGTTTGAGCCCCGTGAGCTCACATACAAACGTTAGGGCGAAGCTGAAATAGCCTCTGAAGGCTATCAGCATAGGTAGGAAAAAAATAAATATTTCCTTTAACATTATTCGTCATTCGAGGTTATAATCGAGGTTCAACTCAGAAAATAGAGGACCTCAGTTCAGGGAATAGATTATAATTACATTAACACGTTATATTTCGCTCAAATAATTATTCCATCAATCTATTTCCATCGCAAACATTTTATTATATACAATGAGTCGTAAGTACGGTAAACCATTTCCAAATATCTTTCCTTAGCCGTATGTTTGGAATTAATAATATACTAATATAATATACTATACTACTATATACTACAATATACTATAATAATACTAACTTGGGGGATACGGTCTTCGTAGGAGGAGAAACTGAGCCACCCTTTCCCTGAGGGTCTCGGGGCGGGAGCTCAGTAAACCGAGCCTAGAGCTCGAGTAGAGGAACAATAATGTAATAATACTAATATAATATACTTTTCGCTCTTCAAGAATTGTGTTCCTAGTTGCGTAAATCACTATTCATCAAGCAGAGCAAAAAATACATTATTGTATCCTTTAGTCCTCCTATCGCCACATTTATACTCATATGAAATACTTTATTTATTTTTTGTTAGCATGGATGAGTCCATAGCGTACCTGATGTTAAATGCTTACCAGAGCCCAGAGCCTGTAACATGAACACATCTTGAGACATGAGCTCGAAGTCTAAATTTCATTGGATTTCAATAATATTTGCTCTATTCCTTCAAACCGTAACTAATCATGGCTTTGTGATAGATATCTATGTTCTCATAAAATTCTACTACCAGTAAATGATACACATTTTTCATATAGATCTGACTATGAACGCGGCACCCATTTTTCCCAAATAAATATGAACTTTAAGCATCAACTCTGTACTGTGTACATGAGGGTTAAAAGAGTTTTTAATTAAACGCGAATTACACTCATATACTTGGCCTAGCACTCGATAATAAAAGCAAATGAGAAAATTCTATATTAATATGTTTATTGCGTATTTAATGCACGTTGTATACGTTGATTATTAAAGACGTAGGTAATCGACATAATGTTGCAATGATACTTAAGTCCTGCGAGATTCCGAGAATCCGTACAAGAACTTGATCGGCGATCTCTATGGTAAACGAAGCTTTCATGTTTGGTTATGGAATATCACGACTTTTACGATATTCACAAAAATTACTTAGAAAACATATGGTTTTTAAAAATAATTGACAAAAAATATGTATTTATTATATTAGAAGTTTTAATTTAAAATAGAATGAAAGTGACCATGTACAACAGTAAGTAATCATTTTCATCACTAAATTATAATTTTTAATAGTCATTCTACTTTGGAGCTACTGACTGTGGGTGATTTATTTAGTTAATTCGATCTTTTACTTGTAGTTTCATTTGTTTTCGAACTAGCGTACTGAAAAGTATTTAATATATATTTAATAATTATTTATTACTAAAATGTACTTAAAAAAGCAGAATGTTTTAGGTTAGATTTGGGGTCATAAATCATAGCTTTGCAAATTCAAATATTAAAATGCTATACAACTTCAATTTGGGATTGAAATATAAATTATGCAAAATTTAATAGAACCAATGCATATTTTGTAAAACATCTAGCAAAGTATAATGTTAGTTTACAATGTCTAAACTAATGACGAACTGAATAAAGTTCACCTAACCGAACAATTCGAAAAAGCTGTTTCGTAAAGCTTATACAAAAATTCACTCACCCGACGACCACTTCAGAAGCGTCAACAGAATTTCAATTCAACAAAATATTCATAACACCTCACAAACACGTTAATCCGAGAGAAATTTCTTGCATATAAATTAATATACAGTGCATACGAGTCATTAAAAATGTTTGTAAAAGCTGAAGCGTGCTCGGGTTCACAGGAGTTCAACTGCTTCGGCTTCCGAAGCGCGCGATCACCGCGCTTGTCCGGAGAGTACTGAACTTGTCTTCGAAGCCTTCGTGGCCAGCGCACTATCTCCCCATATAAGTTAACGTTGATAACGCATACCGAGGCATCTTAGATTTTTTGTTCATTAATACAGATTTTTGTACAGGCGCACTTGTAACTGTCGTTTTCTTTTTAAATGATATTGTGATATTATCATGCACAACACTTTTTAATTAAATGAACCACCATCTTCAATTTTTAGTTATCTGCTTCATTTTTAAAAATTATCATTGTTAAATTGTCTCAAAAATTATAAAGAATCAAAGGCCAAAACTAGTAAATAATAGTTTAAAACAAAGTCGCTTTCTCTGTCCCTATATCTGTCTGTCCCTATGTATGCTTAAATCTTTAAAACTACGCAACGGATTTTGATGCGTTTTTTTTTAATAGATAGAGTGATTGAAGAGGAAGGTTTATATGTATAATAACATCCATTAAACAGTGGAAAAATCAATAATAAATTACAGTTTCCGAAGCGAAGCGAGGGCGGGTCGCTAGTAGATAATGTAATCCAAAAGAAACGAATAAAAAAAAACAAAGGTTAATATGACAACAATTTCCATTCTAATGAAATTACAATTCACTAACTGGAGCTTATGTGTCAGATGGAATGAACAACTATAACATTGGCACAAATCGGACAATCACATTTGCAAGTCATACTTTTAAATAACATGTGTATGTATTAAAAAACAAAAAAAAAAACAAAAATACGCCATCGACACGATAGGAAAAGCACGAGAGGCGGCGAATTAAATAAAGTGGTTTCTAAATATACCCGGCGTATCTCGACACGGCATTGGCAGGTGCGTGGCTGTACCCCTTTTTTGCCACTATAACGCGTGCTTTTTACATCATTTTTTATACGTTTTTTAAAGGACAATTTTATAATTAAAACGAATGCGTTTATCTCGGCGCTTACGGAGAAAACGCGGCCGATACTATCTATGGTTTTATCTCGACGACTTAGTACTACAGAAAGGTATTAATTTTATTTTTATTAAAACGAACAAGCCTTTCGTTTTGTTTTAAACGAAAATTAAAATTCAGTGTTTAGTAGAGAGATCTGTTTTCGTTGTTGTAGGTGTCAAAGATATTGCCGAAATTGTTTAACATGTTTATTCTTATCTCTTAAGAACATAAGCATACGTTAGTGCTTCAACAGTTTATATGCTGTATGTCAATGGCACTAATTTCTGAAACATCAAAATATATATATATATATATATTTAAGATTTAGTATTGTATCGCCAATTTGTTTTTGGTTGGGCGAGAGGAATTATTAGTGACTCGAGGGCCTCTCCAGTTTGACCAGGACAGGTGAGCGAACACGGGATCGGCCAGGAGGAGTGGAATTTGCTAAGAGTTGCGTGATGAGTGAAACTAGAAGATTCGGTGAGAAATTCAGCGGGTTATCTTATATCGTCAATTATTACCGTCTCAAAGTAACGATATGCTATACGCCTCTTCTCTATGATAAGCTGGTTATGAGCAACAACACATAACGCAAAACATAACGTTGCAATATAAATACACAATGCTTCAACTTTATCGTGATTAACATACATAATATTATCTCATAAAATATACGCAGTCACAGGGACATATGAGAGGCGCTTGAGAGAAACATTTCGTTTTACCCCGTATCTTAATTACGGTCCTTGATGTATTCCTTCACATAAACGCGCGTTTAATATTAGAAAACAATCAATCAATTCCGCACTATTTCCAGCGACCGATTCCCAAGCCAGTTTCTGTATGCCGCATAAGGCATTTGATACTAGCGGCTCATTTTTTGCGTACATTGATACTTAGAGCAATAAATTAACAGCAGTGTTACAATTAAAAGACGCGCACTGCTTCGGTCCCACGGTCAATACCGTTACCTAGAGAGGTAGCTCCGTAATGAAACAGAGGAAGCGTTGTCGGGCTTGGACCAAGAAATGAGCTATAGCGATAATTAGCGTAAACTGAATCGCTTTGATTACAAAGTGAATTCATTCCGATTAGCGAATTCAAATTAAATCAACAAAAAAAACATTTAAAATTAGGTTTTTTTTTTTTATTGCCTAGATTTGTGGACGAGCTCACAGCCCACCTGGTGTTAAGTGGCTACTGGAACCCATAGACATCTACAACGTAAATGCGCCACACACCTTGAGATATAAGTTCTAAGGTCTCAGTATAGTTACAACGGCTGCCCCACCCTTCAAACCGAAACGCATCACTGCTTCACGGCAGAAATCGGCAGGGTGGTGGTACCTACCCGTGCCGACTCACAAGAGGTCCAACCACAAGTAGGATGATTTCTTAACATTTTAATTTCGTGCCTTAATGTCAAAATGCCAATAATATTTCTATTTATTGTTTAGTAAAATAATTTCTAAAATACACATGGCGTAACTTTAAAATTGCACTATTGTCTAAAATACGACCTCTATAAAATTAAACTTCATCCTCCTTTATTACTACCGGTGAGCACTTGTGAATCCGGAGAGGCGCTTGACTCCAGCGGACTACCTATCACTACCGGTGGGCAATTATTTGTTTCGTTCCACTCAGGAGAATATCTGTTCATTATAACTACCTACTTATTTACCACCTATTACTTAATGCAACTAGATAGTTGTTGTCCTTTTAATTGGCAACTACGACTTCATCTAGAAAACTAGATTGGAACTTAATGAAGTCGCTGTCTTGAATATCATTTACAAACAAATTTCACAACTGATTTAACTAATTTCATGACTTGAAACATTGCAAACATAAGAACAAAAATGTGAACAATAATTATTAATAATTATCAATACCATCTGTAAGACTTTGATAAGACTTGGAACCCATGGCAATGATGACGGATACTAAATAATGTAAGCAGTAGTTATTGTTAAAATAATCTATGCAACATTTCATCTCATTTACAGATAAATTATTGAAGAAAATTATAAGTGAATTTTCACTAAAAAGATTTTCACTTAATATCAAAGGGACGCTCATAACATTTAAAAAAAGAAAAAAAAATGTAATTGTATTTTTTTAAACCTTTTGAAATGTATTCAAATAATTAAAAATATTTGTTTGATACTTGAAACTTATTTCATTCGTAGGAGAGTCATTGACCTTTTTATATTAATTCGTCATATCATGTTACATTTAATTACAGTAACAAAATTCCAATGAAATTGCTTGAAATTTTTACAACATTCTAAATTATTAACAAATAACTAATCNTGTAATTGTATTTTTTTAAACCTTTTGAAATGTATTCAAATAATTAAAAATATTTGTTTGATACTTGAAACTTATTTCATTCGTAGGAGAGTCATTGACCTTTTTATATTAATTCGTCATATCATGTTACATTTAATTACAGTAACAAAATTCCAATGAAATTGCTTGAAATTTTTACAACATTCTAAATTATTAACAAATAACTAATCAACATGACTTAGCATTACGTCAAGCTTATGGAGTAAAAGGCAAGATATTAGTAAAATTTATGTCGAATTTCAAAAGCCATTATAGATAATGAAATTCAATGATTTAATATTTATAACTCTATTAAATTTAATATACAAATAGGCAATTTAAGTAAACACCATTTTAAAGTCTTATAAACTTCATACATACCTAAAAATGACTGTCAACACTTTAGTTATATTTCACCAGATTTGACAAAAAATCTTACGTAATAATCAATTAAAATACTGTACGGGTATTTTTTGTTGCTTATTTGAGTGAACGAGCTCACGACCCACCTAATTTTAAGCGGTTTCTGGTGCCCATATATATCAAAAACGTAAATGCCGTCACCTACCTTGAAGCATGAATTTTAGATTCAGTTTAATAATGCAATAGCTGCCCCTTCAAACTGAACTACATTACTGCTTCACGACAGAAATATGCAGGGCGATAGTACCTAACCATGCGTGCTCGCGACCTATCACCCTACTTGTTTCTATTCCGAAGCAGGCATGCGTTCCAGCTTCAAAGGTGACGGACTGCCAATCTAAAATACAATGCAGACTTCCACACAATATCTTAAAATGGGTGGCGGCATACACATTGTAATTGTTTTACAGGGCCGAGCTTTGTTTATTAGCGTAAATGGACATAAGAGTTGACCCACCCACTATAAAGTAGACATCTGAGCCTTATGACCTTCATTTTAAACAAACATATTATTCCTTAATTTAGGTACAACTTATGTAGGTTTAACATATAAGCTGATGCCTACTTCTCATTTCCCATTCCTGCCTAAACTTGAAGCGGACGTAGTCGCATCACTAGATACGATACTTCGAACAATCAAACCTGCAAAATTATAATTTGCATAATTACTGGTGAGAGGACGTCTTGTGAGTCCACACGGGTAGGTCCACCACCCTGCCTATTTCTGCAGTGAAGCAGTAATGCGTTTCGGTTTGAAGGGTGGTGCAGCTGTTGTAACTATACTGAGACCATAGAACTCATATCTCAAGGTGGGTAGCGCATTTACGTTGTAGATGCCTATGGGCTCCAGTAACCACTTAACACCAGTTGGGCTGTGAGCCCTTCCACCCATCTAAGCAATAAAAAAAAACCTTTGACCAAATGGAACACAAATACAATTTGCGTCAGATTCTTTATAAGACTAAATATTAGACATAATTAGACTCTTCGTAACCTTTTAGAAATGAATACTTTTAATATATTGATAGTTAGTTAATAAGGATTATAAATCGAGAATACCCAAGATAGTATTTGACAGTTGATCTACAAAGCTTGGCTGTCAGTAAAACGAAGAGGCTTAGATCGTTAGAACGTTATCTATGGAAAGCAGCCGTGCTCTGTGTGACAGTTTCCACGACACATCGGGGTCGACCATTGTGCTCAGAACTTTTGCTTTAAATTAATAAAATACACGAGATTTTCACTACTGACTTTAAGCGCAATTAGTTTTGACATAAAAGATTTCAGTCACTTTCATTAAAATAAAAACTTATTAATATTTATTAATTTGATGTTTGAATTTCAACCATTCATAACTTAGTCGAAAAACTGGGGTATTCATATCTAGTGATGGCACGATAAATTCTCTTTGGAATGAAAAAAAAAATACTGGCAGGCATAGCCCAGACATTAGATATACGAATAATAATAAAAAGCAATCAGTTCTCTTTTATTTTTAATACGCTTTTATTACTTAAAAATAGAAGTCAGTTGTTTGCCTTGTATCGGAACGTGTTGTTAAAAATGGATAAGATTTAAATTCGCATGGTAATAAAATACCTCGGCTTGAAAATTTTACTACCGAGCTGGTAAATTAAAACATAAGATCAATAATAGGGGTGCATTCTCCTCCATATTCTACGGTTGCCGCGTTGGGGTGCTAAGTTCAAGCAAGGAAGAACTTACATTAACGACGACCCCCGCACGAGATGCCCTACATCGGTAATGACTGAACAATTTTTAAAAAAAATTGTCGACATTGTCTTGACGGATCGTCGTTTTACTGTTTGTTTTATAACACAAGAAATAAAAATTTCTACAGGAAGTATCCCATACACAGCCATTTCGGTATGAGAAACTGTCAGCGCGTTGGGTGAATGAATGAATGAATGAAGAATGAAGAATGCTTTCTGATGCGCAGAAATAAAGGGGACTGAGAATTTCACGAAACGGTTTGGGTTTGTTACAGCAAGTTCTTAACCAATTTTCGGGTCGAAATTTTTCTGGACGAAACATGGCTTCACCATCATGACTCGGAAACGAAACAACAGTCCATGACTTGGAAGATACTGTCATCTTCAACTACGAAGACGCTTAAGGCGATTCCAATCGCCGGTAAGATCATGGATTATTTTTTTACGGACAGCCAAGGGGTGGTATTAATTGAATAGCTTAATCATGGAGCCACAGAGCAAACTTTCTGAGGTTGTTTTATTTCACCAAGATAACGCCCCCGCGCACAAGTCCAGACTTGCGATGGCTGCCAATCAAGAAGCTGACCTCGAATTGATGGAAAATTCTCCATATTCACCGGACCTAGTCCCTAGATATCTCTACTTATTTCCGGGGTTAACGAAATATCTCAGGTGCCATAAATTTGAAGATGATAACGCGTGGCCTAAAAGGATAAGACGTCCGGTGCATTCGTGTGTAGCGATGCACCGGTGTTCGAATCCCGCAGGCGGGTACCAATTTTTCTAATGAAATACGTACTCAAGAAATGTTCACGATTGACTTCCACGGTGAAGGAATAACATCGTGTAATAAAAATCAAACCCGCAAAATTATAATTTGCGTAATCACTGGTGGTAGGACCTCTTGGGAGTCCGCACGGGTAGGTACCACCACCCCGCCTATTTCCGCCGTGAAGCAGTAATGCGTTTCGGTTCGAAGGGTGGGGTAGCCGTTGTAACTATACTGAGACCTTAGAACTTATATCTCATGGTGGGTGGCGCATTTACGTTGTAGATGTCTATGGGCTCCAGTAACCACTTAACACCAGGTGGGCTGTGAGCTCGTCCACCCATCTAAGCAATAAAAAAAAAAAAAAAAAAAAGTAGTCGCCACGATACTCGATTTATAAGTGATCAGGAAGAAGATTTATTTTTCAATTTTAGCTTCAGAAAAAATATATGCAAAATGTATAAACTGGAAAGGTGACACGACGAAAAATAAAATGACATTTAATAAAAGATTTAAATTTAAAAATTTAAACACGTGGCCAGACAAAATCCTGAGAAGTTGGAAAAATTAATAGTTGTAGGTCACGTGGAACGAAAGAGAAGTCGAGGAAGATTGCCAACCAGGTGGACGGACATTATCAAAGAGGCCACAAACACCAGCGTCCCGGGCGCCATTAAGCAGGCTGAATGCAGGCAACATTGGAGAAAGCTGGTGCAAAAACTGGACCAAGGTGGTCACGACCCTCAGTAATGAGGAAACGACAAAGAAGAAGAAGAAGAAGAATAAAAGATAATTTGATCATATACGTTATCACTTTTTTTTTAACACCCCTAGTAAGTTAATGCGTATTCACGAACGAATTCCAAGGTAATGCAATGATATCGCGTTATGTACCTCAACGAAATATGTCAAATACGTATTTCATTAGACAACTTGGTATTGCCTCCGGAATCTGGTCACTAGAATAGTCGCATCGTTATATATGAGTAAGCCGGGCGTCGTATCCATACAAATGGACTACCACACTATCTTAATCTGAGTAAAAAAATTCAAGTTATGATAACATGTCACCAAAATCCAATTCAGAATACTTATCGACCAAAATATTATGTGTAAATTTTTAAACGTTGGTGTTATTTTGGGAATAAATCATTCGATTTTATGTAACATCATTATTTCGGAATGAAAACATTAATAGGTATTAAGAGTAAAGCACATTGATTTCTAATTTGTATTAATCCACCATTTCCATCCATAGAGCAAAACATTTCATTTCTATAGATATATGTTCTATAGTTATATGTAGTTTTAAATCTAGAAGTGGCAAGCAAGTATGATGATGACGTCTTCAACGCTCACCATAAAATTCAAATTTTTATCTGTTCATTGTTTAAGTGTATAAAATATTACATAAATTATTAATAAAGGTTTATGTTTTAAGTTAGTTTACGCATAACATATCAAACGTAAAGTAATTTTAATAAGACCTCATGCTATTTTATGACGGTTGTCTATATCTCAACAATCTATGACCTGTCAGCATTGGGTGAACAATAATAATCATAACTCATCTATACATACAAATAAAATTGGAGTGTCTGTTTGTAATATTGAAATAACCGCATTTTACTACATGCATATTAATATATTTATATACGGTACATACGCCAAAATACATTTTTTACAATGTTTGTCTGCTGTCTGTCTGTTTGTTCCGGCTAATCTCCGAAACGACCGGACCGATTGTGACTAGATTTTCACTGATAGGTAGCTGATGATATAAGGAACAACTTAGGTTACTTTTTTTAGACTAGCTTGGCTCTGCGGCGTCACCCGCGGTACGACAATAACCGCGGATAGCATCGCAGGACTCAGCTATCAATAATAAAATTTAATGTTTCCGAAGCGAAGCGAGGGCGGGTCTCTAGTCATTTATAATATATTCATGAGTACTATTTCAACCGACGTAGTTCGGGTTCGTAGAAGATAGCATCGTGACATTTTATTCGCTTAATATAAACTATAAAATATTTCTTAAGAAATCGCAACGTTCGAAGATTTATTCCAAAATATAATTGCTCGAGGGAAATTAATTCAATACTAGTTCTTTGATTATTTAATTTGCTTTCGCGTTACGTAATAACTTCATTTAAATTTAATCAAGTTGTGTTAATTTTTTGCTGGTGTTTTAACGGTTTCTAAATTATTTTTGTATTACGTAACACACTCTAGAGTTTCTCGGATCTATTTTCATTTACTTGATTATTTATAAAATTTGTCACGTTTTGTGGGACTCGAAAAACGAATTATGAAAACGTATACTATAATTTGCATGTTCGTAATTAAAACACAGTTTATATGTATGTATGTTTATACATACACACACACACACACACACACACATATATATGCATTGTGTTCCTTCGACGTATGACTTGATCGTGAACATTTACCTACTCTTCTTTTTCTCCACCTTATCCCAATAAGTGGGGTCGGCACAGCTAATTTTTCTCTTCCATTCTCTTCTATCAGCCGTTATCTCAACACTCACTCCTCTCTTTCTCATATCGTCATTCACACACTCCATCCATATCTTCTTCGGTCAACCTCTTCCCCCTTTACCTTGCACTACCATTTCCATACATCTCCTAGTCACATACATCCTCTCTCTACGCATCACATGTCCATACCACGCTAACCGTCCGCTCTTTAATTTGTTGATTACCGGGGCTACTTTCGCACTTCCTCTGATACCTACTATAGGTACGACATAAGTCTTACAATTTATTAAAAATGTAGCTGCCCCAAGAGCTTAAATGTGTTATTATCACATACCTGCTAATAGAACATTGGGCAGGTAGCTCTGCCGGTATGCCTTGGCATTGCTTACATCCATCAACAACGCTAACCATTCACCATCAGGGGCGCTGTCCTAATTCGCCTACAATGGCACGAGGAAAAACAAACAGTCGCTCTGAGTATTTAATTACTAATATGCTAAAAATTATCGTCAAACATTCAAACCCACAGAGTTATCATCTCTATACGAGTAATAAGGTAGGCAGTGGCTTGACTCTACCCCTAGCATTGCTGAAATCCATGGGCGACGGTCACCTACCTCACCACTAGGCGGGCCTTATGCTCGTCTGCCTACAAGGGCAATAAAAAATAATAATAATAATACTGGCATACACTTTATACTGGCATGTCAAGTACGTTATTCGTTATCTCGTTTAATATCGACAGTGCGGCAGATTTATCCCCGGGTTATAGTCATAAATTACTTACGCTACCTTACCGTGGGTGTTACACATTAAGCCGAAGGATGAAGATGATAATGATATAATTAACAGGTAAAGGAAACAAAAATAGATTATTCAAAGTTTTAATTCGCTGTCTTTTAATGGCCGTCTGCTGTAATGGTAAGTGACATGGTCACTACACAAGGGGGTCGCGGGTTCGAATCCCGCCAAGGCAAGATATTTGTATGATAAATATAAATGTCTTTTCCAGGGTTATGGATGTATATTAAAAATATTAAATATATGTATGTATATAATAAAAATCTTACATTTATAAACGTTATCTGGTACCTGTAACACAAGTTCTTTACGAACTTATCACGGGACCAGTTAACGTGGCGTGATTGTTAGTAAATATTTATTTATTTATTATTTTAAACGATTTAGCGAAAATTTTGCTAAAACTAGCTAACTATACTGAGATCTTAGAACTTTTATCTCAAGGTGGGTGGCGCATTTACGTTGTAGATGTCTATGGGCTCCAGTAACCACTTAACACCAGGTGGCCTGTGAGCTCGTCCGCCCATCTAAGCAATAAAAAAAATTGCACTAGTAAATAAAATTCTATATTGATATAAATCTGATTTCACGTCTCAGTATGCAGCGACGACCACTTGCAAAGGTATTCAATGCGTTATTTAATAGTTTAATTACAGCTTTGTTGAACTGCATTGACATTGACATTGACATTCGTTCTATACTATATTGTAGCTATTAATAAAACTAGTTTTACCACAAACTGCGATCACGTGTAAAATGTCACCACAAAAACTAAAGTAATGAAAGGTCATCAACAATCAACGACAATCATAAAGACGAAATAAAAACCGTAAAAGTAATTTTAATTGTCTCTACGACTAGCGGTAACTGAAAAGAACACTCTAGCTACATACAACAACAACAACAACAACAACAATGAATTATAAGACGTTATCAACAATTAAACGTCTATACATGCGAATCACCAATATCTACTATTAAAACCAACAGCGTTAAAGTATGCGAGTTTACAACAAATCTTTCCATTGTAAGAAAAATATTTTAGGCTATGTTGTTGTCAACTTAAGAATTTCAGAACGCGAAATCGATAAACACGAACCAGTGTTCTATTTTAAATAGTAATTGAAGCCTTTTTTTTTGGTGATAACATTTATATACTAGCGAATTTTATCAACCTAATAGTGGAATATCCGACGTCCACTTCCTCGGGCTTCCCGTATTAGTGATGATTTCATTGCTAAATAAACAGTCGCACCTATTGATTGGTTATATCAATCCACTTAGTTTCTCCCCAGATCTCTCAGTCAGTTGCGATTCCGATCCAGTGGTGGATTTTGCGAACCCCTGCTCTTGCTAGGGCCAGTGTTAGCACATTCTATCAGGTTGAGCCCCGTTGGTTCACCTACCGGTCACAGTTTAGCTGGAATACGCCCTTGGGCTACTACCGAATAGGTAGGAGAAAAATGATTAAATCCGAGCTCCTAGCTACAACAATGTAAATGTCACTAGTGGTCCAACGTTGTAATGTAAACAACTACCTATCTATTTGTATAGTGAAGCATTCATGCGTTCTGGCTTGAAGGCTAAGACGCCAGTTACATAATTAAATTGAGACTCCCCCGACCTCATGTCTCAAGATAGATAGCGACATTCACGTCATATAATCTAGACGCTTCGATAACCTAACATCAAGTCGCCTGTGAGCTCTTTATCTCGTCTATGAATAAAAAATGGTGATAGTGAAGGTATAGATTCCCATTATACATCGCCTATCATTTGGCTCTAAAACTCAATCACCTTATCAACAGTAACTTGACCCTTCGATGATTTTCACATTTTTAACAACACAAAGGTCCTACATTTAACCAAGTACTGCGCATACACGGAAAACATTTCTGAAGCACGTTCCTTTGAGGCGTGGTCGCTATATCTAGTACAGGTCAGGACTCCGTTATTTGCCTCACATTAATATTAAAATTAGTTTCAGCCTTGCTTATAATATGAACACAATAAGCTTTAAGCATTCCAAATTCAACGGACCCCGGCTAGGATTTTCTCCTCTGTTATGAGCCTCGGAAATATACATACGAAACAAATACAAACATACTAAGGTTTTTTTTATTGCTTAGATGTGTAGTCGAGCTCACAGCCCACCTGTTGTTAAGTGGTTACTGGAGCCCATATACATCTACAACGTAAATGCGTCACCCACCTTGAGATATAAGTTCTAAGGTCTCAGTATAGTTACAACAGCTGCCTTACTCTTCAAACCGAAACGCATTACTGCTTCACGGCAGACATAAGCAGGGTGGTGGCACCTACCCGTGCGGGCTCACAAGAGATCCTACCACCAGTAATTACGCAAATTATAATTTTGCGGGTTCGATTTTTATTACGCGATGTTATTCCTTCAGCGTGGAAGTCAATCGTGAACATTTGTTAAGTACGTATTTCATTAGGAAAATTGGTACCCGCCTGCGGGTTTCGAACACCGGTGCATCGCTCGATACGAATGCACCGGACGGACGTCTTATCCTTTAGGCCACGACGACTACAAAATCTTACCAAAAATTTAATCATACCATCGCTTTACCAACTCACTGACTATATACAAATGTAGACATACCTACACAGTCTCGGAACAGCGATAAGATTATAATAATAATAGCACAATACATTCTTGGAACTATACTCTAAAACAAACGGTAAAATATGCAAAATATCAAAACTACCTCAATTTTAAATTGATTCATAGATATCTAGTATTTCAATAAAATAAAAATGAATATAACCTCAGGCGCAATAGCAAAATATTTGTTATAGGATTTTCAACTTTACGCTAAAGTCTGTGAGCGGGTATTCACAAAACATATTTTAAATCGCTTTCAAGCATAGCCTTATAATCCGCAAATAAAAAGTTAAATCACATAAAATAGAGATTTGCTGAATACATGCAAATAATAACCGTTTAATTAACCAGATTCACAACTAGATTAATTATATTGAAAAAATACCAGCTTAATCTGAAAACTTGCTCGTGAGATAATTTCGCTAAAAATATAAAAGCTTAAGCACGCAAGCACGACTACGACCGCCTATTATCTCATTCAAACACTTCAAATGACGGCCCCAAAAAGCATATCACTCCAATGTCATCACATGTCACGTGCCACGGAATCTGAGCTCAGTGTTGTAATATTTAATGTTTTCTGGACTAAAGCACACAGTATTTTATATGATTCTCTTTCCCGCCATATCCATTTTTTAAATGAAGTTCATTTAAAAGTCACCGCCTTATAGAAAAGATACCAGAAATCGAGTCATATCGAAAATATAGCGGCAGATATTCGTAAAGTAAATCTATACGTAATAAAATCAAATCCCACCAATTGCTTAGGCATATCAATAAAAATCTATTTTTTCTGTTAACCATTAATGCGTCTCGGTGATATTCACTATTATTCACATTGTTGTCTCTATGAACTTTGGAAAGCGAACAATGTTTAATAAATTATTCTAAGCTTTCTATGAGCCTTGGTAAGCTAATCCATACTAATATATAAATCTACAGTGGTTCGGATGTTCCGTTATAACTACTGAACCATGCATCCGATTGACTTGAAACTTAGTATCTATGTAGAAAATACATGTACTTAATGGATAGGCTAACATTTATATGAGTGAAGGACTCTCTAATAATAATGACAATAAATAATAATGTTAATTTTAAATGCCCAGCGAAGCGGACGAGTACGGCTAGTAAACTGATATAACACCCATATTAATTCTCTTCTCAATACCTAAACATAATAAGATACTTGAATAAACTAAACTATTCAATAAAAAAATTGAAAGCCGCCGTCATTTCGACGAAATCCAGACGGATAATTATTATGTACAAGGGCTTTTTGTACGAAAATTCTAAGCAATTCCTTCGATACATCCATCATCTTATCATTTGAACAGCGACCAAATTGCTTTACGCACGCGATTCTTCGATTTATCTTTTTATCCTTATTTTTGATTGTGTATTGGAAAGGCACATTTAAAAATATAATTCTTATTAACAACAGTGATTTACGAATTAACACAATATAACTAGTCAGGTCATAAGTATTGTCACACAGTAAAAGCTTTTCTTTTAGAATGCTGGCCACAAAAAAGTTTATTGAATTCGAATTTCGCATTGTTCATGAAAATAAAAATGTATAACTTTTAGAATTTTACTCATTTTTAAATATGGAGTGGACGCTTAAAGAAGACCGTGTTGCAGTTATTGCGTTGCATCGTTGCGGTTACGCGCCAATTCAAATTTTTAACATACTGAAAAATTTGAATATAACCAAAAGATTCGTTTATCGTACCATCAAACGATACAATGAAGACTCTAGTGTAGATGACAGGTCAAGAAGTGGTCGCCCTCGGTCTGTTAGGACTCCAGCAGTGATAAAAGCTGTGAAGGCGCGAATTCAAAGAAATCCCAAACGTAAGCAGAAACTGTTGGCCCTTCAGATGGGGTTAAGCAGAACCACGGTGAAAAGGGTGTTAAATGAAGACTTAGGGCTTCGGGCATATCGAAGAAAAACAGGACATCGTTTGAATGCTCGTCTAATGGACCTGAGACTGAAGAGATGCCGCGCTTTGTTGAAGCGGTACGCGGGAAAAAAATATCGGGAAATTCTTTTTTCGGATGAAAAAATTTTTACCGTAGAAGAGAGCTACAACAAACAAAATGATAAGGTGTACGCACACAGTAGTGAAGAAGCGAGCAACCGTATTCCGCGTGTCCAACGAGGTCATTTTCCATCCTCGCTCATGGTATGGTTGGGAGTTTCTTATTGGGGCTTAACAGAGGTACATTTTTGTGAGAAAGGTGTAAAAACGAATGCAGTTGTGTATCAAAATACAGTCCTGATGAACCTTGTGGAACCTGTTTCTCATACCATGTTCAATAACAGGCACTGGGTATTCCAACAAGATTCGGCGCCAGCTCATAGAGCGAAGAGCACACAAGACTGGCTGGCGGCGCGTGAAATCGACTTCATCCGGCACGAAGACTGGCCCTCCTCCAGCCCATATTTGAATCCGTTAGATTACAAGATATGGCAACACTTGGAGGAAAAGGCGTGCTCAAAGCCTCATCCCAATTTGGAGTCACTCAAGACATCCTTGATTAAGGCAGTCGCCGATATTGACATGGACCTCGTTCGTGCTGCGATAGACGACTGGCCGCGCAGATTCAAGGCCTGTGTTCAAAATCACGGAGGTCATTTTGAATAAACTTTAGTGTCATAAGAATCTATGTTTTGTTAAGTTCATTTTGGTATATGAATGGTTACATATTGAATAAACTTGTTTCAATTATTTTACATTAAACATGTGACAGAATTTATGACCTGACTAGGTATATTCACAAATAGACTATATTATAATATAAAACCCCTTTTTATTTATTGCTTAGATGAGTGGACATGCTCACAGCCCTCTTCTGCTGTTAAGTGATTACCGGAGCCCATAGACAACTACAACGTAAATGCCGCAACTCACCTTGAGACAACAGTTCTAAGGTCTCAGTTGTAACAGTACAAAGGCTGCCCCACCCTTCAAACCAAAACGCATAGCTGCTTACTTAGAATTACCGTTACAAAATTGTATTGTTTTTTAACAAACTTTGTATAATGAAAGTTACAACTAAAATTTCGAGTGAGCTTTATTGAATATACTAAAAAACGAGCCACGAAATATATACGACACATATATACGACAACTACTAACAAATCCACGACTGATGTGATTATAGTTGAATATTTCAAATAACGTTTATGTAACGAACCCTTATTTTATACACAACACATTAACTACTAATGCTGTAAGGTTTGAGTAACCAAATAGGTTGAAACCAGGAGCCCACGTTCTTTCATAGTGGCTGTACGCGGTGCTTAGAACTTCTTTCAAGCGTCAATTGAATTCATTCGAAGCGCAAAATGTCAACTGACGGACCAAACGAATAATCTTATAGTTAACTTACATGATTGTCGGTGCGTAAGACAATCCTAACATGAAAAACAAAAATTATATGCGAAAAACTCATCAAAAAACTCATTGTAAAATAGAATAACATGGAAAGCTATTTTGATACAAAGAGCAAAAAGCTATGTGGTAGATAGCTAATAAACAAGAGTATTACTAGTACATTGGGCAACCTCATCGCCTAAAGCTACCTGTTCCGAGCAACCTAGCACATAGAGGAATTATTTAATACATATTATATGATAGTGGGCTTTTTTACCTACAATAAAAACGATAAGACTCTTATACTTTTTAGTATATTTTAAGAAACATTTTGAGAATGTAAACATGAATACATTTTAGATTACTATTCTATGAAAAAATAAAAATATATATGTAATTATATTACACATATATTACAACTATTATAAAAATTTGATTGTATAATGATTGAATGTATAAAATAAATGATAGCTTTTATTTTTTAACCCCTGACATGCCTCTTATGCCTTAATAAATATGCATAAGTGCATATCTACATAAACATATACAACCGCGGTAGTTTGGTAAAAATGTATTTTTACGTATTCAAAACGTTGACCTATCAGCTGATAATCATTAATCGAGTTATGAATAGAAATTGAAAGTGGAAATCACTCGAGTGAGAGTTATTAAGTTTACGTAATAGAATTCTTTATAGATACCTAAATTATTATTACTCGAATTGTAATTATACGGTGTGATAACTGGAGATGGTTAGAACGATCGGTGATTATTTAGAAACGTCACGTGAGAAATGAGTCGTCGCCGCGTCGTGGCCTTAAGGATAAGGTGCCTCGTCTACTCGTATCTAACGATGCGAGTTTGCCTGTGTTCAAATCCCGCTGGCAGATACCAGCTTTTCTTATGAGATACGTACTTAACTTATGTTCACAAATGACTCTCAAGATTATTAACATACCCTAATAAAAATCAAAAACCATAAACAAAATTTATAATAATCATAAATAATTATTTTCTTTCTTATTTAATTAATTTATATGTTTTTCTATGGTACTTCAACTATCGTATTAATTCGAAATCCGGATTACAAGTAGGTATTCAACCTTATACGACCTTCTCTAGCACATTACTGTTGCTTTGTAAATGTCAAGGAAATAAAACATATACAATCTAACAAGTGAATATTTAAACAATTTTATATTAGTGAGCATCACAATGAATTGATATGCATACAAAAATTAGAAAAGTTTTGAATTTATTAAATAAAAATTATTTTCATTTTGATGAAACTTTGTCTTGGCTTTCTCTGTTCAATATTTATCATTTTGCTATATTGATATTTTTTATTAATTTGAATTACAGCAGCATGCGTTTTAGCGATTTTTTTTCTTTTGGGCATTCTAGCATTGGCTGAATATCCATTGAGCATTCACAATGCCGCGAACTAAATATACTACATACATTTGCGAACTATCACGGTGTGGTTTTGATTAAATTTAATTATAACTCGTGAGTTCAATAAAATGAAACCTATAAATCGAATCCAGCAGCGTCCATATAATTAACTTTAATGATTCATTGTAAGGGACTATCAAAGATTTTGATTTATATTTAAAAATCGAAGTAAAACGTACCCTTTTGTTCGTTAATGTCAAGGTTCTAAGGTGCACCCAAAAATACTTTTCATTCATTGATAATTGAAAACAAAACAATGGCGGAACAAAGCCCGGTAAACGAGGTACAATCGCAAACATTTAAAAATAATATATAATTTATGATGCTATAGATCAATCAATACATAATATAAAAATTAGCATAGATAAATAGTATAAATATTAGAAGCAGTATAATGAATAAAATAACAATTTCTGTATAAACATAAACTTAAAATACTCGTAACATGGAATATAGCACGCATAGAATGTATTTAATTATAATGTATTCTAAAAAATTATAACTATTTGGCCTTTTATTGACCGTCAAAAGGATTATTTTCAAAATCAATTAATGTTGCCGACTGTACCAACTAAAAACAATGGGCAAGTTGATTGCAAGCCATAAATCAACTTCGTGCTACAACGACTGCAATAAGATTACTTACCAACCGCCTCATGTATCAATCCAGTGGGTACTAAAGCACATATTATCTCGATACACGTTTTACAAAAATCACTTTTCACAAATTCATGTGTACCTATTTACTTTTAAATTTCTTCTTGGTATCTGGAGCTTATATCTACTCGATTATAAGTTTTAAATCTATTATTTAAATAGTTATCCCTCTAATTTAAAGATTTTCGATTTGCGGAAATGCTGATGGGGATGTGAAAAGACAAATTCACTGACAGACAAAAGACACAAGTTCAAAGTTTTAACGTCATCGGAGAAAACCTTTCAAACCGGCATGACTGCTTCGCGATAAAAATAGAGAAGACCCGTGCGGTCGATACCAAAAACCACTAGTTGCGCGTATTTATAAAATATATTTTCTTTGCCCTTGTTGACTCCCAGGGTGCCCCAACGCCCGTAATAACGCAAATTTAGAAATTTTGCGGGTTTATATTGATGTGAGTTGTTTCTGCGCAAGAGTAGTTCCATGGTATAATCAAAATGTCTACGAATACATCGAGTGCCGTGCTTATCAAGGTGGTTCATTTATTTAAAGATAAAATCAAAGTACTAAATGGCAAAAAAATTCAACAACTTTTCAAAGTGTGAAGACTACAGATTTTCGTTTCTGGTCTCACAGGCGATCTTCAAATTCGGTATGAATATTAAAAATGAAACTCTAAAAGAAAAAACGCTACTAAATCATGTCTTCTAAGACTACAGGAGATGATAGTCCTAAAATTGCAATAAAGAACTTGGTGATGTTATGGCCTAATAATTTGGCAACGGCAAAAGGTTTGAAACTACTTTTACGGTTTAATCTTGTTCTTAAAAACTAATGTAACTTCGGAATAAAATGCTATAACTACATATTAAACAACTATAGTCAACATTGCGGTACTCCGAAAATTTATTAGGCTATCTATATTGATACACCTTTTGCGTTCGCTTTTATAATGACGATTTCCAAACCTTATCAGTTTATGGCAACACAGACTATTTTCCTATAATCTGTTATAAACACCAAAGCACCAAACAGAAACAAAATATTGAAAATAAACGTAGCCCAGGCCGCTAGCTTGTAATAGAATATAAATAATTTTCAATAAACATCATCGGCCAATGTATCTCATATTGAATCTATGAGGTGACTACATGAATTCTTGAGGCCGCACATGCTTGTAGATATAATCTGAACATCTTAAATAACTTAAATCGTCTACTGCATAATACAAGTGCACATATGAAAGTGGATGAGGCAATCTGCAATGTTGGCGTTGAAAATCTAATGAAGCCTATCTATTCAATTTATCTACTTGAACTTGTTTACAAATATGAAGATAGGGTAATAATGGAAGTGCTTTGTTTCTACTGATGCACTCAGTTTAATTGAGGTGTATTTTTATTATTCTTCAATTGACTTTTGACTTCATTAGAAGATTGCACAAAGTGGGAGTGCGTTGCTCGCTTCGAGCATTTCAATATTGTAATAATTGTTATGTTATAATACTCATTATAAAAATGAATATTTAACAAAAAACTAATATTAATAAAAAAAATCTAATATTAAAAAAAAAGACACGCCCGCTGAGTTTCTTGCCAATTCTTCTCAGGACGGAGGTTAGTTCTTGTGAATTGGCGGTAGTTCTTTTGACGTTCAACAAGTATGTACTTTCATTTATGTTGAATAATTTTTGTTTTGTTTTGCTTTGATTAAAGAATAGGTAAGTGAAAATAACAACTTAGCATCTCAAAAAGTAAAACAATTGTAAAGTTGTTAATCTCACCACAAAAGGATATTTGACAGAAAAAGCGTCTTAAATTAGTGTCGAGATCTACAAAACTTAGCCGCAGAAGGATAAAATAACAATATACATGACGTCATTTATTCACGAACTCAGTAGCTTGTAAGCGAAAAAAGGTCATGTCCAAGAAACTACGTACATTCCGTAAGCAGCCTGTATTTAGTTCCTTTATTGCAAAACACGTTGAAAGCTCACCGCGCGCTTCAACTTATGCTCATCGGAAGGTCAAATTACGGACCTATACCGAGCCGAGTGCATAGATTAGCTCAAGTCAAATTGCACGATATAAAAAAATAAATTCACTACGATTGCAAGTGTTTCCAATAGAAGTTATGTCGAGTGAACGTAAACGCTGCCTTAAAGTAGCAATTTGCTGTAAATACATATTTTCGATTTCAACAAACCGCTTCTATGTTAATGGAATTACAAGTCACGAATGCTTTCGTCGATCATGAAAATGTACGACGACAATAACAAACTATTTATTAAATTACAAAATTATTATTTCGGAATTATATTTTAGAATTCCTCGTCGTAATTCGAAATCAACATATTCCTAGTATTGATTTACAATAATTTTATTTTATTAAATATAATTGTGGCTGGTTATTAATATGAGTGAGCAAAACCGTACCCATTAGCCCATCCCGCTTCAGAACTCGCAATCCTGTGTTCATAAAATGCCAAGAGTTGTAGCATGTTCCGCTGCGAGCGACAAGCGAAGGTAGGGCTGCTATTTATTGAAATGTTTAAGTATAATTGGAAAATTAGCTCTTCGGTGACTGGCTTTGAGCAAAAAATGTGTTCTCTTGACACCTTTTTTGTTTACTTTAAATTTAGAATACCTAGTTAACGATTGCAATTTGCTCGCTATTTTGTTGCTATTTTTATGCATAAATATGCATATTCAAAAATAGCTCTACATGACAGTATAGATTATTTTTTAATTGACAGTTAATTGAGTACATTTTTCTTCAATATATAGAAGTTATATACTTATATAAAATGGATTTGTCATATTTTCACGATATGTTTTACAATTTCTAAACATAATATTTTTGTTGAAAATGAAATACCTCTCGAATACCTCAAGTATTCGTCCAGTTAATCGTTATTTTGTTGAGCACAAACCCTAAATCGAAGAGGCAAGAAATGGCGATCACTTTCGCTGAAGCATCGTTATCTGTGTCGCAACTTACGCCTCCAGTGTGTCATGTAATCGGGGTCGGATTTGCTGAGCAATGCCTAAATTGTTGGCACTTTGCATACGTGATTGCACGACCATTGATCTTGCGATTAAGCAAACACAGTTTTGTAACGCAACTAGAAATGAACCGGACAATTTGAGGGTCTCGTTACGAGAAGTCTGTAACGGTAATACAGATAACATGTGACTAAATTTATTATTTATGTAACATTATGGAAATACGCAGTCATCTGTTGATGACGCGATCAGGGAGATATAAATCAATCACAGTGACAAATAAACAAAATTACTTTTGTTTCGGCAAATACTGTTTTTAATCTTGCATGAGTTTTATTATTAATATTTATGCTTGTGTGTTATGTTCAAGAAGCTTACATTACGATGAAACTTTTTCTTTTTTTTTAAATTACGTAACTTTTACTTTTGACAAAAGTATTAATGTTACAACTGTCTGGAAGTCAGGATACACATTAGGAATTCAGGCACATTAAAAGCTGTGTTAACCGCCGTAAAGTATTTTTTTTAAATATGAGCTATATGTATATGAGGCCGTCAGCGCAAAAGTGTCCTAACCTTACCATAGTTAATATGGAGATAATGAGGTTCGAATTTAACTTTACAAATACTTCCTAGGCAAAAAAGTACGCACTAAAATGATGTTTACAAAGTCATCTGTTTTCCATAGATGAAACTAGGGATAGGACGATTTTGCATGAAAATTTATTATGTTTTAAATAAATTGCAATACATAAGCACGAATATGAATTGTGGGCTAGGCCACTTTTGCGCTGACGGCCTCATATTATATGGTAATACGAAAATCGTTTCCCTTATAACACAGTTATTAATAACCAGATAAAATATGACAACTATAAATGGGAGAATCATAATATTTATAATAAAAAAAAACAATCTCTACCAAACATTCACCGAATGAAAAAAGCGATAGTAATGTTTTTACTGAAGATGACTGTACAAGAGTGGCAAATGTGCTATCGAAACCCAAGTCATGCTTTGTGTCATTGATTTTACACAGTAAATATATCACTCGATCGAGACGAAGTTATTTTTGGAACGAAGTTCCTTATCGCGCGTTGTGAAAGGGGGCTTAGACGGAAAAAATTCTTACGAAAAGTTGTCACGACACTTTTTGCTATAAATTCTTACGAAAAGTTGTCACGACACTTTTTGCTATAGTAAGCTATTGTAAGCTGTGCGGCGTCGCATGTTTCTCTGTCTGTCTGTCTGTCTCTCTCTCTCTGTCTCTCTCTCTCTTTCTTCAAACCTCGAATAGAACTTTAAATTAATATTTTTATAATTGGGAACTTCGTTCCTATCCGGTGTCCCACGATACCACACATCTTTTTTACTTATCCGTGGTGAATGTAATATATTTGAAATTACTAAAATCGTCAAATGATTAAAACATAGGCAAAGTTATAATAGTTATAATATTTTGTATTCAAGTTTAACAACATTTTCTATGTGTATGTGCATTACTATAATTCTCATGTTGTATTTGTTATTTGAGTTATATGTTATTTGTTCTACACATACTCATCACTTTTAATTATTATTCTCATAATCCTCTCGCAGGTCTGCTGGAAGAGATTTCTTAAAGAAATAAGCAGTGCCTTTGTACATAATTTTCCTATTACTCTGTACTATGGCTTAACTATAAATAAATAAATAAATAAAGTTCAGCGTTATGATGACTCGTTTTTAATCATGTCTACGACTTGTGAAATGTGAATGATTATGTCCCTTTAAAAGTAATATTACAACTCAACAACAATGCATGCTTAAATTCAAATTAGTAGCAATAAACAGTGTCGTGAACAATAAGTAAATGTCATAGTACTAGTGAAGTCATAAATCTTCAGGGGTACAGCGCGCTGCTGTACAAACGCTTGACCGTTATCGAGCAAGTGCACTTGCACGAGTGATTGCGACATGCACAAATACAGGACAAGAAATTCTAAGCAGTCTAACTTTCGTCATTGTCATGTAAAAATGTTAACAAGTTCTTTAGATGTATTTGAATGTCTGTGTGAAAATTAAGGTCGCTTTATGTACATTTACTAGTGGGAGGACCTCTTGAGAGTCCGCGCGGGTAGGTACCACCACCCTGCCTATTTCTGCCGTGAAGCAGTAATGCGTTTCGGTTTGAGGGGTGGGGCAGCCGTTGTAACTATACTTGAGACCTTAGAACTTATATCTCAAGGTGGGTGGCGCATTTACGTTGTAAATGTCTATGGGCTCCAGCAACCACTTAACACCAGGTGAGCTGTGAGTTCGTCCACCGATCTAAGCAATAAAATTTTTTTTTATCAAGTTTCAAGGGAAGGAAAAACTTATTTCAAATTTAATTATTTTTTCATCTTCTACCCTCATACAAATACATATGTGGCGTCGCCGCAGTGTGTCCTCTTTTTCCATTCAGGGCTATCATACAACATATCTGCATTCACACCCTTTTCTCGCATATCCTCTTTCACTCATTCCATCCTAGTATGTAGATACTTTTAGGACGCTCAATCCTCATAATACTATCTATTTTCATACCCAAAGTCTTTTTGGTGTCATGGCCATTTTTTTTTTATTCGAATTTTGAATTCGATGGTATTTTATGTCAAAAACTAGCTACAATATTGACAGTACCGACAAATTGTTTTCACAGAATCTAAATATATACACTAAATAAATAAATAAAATAGGTCAAAATCTCTCGTATTTTTTTCCAACTGCATTCGAGATGCAACATCACAAATGAATTTACTAAGCTCTTCACGATTTAACGCTACGCTTTGCCAAAAATTACGTGCGTTACGAAACATAAATTTGACTTTTAAATAAAAACTCATTGCTACGAATTTCAAGCAAGTAGTAATAAGTGAATAATAAACCAGCAGACGACCCAAATGTGAATAGCGTATATTACAAACACACTTACAAGGCCAAATATTTGAATTTTAAAAATACTGCCATCGAATGTAGACTAAGCTAGTGCCTATTGGATCTTAGCTCATTATTGGCGCTCAAGGATAATTTGTATCCGAAACAGGGATATTGCCCAAGGACTCTTCAAACATCGAAGAATTCATGTTCATTATTACCGCAAGCTTTCTTGTTTTGTTTTGTAAAATAATAATCTCGGTCTATATCGATAGTGATGTTTTTTCCCTACCTAAGCTGATGGTTTAGAGAGACCATATCAGCGTCACCGGGCTAGGGATAGTGATGTGTCATCTGCTAAATATATTATAGTATATTACTATATAAGTGTAACTATACTGAGACCTTAGAACTTATATCTCAAGGTGGGTGGCGTATTTACGTTGTAGCTGTCTATGGGCTCCAGTAACCACTTAACACCAAGAGTGCTGTGAGTTCGTTCACCAATCTAAGCAAAAAAAAAATTTAGACATAATTAAAAGTACTTTTACGGATCGATCTCGCGTTAAATATTTCCGATTTTCGACGAACACTTTACAGCTTTCATATTTACGGACTCCTCCTCCTCGAGTCGTGTTCCTCATGTCTGAGGGTCGTGACCACCATCACCCATGAGCTTCAATCTTAAGATGTTTTTCCACTTTCCCCTGTCCACGGCGTCATGCAGCGCGCTGTACACTGTACTGTCCAAAGCGGTGCGGATCTGATCGGACCAACGAGTCTGGCTGCGGACTAGCAAAGTGTTATTTCGACATTTAACTATTGTGAAAATTATTGAGCACGAATGCGACTTAATGGCATAAAAACATGGCATTTTTATAAATTAGCTGTCGAGAACTGCTGATTAGCTGCTGAATTAGCTGTCTATAACTTCGTGCACCTTTGTTTAAATAATAAATCTAATAATTTGTCTATAGGTTAGGATTTCAACACACAAAAAAATATTAAAGGCATTTTCTTAAAATAAATCAGTATCGTGCTTTATCGAGACTAGATGATGACCGAGCTTTGCTCGGCTTTTTTTTTATAACGCCATCTTGTTGTGTCTTTAAAGCAGTAAAAATGGTATTATTATTTACCAATAGATGTCGAGGAGAGTCATAAAGTTGATTATCGATAAAGTTGATTATTGAAAACACGAATAAAACAACATTTTCTGAAAATAAATCGTAGCTAGATCGATTTATCGCCCCCGAAATCCCCTGTATACTAAATTTTATGAATATCGTTGGAGCCGTTTCCGAGATTCAGATTATATACATATATTAATATGCAAGAATTGCCCGTTTAAAGGTATAAGATTAACGAGAACTATCGTCATATAATATTACAGACACAGTATCATTATCCTGCCCTTCTCCCAGTCACCTGGGGTCGGCGCAACATGTTTTCTCCTTCCATACTCTTCTATCATATACCATTTCTTCGCTCACTCCCCTCTTACCCATATCGTCTTTCATATTACAAACACAGCATCAACATAAAATATAACCTTGTACTTGAACTGTATGTACACTTGCACTTTGATTTAACAAAGAGAATCCGCGCTATAAAACGCATAAGCACTTTCGGTTTCAAACAAATTTACGTTCGCACATAAATAAATCGGTAAACTGTAGCGCTTTAAGTCTTTAGGTAATGCATCCAGTCAAGGTGCTAGCTATATTTTCAATTTGTTACCTATAGGGCTGCAGACGAGTCGAGTCGATTACATAAGTTGTTGAGTTGTTTTTTTTTATTGCTTAGACGGATGGACAAGGTCACAGCCCACCTGGTGTTAAGTGAGTACTGGAGCCCATAGACATCTACAACGTAAACGCCGCCACCCACCTTGAGATATAAGTTCTAAGGTCTCAGTACTGTTACAATGGCCGCCCCACCCTTCAAACCGAAACGCATTACTGCTTCACGGCAGAAATAGGCAGGGCGGTGGTACCAACCCGTGCGGACTCACAAGAGGTCCTACCCCAAGTAATTATGCAAATAATAATTTTGCGGGTTTGATTTATTACACGATGCTATTCCTTCACCGTGGAAGTCACCTAAATTATAAGTGGATGACTAACTTATGACCCCATCCTACTTTTATTAACTCCAGTAACCACCGGGGGCTATCGGAGTCTAAGGGTATCGCAACGTGAATGCCGCCACCCATCTTTAGACATGAAATAGAAGTCTCAACTACGTTGCATTATGGACATCTCAAACGCGCGAATATCGCACTGATTCGCGGCAGAAAGAAGCATGATGGTGCAAGCTTAATATGCGCCTTGTTATCAGCAAGTATACTCGTCGGTCTTATTAAAAGATTGAGCCTCGAAGCGGTGCACAGTCTTTATGAAGATTTCTCCGTGATTTCCCAGGTTCTATGAGCCTGGAAGACCGCCTGCTGTCAATATCTACATTTTAGTTGGAAATGTCCGCATTGAGGTAAGGTTCCAACGTATGTATTTTATTAGCCTTGTAACGGACGGTACAATATTAAACTTTTACGGCTTAAACTCTATGTGATAACTTAAGAAATAATATACTACATCAGCTGTTTTATATTTATTAGTGGTGGCAGAGCCTTAGCAAGTGTATGGAGTCTAAAGTTGTAAGAAGTGTGGGCGCGGCGCCCGCGGCCTCCTATCTCAGTGAACAAATTATAATTTCAAAATCTACCTCGATTTATGTGGACGCTCCTCTGGATATAAAGCAGTTTCATTTTATTGCTTTCATTATTGTTTCGCGTATTTAAAGTATAATAGTAAATCTGGATAAAACGCTCAAAAGAGTTCAAAAGAAATTATGTAAAATAATAACAACAGTAAGTACTGTCAAGATATATATATTTTTTAATTTTCAGTCGATACTGATTATAAAATTCGATTTCGTCCATAACAATATATTCGAAAAATTGTAGGCGAAGTGGGGGGGGGTGTTAGGTTTTATTTTCGTTACGGAATTTCTTGATTCGGTCGCCGCGCTCAAAGCCACAATAAAAGCTATGTAATAGCTTAAATCTTCTGGCACGGAAGCGCGAAAACTGTCTTACTTTAATGATACTACGACAGAACTTTTTCCTTAAGCTCCTGTCGACAACACTATACGCACTCAATCGGATAAAATTATTATAGTTATAGTTAAATATAAACGGTAACGTTACATAACAAAGTCATAGAAAAAAAACCAATCAACAACAGTTTGCTTAAATCATTACATCAATGAATACATTAAGCTTGAATAGATTGGACATGACGTGAGATGTGTTCACGTTAGCAACCAGTTATCAGTGCTAATACTAGTTATGAGAAGGCCAACTCTCTTGCCTTGCCTTGCTGTTTGTATGTTGAACTGTATTACTTCTTGTTCTCGAAAATTAAAATCTTTTTTTGTTAGTGTCTCCTTCATTGAAATCGCTAAGACCTATATTCGAACTTATCCTAGTAGTAATGTGATTATTATTAGCAAGAAAAAACTTAAGTTTTACCAGTATTTAACGTTTTATTCATGCGTTTAGCATAGATGAGTGAATAAATCACCATTCAGTCTGCAGATATTGAAACGGGAATGTTATCTCCCACCTTGAACGTGACTGGTTGGTTGACTGGAAAATTGGATTGGAATCAAACTGTTTTCTATTGAGGCCCGGTCGAAGTCACAATTTATATATTTCTCAATTACAGAAACATAAATTTACGAGTGTACTTTTTTCGTGTATGTATAGTATATTTTTTATTCCTTAGATAGGTGGACGAGCTCACAAACCACCTGCTGTTAAGTGGTTACTGGAGCCCATAGACATCTACAACCTTGAGATATAAGTTCTNTGCGAACGAATAAGATAAACGAATTAACGAACAAGCAATAGTTAAATATAAACGGTAACGTTACATAACAAAGTCATAGAAAAAAAACCAATCAACAACAGTTTGCTTAAATCATTACATCAATGAATACATTAAGCTTGAATAGATTGGACATGACGTGAGATGTGTTCACGTTAGCAACCAGTTATCAGTGCTAATACTAGTTATGAGAAGGCCAACTCTCTTGCCTTGCCTTGCTGTTTGTATGTTGAACTGTATTACTTCTTGTTCTCGAAAATTAAAATCTTTTTTTGTTAGTGTCTCCTTCATTGAAATCGCTAAGACCTATATTCGAACTTATCCTAGTAGTAATGTGATTATTATTAGCAAGAAAAAACTTAAGTTTTACCAGTATTTAACGTTTTATTCATGCGTTTAGCATAGATGAGTGAATAAATCACCATTCAGTCTGCAGATATTGAAACGGGAATGTTATCTCCCACCTTGAACGTGACTGGTTGGTTGACTGGAAAATTGGATTGGAATCAAACTGTTTTCTATTGAGGCCCGGTCGAAGTCACAATTTATATATTTCTCAATTACAGAAACATAAATTTACGAGTGTACTTTTTTCGTGTATGTATAGTATATTTTTTATTCCTTAGATAGGTGGACGAGCTCACAAACCACCTGCTGTTAAGTGGTTACTGGAGCCCATAGACATCTACAACCTTGAGATATAAGTTCTAAAGTATCAAGTATAGTTACAACGGCTGCCCCACCCTTCAAACCGAAACGCATTACTGTTTCACGGCAGAAATAGGCAGGGTGGTGGTACCTACCCGCGCGGACTCACAAGAGGTCCCACCACCAGTACAAAAAGTCCTCAGAAAATGTAACCAATGATTTTTCTGTATAAACTCAAATTAATCAAAAGCGTGCCTCGTAGCAATTCAACACAGCACAAACACTAACTAACCCTTAAGCCTAACAAAGACAGCACTGATTTAATTAAGAAAATAATTAATTCCGGGATAATGTACAACCTGCCAAGCTTGAAACTGTTTTAATTAAAACTTCAATTTGACCATACATCAACTGTTAAAACGGGGAACCTCCTTCTAATTGGCTTCATGTTTGCCTTCATTGCACAACCTTGCTGTGCGGAAATCACGCTATCCGCACTGCATACTGCACACGATTGACCTATATTAAACGCGGATTAACGGCAATTTAGTCTTTCAAGATTTATTGGCTGAGTTTCCGAAAANCTGTTTTAATTAAAACTTCAATTTGACCATACATCAACTGTTAAAACGGGGAACCTCCTTCTAATTGGCTTCATGTTTGCCTTCATTGCACAACCTTGCTGTGCGGAAATCACGCTATCCGCACTGCATACTGCACACGATTGACCTATATTAAACGCGGATTAACGGCAATTTAGTCTTTCAAGATTTATTGGCTGAGTTTCCGAAAATCATTAGCGAATAGTGAAGATGCCACTTTTATTTTACAATAGCTTAATGATGGAACGTTCTTTAAAAGTTTAATCTGCTGATGTACCATCAAACATAGGTAAATTTTAAGACTACATAGTTGTAATTTTTGAATATTCCATGGAGCGAGTGACATTGCTGTGTGACGATCCGAATCTTATTCTTCGGAACTTGTATTTGTACGAACATATATTGCAAATGACGCTAGCACGATTAAGGCATCTGTTAAATATCATGTGTTCTATGATATATATCGTTACACTTGAAACAGTCCCATCGTCTGGTTACTACTCTGGCGATTTCTGTTGCAAAGATACACGCATTCCAATCCGAAGAGCGACCGATAGCCATTGCTTTAGTAATATAAAAAGGTGAACGATAATTTTTTTAAGCTATTGCACAGATTTTATCGCGGGCTATGAGCGCGGCGACCGAATCAAGAAATTCCGTAACGAAAATAACCTAACACCTCTCCGCCTACCATGTAGCTCGCGTTCAATACATTTACACGTTGCGCTTGTGTAGTGTTTGAGAATAAGCGCGCGGCGTGACGTCGCACTGCATGCGCATCATGAAAAGTCTGCCCATCTCTCTCTCGCGCAGTTTAGCTTATGAGTGTGAAGGGGACAGTTAATGTTTGCTTTAGTTAATGTTTATAAATATAGCGTGGTCTTATTTTATTATTGTTTTAATATTAAATTATTATTGTCTAATTATAATTGCATAAGTTGATAAAGAATGCTATGCAATAGCTTTACCGTGACAGTCCCCAAGTGCCACACGTGTTTTTACCACTCCGGCTCTAGAATGAGCTCTCTGTCGCGGCGTCTCTTGGGTGCGATGAGCTGTGACACGTTATTCTCCAAACGAGATTTGAAAAGAGTCCAAAATTATAGGCAGCAATTTGGTTTTATCCTTGGCGCTACTGTTATCTACAAGCGACGATGACCACTCATTATCAAGCGGGCCATATCCTCAAAAGCACTAACATTATCGACTCCCATAACTTAAAATGAGCAATGAACAAGTCCATCAATCGACGTTATTATAATCGCTAGATATAGATCGTTAATCTTTTATAAATTCTTAAAACACCCAGTAAAATAACGGCGATTCGAAAAAGGTCACAGCATCGGATCCATTACCATGCATCAAACTCGATATCACTTACAAGACTCAAACGACGAAAACTTATCGAGCGCGTCCCTTGAATCTCAAGATATAAATACTGCTTTAAAAGCATTCCTAAATAGCCTGCAAATAGCAGCCATCACGAAGACTGACGCCTTATAGAATATTCCTCTATGTGAAAATAATTTATGACAGGGAAAACAAGATTAAATTATTCCTACATTAATGAACACACTTGTAAATGAATGTCTCTTAGATATGCTACAAGCATCTCGAAGATTATCTGAACATAATTTTAAACTGTATTGGGACTCAAAGTGGAATTTGTAAACCATATTTCTTAACTACGTCCTGTACACAGTTATGTACAGTTATCATATAAAATACAGCCATAGGAAACTAAACTCTAATTGATACATTTACATATATTCTATGTCTATGTCGATATCTATGTCTACTCTATGTCTTTGATACATTCATATAGGATAATATAAGTGTTTTAGAAGGTAGAACTGAATAATTACTGAAATAACACTCGTTTGAAACAACTTTAAGTCAAAGTTGTAAAATCGTATACGGAAAGACACAATGGATTTTGTACATAGTAAAGAAAACTTTACTTTGTTAGTTTGTTGTATAATACTAGATGTGCTTAGAAATAATGAAACACAATGCATTTGCTAGGAATAAAAAGTTACTTGTTTTTCTCTCTGGGCCATAACTATCAGTCGACTTATGTAAAATCTCGAACCAAGAACACACTGTCGTATTTAATATTGCAAATATACCCGGCGCTGTTCGCTTCATATCTTTTACCATTATAAAAAGTATTCTATGTGTAATCCAGCTTATAATAACCTGTCTTTGTGCGAAAGTTCATTCCAATCCCTCCAACTGTTGCGTGTTTTAATATCCAAACATAAAAATTACATATTCGAGAAATTCAATATCAATATATATAAAAATGAATTGCTGTTCGTTAGTCTCGCTAAAACTCGAGAAAGGCTGGACCGATTTGGCTAATTTTGGTCTTGAATTATTTGTGGAAGTCCAGAGAAGGTTTAAAAGGTAGATAAACATGAAAATGCTCGGAATGAAATAAAAATACCAATTTCGTTTTCCCTTGGATGTGTACCCCGTCGAACGGATTCCTTTTGTTTGTTTTAAGTTTATTCTATACAAAATTTTAGCTCTTTTATTTACCGATTGAGGCACTACGAAGTCTGCCGGGTCAGCTAGTCATTTATACAGCGGTACAGTGAAACGCAATTTACTCTGCATTACTATAAGCAATTAATTTTAAACTTACCTCATGTGTTGTATCCCCTTTGTGTATCCGCTCTTCCGTCTCTTTCACTCGTTCGGTTATGTTCCTCGTGAGCACGCGAAGGTCATGGCTCTCCCTGACCTTGCCATCAGGGTTAGCAACAACGCTCGACGAAACCAGGACTTTTGCTCCAGCAGGTGACACTTCACCGACGATCGTTTGAAGTCCGTCCACTTCTAAAAAACATTTTTCAATATTTTCATCCAATTATATTGATAATAAATCTGGAGCTTTAATATAGATTTTTTATTTTTTATTTTAATAAGATGTCGTTAACCCTATGGTATTAATATTAATATTGAATTAATACCAGTTACCATAAAATCTATTAAGTTGTCTATAAGACATATGCATATAGCCAACCTATTTTTTTTGTGCGATCTCATTTGATATTTAAAATAGGCCGTTTTTCAATTAAGAATTCTTCAGGGTTGAAACTTAGCATCGGTATTACATTTGGTAACCGCTTAGCATCAGATCAATCGTAAGCTTGCCTGCCCATATGTTAGAAATAAAAATTAACTGCTTTAGGAAATCCCACAACCAGTAAACATACTTTAAACAGAAATGCAGCTCTTAATTTAATAAAATATTTACCATCAGCGGGTGCTCCAATAGCTCCATCAATCTCTGTTGTTGAAGCGGAATTATCATTTTGGCCTTCTGGAACGCGATGCTAAAATAAAATAAATGATCAATGATATCATTTGAATGATTGTTCTTAAAACAACGTTCGTGCTGCCACAAGTCGGGGAAGAATATATCAAAGATTTCTTCGAGAAACATCGAAATAGCGTCAAATCTCTGTTTCTGTGTTCTGAGTCAACACTCCGAAAACCAAAAAAGCCCAAGAAACGCTTCTTCCAGATTCCTTTAAAAATGTAAAGAGAATACCTTAAATTTGGCGTAATAAGTGAATAATCGTAATAAGTCGTGTTTTTTTTTATGTCACATGAATGCGTCGCACGCATCGTTTATGGTATTGTTAGTACTTCAAGAGAGGCTTCAGAAGAGTACCATTAATATATGATGCGCAAATCTTAACAAATTTTTGGATTTCAATTCTATTTATCGACAATTTTTTTTTACAATTATTACGAACCGTGGCGTTTTACTAAACTAAATTGAATCTCAAAATTAATTCCTTTCAATTACTAAGCTGCTGACTTTATATAGCCGATTTAATGTTATAAAAATCATAGTTGAGTATTAATAACTAGCCTCTCAAGGCTATCAACTTAGGTAAGAAAAAAAAAAGTAACGGAGAGGATGTTAGTTGCATTTAAATTGCTGAAAAGAAATCATTTAATGTTAATGACAATATTAATTTACATTTCAAGAAAAAGTGTTCTCGATAAGTCATGAATACATTAATGTACTTTCTAGAAACAAGTTGTAAGACTCACTTCAGTCTGTTGTAAATTAGTGGTGTGCGTGTCCTCGTTGACTGACGTAGATATCTTCGGTCCAGAATCACTCAGGATGCGTCCGTCTTCTAATATTAATTCACGTTTCACCCTCGTCTCTATCTGCCGGGTCGTTGTGACTTCACTTGTTTTACGAGTCACCCATTCTTCTGTAAATTTATCCGTAATTTAAGTACATCTTGCTCTAGACGTCACAAATTCTTGGACTCTTAGGGTGCGTTCATCAACAAGACAAGAACTTATTCAATGTGAAACCTTTTTTTTATAAAAAGATTAAAAAACTAACCTTCTTTGGTTGTAGCAATAGTGTCTCCGGGCTCAGCCTGAAACAATATCATTGTTTTGTTAGATCTACTTAATATTATTTAACTCTGACGTGCTGTATGGATATTATGCTATTATTAAAACAAAAATCACTATAAAATTAATAACTAAAATAAATCATCTTTAATGCCTGTAAAAAATAATAACAATCAGTAAAATAATTATTTTTTACAATTGACAATAATGAAGCCTTTTTACTTAAATAATAATAATATTATTATATTTTTTAAAGCCCACAGTTAAATTTAAAATGCAGCGCCATCTCTTACCGAGTAGCCTAAACTATAAAACTCGTACCCGTGTTCGGGTGCTGGCGAAATAAATCGTAATAGTATACGTGGCCGTCGCTTGATGGCGCCATGTTCACTCAACGTAAATACAGTCACCATGTAAGTTCATAAAATAATTTATCACTTAATTATCACTGCTTATTAAAATCATAACACTAAATATCACCATAATCTTAATAAAAAAATATGATTATTGAATCTAGTATTAAAATAACACCTAATACAATTATATA
Organism: Bombyx mandarina; assembly: GCF_003987935.1. The sequence continues at coordinate 3,969,679 of NW_021011481.1, forward strand.
AAAACGAATTATGTGGAAAACTGTGGAAAATCGTGTGTTCTATACCCTCGCTGATAACTGACTGAAGGAAAATCAAGGCTTAGCAGTAATTTAATTATTAAGTTGCAGATTAACATTTTCTTTTGGCGCACAATACAGTAGTGACCCGATGAGTATTCAGTTTGTATGGTTCTGCTTCCGCTGGGATTGCACTGTTCTGTTGAACCCGTAAAATATAATATAACTATGTTAGTACATAACGGTAAAGAATCTGACTAATGTGTCTTCCGAAACAGTTTTTTTAGAAACATAAAAAATATAATTAAGGAAGGAATTTAAGCGTAGTAGCGTTCGGAAAATAATTTATTGCCTAGTGAAAAACGTCTAAATTAAGGATCGCGAAGATATGTCGCCTATACAATATTATTACTTCTGTAACTGAAATCTTGCAGTTATAAAGCTATAAATGATTATGAATTGTGTGACGAAAAAAGAAAAGAGAAATAAAATATGATGGATACCCTAGTCTCGTTCAAATAGGGCTGTGCTGTTGCATACTCATTTGAAACGAAATGGAAAGTATTTCCGCTTATGTCAACTCCTACGGGAAAATTTAAATGCAAGGACATTATTAAGGAAGAATAATTGTAATTTATAATATTTGCATACAACAATTGTCAATATTTTATAAATTATTTTATGTATAGTCAACCGGTAATATCGCGTGATGCTAGTTTATAAAAAATATTCTGAATAGCACAAATAACAAAGGATCCAAAAGGCATATTAAATATCTCGATTTATTATGTTGTTTCGTTCTAAAAAGGTGACGTAAAAAAATTTATCCGGTCGATCACCCCTGACCATAGACAATTGAGTGCATGTCAGCCGAGTGACAGATCGTTGCGTCCGAATGATTTATAATGACAGTAGCTTGTGTGGATATTATCGATATGTTAATCTGATTTTATCGATTCTTGACTCTATCTAGTGACGTCTTCACTGCTTCGCTTCGTCATTTTTTACCGTACATTTTTTGTAACATTGCAAATATGATTTTTTAATGAAAGACCCATCTGATAACAACTTCTCAATTTTTCGTTATGTCAATATTGTCAAGTAAAATTAAAATAAAACGCCCTTCATCTTAAATAGAATCGAACAAGAAGTCACATTTTCCTAAAATTGTATTCAGGCGTTTTTATGAATACTGCGAATAAAATATTTGAAAACTAGTATTAATCGGTGCGACCTTAGTCGAATGAAACTAGAAAAGCCAATGAACTCATTAACGTATAGGTATTTCTTAGTAGTAAATCACAAAATTTTATTTCATCGGCGGTATAACGATAACCTCACATTATAAAAAAATGTTTAGAAAAAACCAGTACTATAAATAAAATCAAAACAAAGATATTAAAAACGAATAAAACCTAAATATTAGTGAGTAGAACGTATTATGCTGTGCATCAGAAGTGATAAGCATCACCATCCTGTTTCTGCCGCGAAGCATTCATGCGTTATGGTTTGAAGTGCGATGGGTTCCGTTAACACCATTTAACACCAAGTGGATCATGAGCTCGTTCAATCATCTATCTATAAAATAAAATAAAAACAATAGAAATCATTTTTTTTCATAAGGAGCATTCCATAAGAGATATAATTAATTAATTAATTTAAAAAAATGATTGTTACATTTTGTGTTAATATTAATATTGCCAATCATGAACTGTGTTTTAATAAATAGATTTGTAAAAGAAAAGATATGATATATGATGTAGTAAAAATCGACGTTTGTCACGGGAAATTACTACGGGCACAGACAGCTTAGATTTTGTTTCAATGTCTAAGGTCGCGGCCTTGCAGTGGTCACCGCAGCGCGACGCTGTGAGGTCGACCGCAGTCACTGCCGATGCGCCCGGTTCGACTGGTAACTTCACGTTGGTCGCCAATGTGAAATACGAATGAACTTGTATCCTCACAAGGATTTCTAAAACGTGATTTGAGAAAGCTTTCCGTTGTTTTGGGAACAGCTCAAGGCTCTAGTAGTGTTTAGCGGTTAAATTGACAGCCTGGCATTACAAGAGTGGAGCTTGAGACATGGATTCAAAACCTCAATTTCCTTGTAATAATAGCTATTACAGTTTTTTTCCCTACCTATGCTGATAGCCTTGAGAGGCTATTTCAGCTTACCCTAGCGTGTGTAGGTGAGCTCACGGGGCTCAAGCCGGAGAATTGCTAACACTGACCCTAGCAAGAGCAGTGCTTCGCAGAATCTACCACCGGATCGGAAACGCGATCCACTGAGAAGATCCGGCGAGAAACTCAGTGGGCTGTGTCTGTGAGTTAATTCGCTCATCGAGCCCTTCGTCGCAAGCGACGGGTTCGACGACGACGGTGACCGGTGCTTGTAGTGCCTAAAAGCACCGTTAATGGATCAGGAGGATCCGTGATGACGCGCTTTGGGCGACGTCGACGGTTTACCATTCGGCTATTACAGTATGACACATACAACAACAACGCTTCGATCGATTCGAACGATCGCTTCGTGGTAAAACATTTGGACCAGGTTTTTATGTGATAAAGTATATACTGGTGGTAGGGTCCCTTGTGAGTACACACGGATAGGTACCGCCACCCTGCCTATTTCGGACGTGAAGCAGTAATGCGTTTCGGTTTGAAGGCTGGGGCAGCCGTTGTAACTATAATGAGACCTTAGAACTCATATCTCAAGGTGGGTGGCAGTATTTACGTTGTAGATGTCTATGGACTCCGGTATCCACTTAACATCAGGACATCAGGTGGGCCGTGAGCTCGTCCACGATCTAAGCAATAAAAAAAATTTATACAATTTTTTATTTGCGATTTTTTCAAGAAATCTTTTAGTAATTTTCATATTTTATATTTTTCTTATAAATATTAGCATAATATATTTAATATAAAAGCGGAATTTACCACGTTAAGAGTTTCACAGAATGACCATAGTCAATATTATTAACTTAATTTAAATTCCACGACACTATCTTAATTATATTTTGAGCTCTGGCTTAACCACGTCCCACGTGCCACACAGAACGGCAGCCGTCAAACAAAATAAGCATGCGTGCGTATTCTTTTCTCATTCTAATTTAATATAATATATTCCGTGTTCTAGTTTGTTCTATATTATTAACAATGCAAGACTAGCATGTTCAGCGCAGTGAGACGCCCAAGGCTACCCCGCAGTGCATAGTGGATGCACCACTTTATTGTTCAAATCAGGTACATGCAATCTATTGTGTTTACTGATTTTCAATGTAACGCCGTCAGCACGAAGACCGTATCTTATTTTGTTTTAACGATATTATGTTAGTTTTATTTACATTTCTTCTCTAAAGAATCACAAAGCAAACGGCTTGTCCCGTAGGTCGAACTTTCTCAATTAGAGATGGAATGTAATGGGACGGAGAGATTACTCGCTGTCGGGAAGTCTTTACGAGTTCATTAGGACGATTCATACCCGATCCTGTTAGACCGAATGGTAAGCAGTCGACGTCGCTCAAAACACGTCATTACGGATCCTCCCGATCCATTAACAGTGCTTTTAGGTACCACAAGCACCAGTCACCGTCCTCGTCGAACCCGTCGCTTGCGACGAAGGGTTCGACGAGCGAATTAACCCATAGACACAGCCCACTGAGTTTCTCGCCGGATCTTCTCAGTGGGTCGCGTTTCCGATCCGGTGGTAGATTCTGCGAAGCACTGCTCTTGCTAGGGCCAGTATTAGCAACACTCCGGCTTGAGCCCCGTGAGCTCAACTACACGTCAAGGAGAAGCTGAAATAGCCTCTCAAAGCATCGGTGTAAAAAGGATTTACAAAAAAAAGTTAATCCGATTAAAACATAAGTTTGTTGGCATTTCAAGGAATGTTTATGTGACGCATTAAGTAACGTAAATAAACTAAGCGTCTGGGATTTCGATCAAAAGGGTGTGACAGCTGTTGTGGAATGTTCTTGTGACTTCGACTCCATGTAACCACTGAATAACGGGTGGACTATAAGCTTGTCTCCCCATTTAATAGAACAAATAGCAGGACAAAATCGACATTTTCACAGCGATAAAAATGTTAGTATTCAAGTGTTTTAAGTAACATTGAAATCTGTAAAATCGTCTGTCGTAGCGGAAATAAGGAATTTAATAGATATTTCCCATAACAATCAACGTTAGGTTTTTATACAAATGACTTTTATCCTACCCAATGAGCAAATTGCATCATGCAAATATTCATTGAGTGGATTAATAGTCTATGCACTACATTACCCGGGGGCTATCGGGACCTATCTGTACGGCCCATCGAATTCGGACACTGATCCGTGAAACAATGAAGTGTTTAGAACCCTCATACACATACAATACAATATTTAGACAGCCAATAATGGAAGCTTCGCCTTGTATTTAGGGCTGACACAATCGCGTAAATTTACGACTGAGTCATTTGATTTTGTCTCCGAAAATTTTATTGGTTTTAGAAGCTTTAAAATTATACTCATCACCCTAAATCGTTGAACACATTCACTTGTTTCGCTGTTTTCTTTAAGATAAAATTGACCTAACTACCTGACGCATTGTTAATTTGATGGCAGAATTTTATTATTCTATACTCTAACGGCCAGCCCTAATAAAGTATGAGTCAAACAATAGCAGCTATCGGGCACCGATCTCGACGCGTACCGATGTAATGGAACGAGGGCGGTGCACATCATAAATATCGACAGAAGTTTCGAATTGACAAGGTTATAGTGTACCTGCCTTAAAACGATCGATCATACTCTATTAGCTATCTACTGTGTAATTTGCGTGTAGATTTTTGCTTATCTTGTATCGATGCAGTTTAGCCACCAGCCTTTTTATTACTCAATTCGCCTCCATGACAATGGCTTAAATCGTATGTTCTTATTAGCTTGATTGACAGACGAGGTGATCCCAATCGGATTAAAATAAAAGGTGAGCTCTTTAAAATTAGTCACAGAATCTGGGCTCATATCTTTTCGTTATACCTAGTTGTTTTTTTTTTCTGTACCTACATATTAGTATCTTCACGAGTGCTGAAGTTTGATAGCTTGTTTGCAATGTCACAAATTCGAATGGCATAAGAAGGTAAACTAAATTTTTTAAATAAAATATTAGGGCGCAAGACTACATTTGTTTACGATGAACCACGAAAATCTATATGGAAAATCGACATCTTTATGTATTAAAGTCGATGAATGTTTTTTCCCATTGATTCCGAAGCGGTTGATTCGTTTTTTTAAGAAATCTTCAGATTGCCCTAGCAGGATAATCCTGTGAAGCTTGGTACCGATCGGATCAAAGTTAAACAAAAGATCAGCTAGCAAACGGGCCGGGCTTGACTAATTCGTCATAAATATTAACGTTATATAAAATGTAGAGAAAAATATAATAAGACAAACTCGTCAAAAAAACCGTTGTTTTCAATTATTACTAGATTACAAACTGACTGGTACTGCACAACAACAAAAATTAGCCGTTTTTTGAAAAAAAAAAAGGTCGTTAAAGTTTCATGTAGATTATTCCTCTACCACAGTACGAAGATAACATAATACTCATGAACATTTATAATTGTAAAACATTAAAAACACATAAGACAGTGTGGGAACAGGAAGTTAATTATACCAATGCTTCTCATGTCCAATGTCGCTATGAGCTGAGATAATTTACGAAACATACACAAAAGTTCGTTCCATATAAAGTCTGATGGATTGCCAAAACTATATAAAGGCAGGGAGTTGTATTATTGAGACGCCTTGACTCTACGCAAAGGTCGTTCTTCAGCGGAGCTGTCAGATAAAAGGAAAGGTTTTACCGATAAAAAGATAATATATTTTCGTATCCATTGCCCAATATATTATAATACTTTTGTAAATACTATAACTGTATTTTCTGCTCATTGTATATTTTACTCAAACCTTAGACATCCCTGAGATTGGTCAGATTAATAAAAATACCAACCGTTATGATTTGAAGTTCGGTGAAACGAAAGGAAATAATGAAAAAACACAACCGTATCAATAGGATTTTGCTAACGAAAAACCGAGATTGAATATACTTCTGCAGGTTTCCCTTCTACAGCGTATGAACTGAATACAGTTTTTTTGTTTGTTTATTAGTTGTTAACGTGTAGTAAAATAATTGTAGCATGATTGCATTGCAAGCCCGCGCGGGTATGTGCCATAAATCTGTCTATTCCCGTCGGGTAGCATAATAAATTGTAGACTTTGATTGCATCGCTTAAAATAAGATGGTTCAAAAACTAATCTGTTCATTTTTGGTAGTAAAAAATCTGTTACTTCCAAAAAAAACTCTTATTTACATTCCGTCTATATTAAGAATATGTCGGCTATAAGACTATAGTAAATTGAAGCGTTAATAAATGATCAATCTGTGTAAATTAAATATTATCATGAACCATCATCATTCGTATAAAACAGAACCATACTAAAGTGAACGTTACAAATCAATAAACAAACAGTTATATCTCATATTGAGCAAGATGTAGTTCAAACTGTGAACGCGCATGAAACCGAAAGTGATTGAAGATCGTAAACCGGCTCGTTATCCGACCACCTGACCCTTTGGCCACACAAGGTCGTACATTTGTAAGCTCTGACAAAGATTTGTTGCGTCTCGAAAGAACTTTATGTTCGAAAAATTAAATATCCCGAATTTAGTAACTGTAAAATTTGAAACTAGTTTCGAATTCAGTTTCTAGAGAATAAAGCCCATTGAGTTTCTCGCCTGATCTTCTCAGTGGGTCGCGTTTCCGATCCGGTGGTAGATTCTGCGAAACACTGCTCTTGCTAGGGCCAGTGTTAGCGACACTCCCGGTTTGAGCCCCCTGAGATCACCTACAAGTCAAAGAGAAGTTGAAATAGCCTCTAAGACTATCAGCATAGGTAGGAAAAAAGAAAGGAACATTCAGTCGATATACAGAAAGTAGTTTATACCTTACATAGCCTATTCCCAAACTTGAAAAGAGAATCACTAAGATCAAAGATTATACAAATATAAATTACCACATCACACAATATTCCGCTGTTAACAAACTTTTTGACGGTTGATCTACCAGGAATCTCTTGGAGGGTTTTTATTTCGACCCTTATCCGTAGGGATTTGAGCTAACGGTAGGGTGTATTGTAAGCCCGCATGAATAGGTGAATCCATATTGCTTATTTCTGTAGCGAATCAGAAATGGTTTCCTGTTTGAAGGGCAGCACAAATGATATACAATACAAATTGAGACTTCAATCTCTTATTACAAGATAGGTATAGGCAGTATTTACGTTATAATCTCTATGAGCACTGGTAGCTACAACAGATGGGTGGCGAGCTTGTTCGTCCTTCTACACAATTAAAAAAAGTATTTTCGTTAAGCTCATAATTCGTAATAGGCTATTAATTATCGAAATCAAGAGCAGTTCTAATATGGAGCGATTTCCTTACTACTGGCATGGAACGTGCCAGAGTATTTTGTTTTCCCGTTTGGAATTTAAGTTAATGTTGAAAATTAATTTCGTTAATACCAATTCAATTGTAAAATGGTAATCTGTATAACGACGAACAATATATAAATACTGTAACTGAATATAAGAGGCAATGTAATGCATTTAAATGTGAAAATGTTAGTTATTATTCGATATTTTCGACCAGAGATCTTTTTTTTACTTCCTACCTATGCTGATAGCCTTGAGAGGCTATTTCAGCTTCTCCTCGATGTGTAGGTTAGCTCACGGGGCTCAAACCGGGTGTGTTGCTAACACTGGCCCTAGCAAGAGCCGCGCTTCGCAGAATTACCACCGAATCGGAAACGCGACCCACTCAGAAGATCCGGCGAGTAACACAGAGGGCTGTGACTATAGGTTAAACCAGTGACCGAATACTAGCTGTAAAATATACAAACGAGACTTATTTACTGTCGGTTTACCGTCAATCACCTTTGAACTTCAAAAGGTTATTTACTTCAAATTTTAAACTACGCGTAACATCAACAACAATATTTCTCCGAATTTTAATGTCCCATAATAAGCAATACAATAGCAATTTCCATTTTGCATAAAATTATGCAAAAAAGTTTTAAAATACGAATGCACTGTACAGAAATTAAAATTTTACCTCTACTATGAAACGTGGTGAGTCGTTGACACTCGTTTTAATGAGCAGTATATTTGTTGCTTTCAAGCAAAAGTATTACTTAAGTTTGGTAATACATCAAGTTATTAGTTCAATACACCTAACTTAAGTGACATATACTTATCTATATATTAATACGTGAATCAAAAACGCTGTACTCCTTTTTACGAAAATTGCGCGGACGGAGGAGTACGAAATTTTTCACACTTATAGAGAATATCGAGAAAGAGTGCTCAATGCTACTTTTTTTTTATGCATAAAAAGTGCATTACATCAAAAAAAGCACTACCATGTATTTGACACACACACACTCATATATACTCTTTTGTTTATTGTTTAGTCTGTGATCAAATTGAGAATAGATCAATATTGTTAGTCTTTAATTTTAGTTGTCTATAATGTAATTTTGGCGAAATCTGTGATTATAGAAGCATAATAGTCTTGGACAATAGAACCTTAATAATGTTCAAACTTATAACTTCAATTAATTATAGTCGAATTTCGACTACTGCGGGACCACTAGTATACCTATATTTTAAAGAATGAATATGGATGAAAAATGAAATTAAAACAAACAAGCCTAAAAATACATTTTCTGTCTTCGTCCCTCAGAGCCAAACATGGTTTTTTCTCCGATGATAAATAGATCGTTTTCTTTACGTAATCATAAACTGATTCCTCAATATTACATATAATAATAATAAAATAACAATAAATAATAAAAATCATTTATTGCCTTTCACATCAAATAAAATAAAATGAAATACAAAAAAAAGAAAAGAAAAAAAAAAGAGAAAAAGGCAAAAGGAGGTGAATGGCTTTGCGGGAATGAAGGCAAGGTACGTGTTTATAAATTAGTAAAATTAGTAAATTATAAAAATTTAAGAAAAAAAAACAAAACATCGTCAAATTTTACTGATATTACACGAGATTGAGTAGATCTGAAAAACTACGATTGCTAAGGTTTCATAATGTTAGATTTTAATTTAATTCTAAATTCTACACATGTAAACAATTGCGATTTAGAATTGACACTCCCAACAGTCCCAACACCATTGTTGATTTTGGACAAAAACGTTCTTACAAGGCTTATCTCAGAGTTCAGTTTACAGAACTTAAAAAAACATTCTCAAAACGCATTCCTTTTCCATTGAAATTCTTAACCGGAATCGATGAATCGTATTATCGTACCTTAATATTAAATAAACACAATGCATCCAACATATTGTGTGCATGACAATATTGTTATATTAGAATTACGTGACCAAAGCTCAGACATGCTTTGTCCCACGTAGTTTTCGTATAGAATTAACATGCGATTCTATACCTGAATGCTTCCTGGTCGTTTGCTATGAGGAAAACCTGAACAATCAATAGTTAATTTACTAACAGTGTATTAATTTTTGAAGCCCTAAGCTTCTTTTGAGATGCGGGAATCTTAAAAGGCTTTTCCAGTTTCACCGAGATAATTAAACTCAAGGCCCAGCCGGGAGGGCAGCTTTCCAAACTACCGCTAACAGCTAATCAGGACGAGTGATTGCTACGCGATGGTATAGACAAAACGACAGTAACGGTATCAGCCTGCCAAAATATTTGCTTTATTTACTGAAGTTGGTGTGACGTGGAGGTGAACTAGTATAATATAACACGTAATTACTTCAAAAGCGAAAACCTTCAGAAGTACAAAATCGGCGAAGTCGCATCGCTCAACACGAGGAAGCCCTCTTATGCTTAGGGCTGCGATAACCTTAACATTAGACGAACAACGACCTCCTTTGTCCCGATTAATTAATAAAAAAAACTGACTCTGGTTCAACGAAATGAAGTATCGATTCGGTAATCGATATCTATCTATCACAAGTTTCGAAATGAATAAAAAATCGGCACCATACAAAAAGGCACTGTCACACGAACCGCGTCGCTCTGGTGGCCACAATGTCCACATATCGAATGTCATATGAGTCACCGCAAGGCGATCCCGAATGCAAGGTGAATACACCGACTAATGCCCGTTCCAAATACGGATAAACCAGCCACATTTTATTTAACATTTGCCACCGAAAACGAAGACAGCTACTAAAACGCAGGCTTCCAAATTCGAAAGCACTAAAATTCTTTTTGTCGAGTTATACCATACCATTATTTTGGTAATAAATTAAATTTATTGTAGACCAGCTCCGAATCGATACTAGAAAGCTATTGTTTAAGACTATGTAAATCGTAAACTCACGAGTCCAGCTTGGCCAGTAAAAATGAGGCTATTTGAGACAGGCTGAAGAACAGGATTAATTAAGAGTGATTAAAACGAAAATTTAAGTTAATAATATCCAACAAAAGTGGCGAATCAAAGGCGATTGCACGCAGCAGAGATGCGAATGTTGCGATGGATGTGCGGAGTAACGAGAATGGATAGAATACGGAATGAATATGTTAGAGGAAGTCTGAAAGTGGCACTTCTGACAGAGAAGCTGAGGAGTGCGCGTTTGGGATGGTATGGACATGTGATGAGACGAAATGAAAATGAGGTTGGTAAGAGAGTGTTAACTATGAATGTGGAAGGATATAGAGGAAGAGGTAGACCTAAGAAGAAATGGATGGATTGCGCGAAAGGCGATATGGGTAAGAGGGGAGTGAGCGAAGAAATGGTAGAAGAGTATGGAAGGAGAAAACATGTTGCGCCGACCCCAGGTGACTGGGAGAAGGGCAGGATAATGATGATGATAAAACGAAATTTTAACTTAAATCAAATCAATTCAGAACTTGGAATATTTGAAATTATAAAACTGTTTTTCTTGTAAGAAAATAGCAAGTTTTTAAAGGAAATACGCATTACATAACGAAATTGTCAATGAATATTTAAAAATGGAAATTTTAGATAATTGTATAAAAATGTTATCACAGATCCTCCCACATCCGTGCCTGCCCGACCTTCTTACCACTGATTAACGCTAGAAATTGACGCAACGTAGAAATGCGGTAGTTACAAGTGGAATTTACATAAAATGGCGCTCCCACAAACGAGGCAAGGTGAACTGGCTATTCTTAAATATTCGCTACTGAGTTTGAACGGTATTGCGTAATTTTTTATCTAGGTACGATGTCGCGTAAATAGCACATACACGTTATAGTGGCCTTTAATGTTACGTAAATAGTAGAAACTAATTATCTTACTGAAGTCGCGTTCAGGAACTCAATCAATAAAAACGATATTAACCCTAAAGTTATTGAATACGCAAAATTTATATAACTTAAGAAAACTAACTTCATAAAATTACGTCTTGCTTTGTAGGGTTCAAGATCAAAATATGTGTGCAAATGGAGGCAAATAGCAAAAGCCCAACAGATACTCAAGTTTCATACACAAAAAGTAGCTACAAAAAGATCTAAGTTCATACATGATTTATTAAAATACTAAGTATTAATTATTATTAGTATGTACACTCAATTCAGAAAACCCTGTATTGGCGCTTAAAGAATCATGAATACAGCTTAATAAATAACAACTGTTTTTATCAATTGTAAACCATGATAATACCTCTGGTTCCTTCTAAACTTAGCATTCAAATGGGAATTTATTTTTAACGCATTGTAATTCTGCCTTCTATGGTATTAATTATTATTATTACCTAACTAAATAGAATTGCTAGGCTTACTGTTCAATGTTATTATGAATTCAATGTTATTTAAATATATCAAAATGAATTGCTGTTCGTTAGTCTCGCTAAAACTCAAGAATTTGGCTAATTTTGGTCTTGAATTATTTGTGAAAGTCCAGAGAAGGTTTAAAAGGTAGATAAATATAAAAATGCTCGGAATTAAATAACAATAACAATTTTGTTTTTCCTTTGATGTGTCCCCCGTCGGACGGATTCCTTTTGTTTGTTTTAAGTTTATTTTATACAAAAGTGTAGGTCTTTTATTTATCGATTGAGGCACTACGAAGTCTGCCGGGTCAGCTAGTTACGAATTAAAAAAAATAATCTAATACAATTTCTTTTACTGATTCGATATTTTTGCATTAGAAATTTTTGTTTCACAGCACCGTTGAATTTTGTTGCTATTCATCAAAAATTCAGAAACTATCTATTAGTATAAATGAGCTCTTAAAACGAAAAGAGTGCGATTTCCGTTCACGAATTCAATATTGGTTCGTGAGAAAACCGCGCCGTAACACTGAATGCTTAATTAGATCTTTCTTAAATTTTTTTTTAAATCGCCAAAGTTCCTATCTACAGCTAAACGATAATACGATAATGATTAACGCATTTTCACGCCTAACGATTCAATAACAAGCACAACAATTTAATAATAATACACTTTGATCGCACTTTAAAAAAATTAAAGGCACTTCTGTCACGATCACTTCACCACAATAGTCTAATAGGGTTTTAATTTTGTATTCTGTTTTTTTTTTTTAATTGCAGTAGTGATAACAAGCGTCACGAGGCCGGCCGTCGGAAGCTGAGAACCACAGAGCACTACTAAACCATTGTATGCAGTTGGATTGTACGTCTGTTTAGCTTATTATGGACATTTTCCATTCTCACAGTGGGGCAATCACTAAGTCGATACGATGTAGTGTTACTAACAGATGTTTTGGTAGCCTCGTGTCAAGGCGACAACTGATTAGCTTGAAGAATCGTTGCTTAATCTGTGCTTTTTACTAATTTGAAGTACTGAGTCGTAATATTAATACTGCCTCGAGTTAAGCACATGAAAACTATTATAGCTGGTCTCTCTGTAAGCTAATTATAATATGACCATAATCTTTCAGTATTAATTTCACCCACTTTCTGACAGAAACTGTCAGCCTTGTTAGATTTGTCTTAAAATTAAACATGATATTTAAATTCAAGTTTTATTATAGATTTCTCAAAAAATGTACTTAGTGTAAGTTATGTAATTATAGATTTCTCAAAAAATGTAATGTAATTATTAAATAATTCTGCAGTTTCTTTTCGATACAATAGAATACTGATTCTTACCACAATAAAACTGTATTCATACAAAGATAATCCTGTCGTAAATAATTGTATCCATCCTTCACAGTGAATTTCATTCAATTTGTAAAACAATATCGCAGCCATCTTACAAACAACATACATACATTGTTGTTTAAACTACACTATTTATGTAATATAGATAATTGAAAAGAACCGCATAATATGTAAAATGCATACGTAAATAAATATACAAATAAGGTTTTGTGTTCAATATCACAGTCTAACATAGTAACTTGACTGTAATCTGTGAAGAGTACTGATATTCTAACAATGTTAAATACTGATTATTGGAACGAAGTTCCTTATCGCGCGTTGTGAAAGGGGGCTAGATGGAAAAAAATCTTACGAAAAGTTGTCACGACACTTTTTAGATCCGTCATTCTGACCAATCAACGTGTAGGCGCTTATCGCGTGACATTGCTCGTATCCGATTGGTCCGCGTAATGAGTACAGTTTCTCGAGATAGCGTTTCAACAATAGTAATTTAGTTCATAGTATTATTTTTTTCTTCTTCATAATGCCGTAATTTATTATTATAACTTTAAAAAAAAAATTACAATTCCTTCACTAATTAATCGAAAGGAACTTCGTTCCATCCGGGTGTCCCTTGACACCTCTGAAGTTTTTTTATTATTATTTATTGTACAGATGAGTGTACTAGAAAACTGCAAGGTGAATGCATCGGACAGATACAAACTACTGTGCCGGTTAGACATGTACCTTTTAAAAAAAATTAAATACATAAGTAACACATGTTTTTTTTATTGCTTATATGGGTGGACGAGCTCACAGCCCACCTGGTGTTAAGTGGTTACTGGAACCCATAGACATGCACAACGTAAATGCGCTACCCACCTTGAGATATAAGTTCTAAGGTCTCACGTATAGTTACAACGGCTGCCCCACCCTTCAAACCGAAACGCATTACTGCTTCACGGCAGAAATAGGCAGGGTGGTGGTACCCACCCGCGCGGACTCACACGAAGTCCTACCACCAGTAAAAAATAAACTTCCGTTCATAATAAACTTCCTCATTGAAATAATAATATCGTGTAATCAAAAATCAAACTCGCAATAATAATAATTTTCTTAATTACTGTTCGTACATCGTATTACATACGGGTTTTAGTAGGTGCCACCACCCTATCTAGTACTGACTCGAAACAATCATGCGTTGCGGGCTTAAAATTTATAGTCGTAATAAAATTGAGACCTCATGTCTTAAGCGACTTTCGCGTTGTTGTGTCTAGTGTCCCAGTAACCATTTAATATCAAGAAGTTCGTCAGCTATCTTTTCTATAGCAAAAAGAAACATAAAAGGCAAATTCTGCCATTTCTGTGGACTCCATGACAGATTTGTGTGTCTAAATATTATGCATGAATAATAGTTTAATAATTTACACAGTCATTAATAAATTCCTGCTTACGAAATCGGTACGAGCGTTTAATAATCTAATCCGTCATGTTTATATTAATTTATTACAAAACTTTCACAGTTTTCTGTATTTCATTACGAAGAGAGCTATTCGTGTGAACGTGTGAATGTAATTGATAATTATGGAATAATTTGAAGAGTTTGAAATGCCAACAATTAAAAGTTTATTTAGTTAATTTATTTACGTATTGCTGAGAAAAAAAAATTACTCATAAGAATAATCGATTGGCATAGGATTCGAATGATATAAATTCGCTTGTGACTCATAAATTCAAGCCGCTTACTTTGGCTTAATTTGGAACCGTTTTTAGGACCACCAAATCATCACATGCGTGCGAGACTGTGTGCGGTGGTAAGTAGGAGTTGAATTAACTGAGCAACACCTCCATCGCTTTTTCACAAGATATTCCAATACTCATGTCGAAACAAATCTCGGAGAATACAAGGCACGTAACACTCACTCACGGAAATAACGTTACCGGGCTGGCGGATGGCTGTCGATGACACACCTGACTTTCCCAATTACATACCTGACTTAGCCCATAGAAACAGCCCAATGAGTTTCGCCGGATCTTCTCAGTCGGTCCCGATTCCGATCCGGTAGTAGATTCTCTCTTGTTAGGCCTAGCGTTAGCAAATTCTCTCAGTTTGAACCCGTGAGCTCACCTACCCATCCGGGCGAAGCTGGAATGACCTCTTAGGCTACCAGCCAGTAGGTAGGGTAAGGAAAAAAAGGCCACATAACCCGCTGACCCTGGGAACTCGTTTACTTATTTACAGCATTAAAAAAATATGTAAAAATTGCCAATAAGTATAAGGCAGTAGGTGCATTAGCAAAGCAACTGCCCTAAAGCTGGTAGGTCTCCTTCGAAGGCGCTCGGGCAACTGTTGGCAAATTTCGCATCTCCTGGCTGAGCCCGTGCTAGCCCAACTGTCTTGATGAAACTGAAAGGGCCACCGGGCCACTAGTAATACTTTCTTTCCAAAAAAATTAAAAAGGCCTTTTTTTCCTACCTAAACTGATAGCCTTGAGAGGCTATTTCAGCGGAACCTTCACTAGTAGGTGAGCTCACGGGGCTCAAACCTGACGACGATGCTAACACGAACCCTAGCAAGAGCCGTGCTTCGCAGAATCTACCACCGGATCGGAAACGCGACCCACTGAGAAGATCCGGCGAGAAACTCAGTGGGCTGTGTTTGAGGGTTAATTTACTCGTTGAGCCCTTCGTCACAAGCGACGGGTTCGACGAGAACGGTGACCGGTGCTTGAGGTACCTAAAAGCACCGTTAATGGATCGGGAGGATCCGAAATGACATGTTTAGGGCGACGTCGACTGCTTTCCATTCTTTTTGCGGGATCGGGAATGTAGTTACCGGCGGCCACGATGAGAGGGTTCTCGTGTCGTGCCGCTTTATCGAAGTGTAAAAAGGCCGTTTCATTCAGAATTAATAAAAAAAACCATAAGAAAACACATTCCATCTTAAATAGCTTATTGCCCAATACAAGCAACAAATTTAAAATAACAACAATGTATCTGAAAAATACAATCTCGGTTGACGAACAACAAACAAACAGAGTTGCTACTATTGTATAATATATTAGCGATTATTATTAATGTAAAAATATTTAAAATAGTACACTGTTTGTT
The DNA here is from genome assembly GCF_003987935.1 of Bombyx mandarina. The sequence goes on from NW_021011481.1 coordinate 3,985,932, forward strand.
TCTCTTCAAGACTATCGCTGACTGGTGAGTATCGTTATGAGTCCGACTAAGAGTTCTTTGATGATTTTTAAAAGCAAAGTGAACCGAGTCTGGAATTCGCGTGTTTGTTAAGTTAACAGAACAAAGTCATATAACATGCACCGTATGACATTAGCAACAGGAGTTATCGCAGTCGTAAAATGCAACCTTGGTACTAGCATTGCAATTCCAGTTAATTACTAACGTTATGACTCTCGGTTACACAATCGGTCTACCGAAATAAACAGCACCATATACGCTTTTTTAGAACTTAGTGACATTTTCGATAGAAAATCAAAACAAATAATTATCAGTTTGATAGTCGAGTTTTACAAAAATTACACATTTTTACTCTAGATATCTATTATTCCGCGATCCAAGTAAACATATATTGTAATAGTTTTTTTTTTTTTTTGTATTTATTTTTTATTAACAAAAAGTTAAATCAAAATTATTTAACATAACTCAACCCACACAGTAGAACAGATCTTCCAACGCGCTTGAAGGAGGCACAGTCCCCAAGATACTGGCTACGTTGCCTCGTTGGACAGCCAGACTCACTCTCTGTGCAAAGTACCAGCCAGCCTTAGCATCATGTGTAACCTCCTTCAAGCGTTTGGAGATTTCTGTTAAAAATTTATTTGCTTCAGGGCCCCAAGNAGAACAGATCTTCCAACGCGCTTGAAGGAGGCACAGTCCCCAAGATACTGGCTACGTTGCCTCGTTGGACAGCCAGACTCACTCTCTGTGCAAAGTACCAGCCAGCCTTAGCATCATGTGTAACCTCCTTCAAGCGTTTGGAGATTTCTGTTAAAAATTTATTTGCTTCAGGGCCCCAAGGGCCCATCGTCTCAACCGCGAAAGGCAAAAAAGAATAAGAAATATTGTAATAGTAAATTTTAAAATAGAACTAATCGATTTTTTTTATTGCTCTTGTAGGTAGACGATGTCATCGTGGCTTAAAGGATAAGACGTCCGGTGCATTCGTATGTAGCGATGCACAGGTGTTCGAATCCCGCAGGCGGGTACCAATTTTTCTAATGAAATACGTACTTAACAAATGTTTACGATTGACTTCCACGTTGAAGGAATAACATCGTATAATAAAAACCAAACCCGCAAAATTATAATTTGCGTAATCACTGGTGGTAGGACCTCTTGTGAGTCCGCACGGGTAGGTACCACCACCCCGCCTATTTCCGCCGTGAAGCAGTAATGCGTTTCGGTTCGAAGGATGGGGTAGCCGTTGTAACTATACTGAGACCTTAGAACTAATATCTCGAGGTGGGTGGCGCATTTACGTTGTAGATGTCTATGGGCTCCAGTAACCACTTAACACCAGGTGGGCTGTGAGCTCGTCCACCCATCTAAGCAATAAAAAAAAAAGACGAGCGCACGGCCCACCTGATGGTGAGCGGTTACCGTCGCCCATGGACTTCAGCATTGCCAGGGGCAGAGCCAAGCCGCTGCCTACCGAATTTTGTATTATAAAGAATGTCTACTTGTAACTCAATAAAAATAATCGAATCTATACAATAAATCTGAAAGATCCTTTAAATTATAATTGAATTTATATTCCATATTCCTGTAAAATACTCTAGACCTCCGTACTCACGTTAGCTATACTTGGTTTTCAGTCTAGATACTGTCTAAACTATCCCCCCTTTATGTCGGGACGAATGACTGCTAGTCACTAAATTAGTTTTTACTGGTGGTAGGACCTCTTGTGAGTCCGTACAGGTAAATATCACCACCCTGCCTATTTCTGCTGTGAAGCAATAATGTGTTTCGGTTTGAAGGGTGGAGCAGCCGTTTTAACTATACTTGAGACTTTAAAACTTATATCTCAAGGTGGGTGGCGCATTTACGTTGTAAATGTCTATGGGCTCCAGTAACTACTTAACACCAGATGGGCTGTGAGCTCGTCCACCCATATAAGCAATTAAAAAAAAACTTAAGTAAGGTTTTCGTACGTTTTTTATCACTGCTGTTCTGTCTATATTATAGACTCTATAATAATTATTTATTGTCATAAAAACTTACTTGATGCGATACGAATTTGACATGATGACTTGTCCGTCCGACACGGACAAAAACTTGAGATAAAAGCGGGATCGTTACATCTTTTAATGATACCTTGTTTTAGTGTTGTGTCACAAATTAGTTTTTGTTTAAATTCAAATCGACGTGTAGCTGATGATACTATTTTGGCTGATTGTGTTATTATAAATATTATAGTATAAAAACATATAAAATGTCGGATGTGCCGCGAAATAATCATGACTTCGTTTAAACTGTTTTGAACTAAACTGCGATCGTTCTATATTTTGGATCGCCGAAGAAGAACAATAGAGGTCGTAATGCTAGGTAGCGAATAAACATCACGATTCTTGGCTCTTCCTCTATTATCTGCATGTGGAATCATGCCTTTAGTTCGCGGCTATCTTATATAATTCTAAAGCGGTTTACAGTGCCGCCACGTGATGTTGTTTAAGATGGGCCAATAAATAGCAAATTTTCAGATTGAAAATTTCACATATTCATTATCATTATTGTTTTTATTTATTGATTTGCCACCTGTTGTTAAGGGGTCACCGGTGACCTTGAGACATGAATACTAAGTTTAAGTTTTACAGAATAACGACTGCCCCACCCTTCAAACCGAAACGCATTTCTGCTTAACTGCAAAAATGGACGACGCCCTGCGACCAGTAGACGGTATAATAATTAAAAACAGATATATAATACCTGCTCCAGAATAGATGTATACCTAGTATATACCAAATCGTAATCACATAACTCAGTACCAAAATAAACGATACTTTATGCCTATCTGAATTTTTTTATACCTTTGCTAGAACCTCCTCAAACGTTGCGGCCTGTAAGGGTGGTGACGCCGGCGGCGTTTCCCGAGATAGTGCTGTAAGGGGCATTCTGTCAATTCATCACTGAGATACCTGCAAGAAAACAAAAAATTGAATTAGCACAAAAATGTTTCCACATACCGGGTTGTGGTCGAAAATAAACATTACACTTTTTTCCGCATTGTAACCAAATTTAAAAAAAATTGTTAAATGTAAAAAAAACTTGACTTAAATTGAAAACTGAAGTAAAGCTAAAACAATTAAAGTAATAAGTTTATACTATTTACATGAGTCCTTGATACGTGCAAATTCGGACAGTTATTGTCCGATTAACACACTTGTTGACAAGTCTCTTTATGACTCTCCTTTCCATCGGTAGAAAAAGATCTTAAAAGTTATTTTTTTAATTATTATGTTAAAAGACTCCATTACATAGAATTTAAACATAGATCAAGCCAATAAAACAGGTTAAGAACAACTGAACACATTTATGAATCCTGAGGAAACAATGTCTTAGCTGTAATTTTAACAAAACATTTATAGTAACGTTATGCAATTAAATTGCATAATATTACAACGATATATTTCAAAGAATTTTCTGTTATGTAAAATATCAGAATAAAGAACCACTCGAAGTGTGTTTATGAATAAGCGACACTTGTATCAAAGGACAAAGTGAAGAAGTAAACAATATAAATTATATTATTATTTTGAATTGGAAAATATATATTTTACGCATTTCTATTGCGCAGTTTCGCTTCATTGTATTACTAAAAATACCTATAGTATCAACTATTTTTGTTTTCTAGAATAATCTTTAAAAATAATCTCAAACGTGGGCTAATCGAAGCGCATAGACAACGTGAATACCACTGCTCGTCTTGTGACATATTATTATGGTATTAAATCCTCATTGAATAGCTGACGCTACTTGTATATACGAAGGCAAAATAAAGTTAAAATGCAAAATTTAAGGGATTATTTATTAATGCATTATTTCCCGATAAAAACAGGCAGATCTGCGGTACAGTTGTTCGAGCTCAATAGTTTTTTTTTCCAACGTTAATGAAACTGTAACTTTATTTGAGACCTTAGAACTTATATTCTGAAGGTGGGTGGCGCATTTACGTTGTGGATGTCTATGGGCTCCATATGGTTAGCGTGGTATGGACATGTGATGCGTAGAGAGAAGATGCATGTGACTAGGAGATGTATGGAAATGGTAGTGCAAGGTAGAGGGGGAAGAGGTCGACCGAAGAAGACATGGATGGAGTGTGTGAATGACGATATGAGAGAGAGAGGAGTGAGTGTTGAGATGATGGCTGATAGAAGAGAATGGAAGAGAAAAATTAGCTGTGCCGACCCCACCTAGTGGGATAAGGTGGAGAAAAAAAAGAAAAAAAAAAAGATGTCTATGGGCTCCAGTAACCACTTAACACCAGGTGGTCTGTGAGCTCGTCCACCCATATAAGCTAAAAAAAAAACTACAAATCGTCCTTTTTATGAATTTTCTATTATTAATATTCAATACTCTAAAATGAATCGTTTAATAAAATTTACATTGCTCATTCCTTTAACGTGCTTCTTCAAGTTTTAGAGTGAAAGTGGCAATGTATTTCTTCGCAATGAATTCTAACGACGAATTGTATGTTTTGACCTTGTCTCGTTTCATTTTGACGACAGTACAAAAAATACACGTATTATCATAATTCATAAGAGATGCCGTGACTGTTAGTCGCAGAGAGCAAGACGCGTCGAGAAAAAAAAAGAAGTTTGGTTTTTAAATTGGTTCCTATTTTTATTCTATGCTACCGCGAAAGTAAATAATAAATTAAACACTAATTCACTACTGCTATGTAACTAGTTCCAAATTCTAATGAACCTAATATGATAGTATAATTACTTCGTCGTCGTCGTAAGAAGTCGTCGTGCCCTAAAGGATAAGAGGTCCGGTGCATTTGTGTTGAGCGATGCACCGGTGTTCGAATCTCGCAGGCGGGTACCAATTTTTCTAATGAAATATGTACTTAACAAATGTTCACGATTGACTTCCTCGGTGAAGGAATAACATCGTGTAATAAAAATCAAACCCGCAAAAATTATAATTTGCGTAATCACCTCTTGTGAGTCCGCGCGGGTAGGTACCACCGCCCTGCTTGTTTCTGCCGTGAAGCAGTAATGCGTTTCGGTTTGAAGGGTGAGGCAGCCGTTGTAACTATACTTGAGACCTTAGAACTTATATCTCAAGGTGGGTGGCGCATTTACGTTGTAGATGTCTATGGGCTCCAGTAACCACTTAACACCAGGTGGGCTGTTAGCTCGTCCACCCACCTAAGCAATAAAAATAAAATAAAATAAACTTTGGACCGAAATAGGCTAGACATTAGCACCCAGGGGCCACGTCATGCCTTCATAACAGCATTCACCGTTTTCCTTGCATTAACAATTTTGAAACTTTCCAAATTGATTTGTCAGACTTCCCCAAATTTGATTAATTTGACTTGAATAGATTAATAAAATTAATCTCCGTTTGACCTTAATATCACATACAAAAACATTGTATTCCAAAAGCCGTTGTCATTCATTACCAAGATACCGCTGTTCTACAATTTAATTCATTTTTGTAAATTATAATTAAGTGCTATTCTTCACGGTATTAATCATTCGTACAAAATGTGACTAATTATTATTTTTATAAATTTAATCATTAAGCTAGCACTGTTTTATGATTTCTAAGGAAACGAAATTTTGATTTGACGGCGTAATAGTTCGTGTCTTCGACTACTGAGTTGAGGAGCTTGGGGTCAATTAATAAATCCGACAAATGTTCATTTAAAAACCAGGTTAGGTTGCACTTTCTCGGAGTGTTTTATATCCATATAGTTAAATTTATATAAATACGTTTAGCTACCAGAGAATCGTAGCTTAAAGACAGATGACCATGTATTATTTGTTCCCAGATTACGTATTGATTTTATGAAATACAAAACATTGTATGGAACTCAAATACTCAAATACGAATATCAAAGGACCCCAAAAAAAAATTAAAAGTTCGGAAGATTATAGAAAAACTAATATGCAAGAAAATATGTAAAGTACAGTTTAATAACTACAAAAACACTAACAAGTACATGCAAAGCTTTAGTGATTTTTTATTCTTATGATCAAGCTCATGTGTACCTTGGACACACATTACAGTTGAGTAAGACATCTTCGAGAACGAGGCCAGTAGAAGAATACAGCTTGCCTGGGCGGCATTTGGGAAATTGCGTCCAGTACTTTCATCGTCTATACCACAGAGTCTAAAGACGAAAGTCTTCGTTCTGTGCGTCCTATATGTCATGACGTACAGAGCCGAAACATGGTCCCTCACAGTTGGGCTGGTCCACAGCTTTAAAGTCACTCAGTGAGCTATGGAGAGGGCTATGCCTGGAGTTTCTCTGAAGAATCGAATTCGGAACGAAGATCCGATAGAGAACCAAAGTTATCGACATAGCATAGCGAATTAGGGAGCGAAAGTGGCAATGGGCTGGCCATATCAGCCGGATAACCAATAACTGTTGAGATACACATATTCTTGAAGGGAGACCGCGAATTGGCAAACCTAGTGCAGGATGCGTGAACATGACGATAATCATGCTCTGGTTATAGTTAGCGAGGAAATGGGACTAAAGATCAACCAGTCCAAAACAAAGATCATGATCGTGGATAAATACGGCACCCTTAACGAGAATAATATTCTTGGCCAGTACGACATCGTCAAGACTTTCGTGTACCTCGGCTCGATTATTTCCAATAGAGGTGCTCAGGATATTAGTCCTTGGTAAAATGGTAGTAGCTACACTTGTGGTCTTGCAATACATCCTAGAACTACTACTAGTCATTGAGAACGACTTCACAATCCATAGTGGTTGGCGGTTGGAATCATTAATGTCTGGTCTCCTTCGCTTTCATTGTAATAATAAAAATAATAAACGTAACAAATAATATAAAAAACTGTTATTAGCACGTCTATATTTTTATTACACCACAAGCTTCCTTTATGATACATTTCATTAGCGTCTGTACGTCAAATTTTTCACATTTTTCATCCAAGGCTTTATTATGATGCACATAAATTTAAATGTCAACTGATTTGTAATTGCAGAATTGTGCACGATCAAATAATAACTAGGGTGTTAGCGGTATCTACAGTCTGATACGGCCAAAACGAATTTTAAAACGCTTTGCATACATTTACATATATTTTTAACAAAAACTTAGGGTCTGCCAGTTTTTGTTAGGTAAAAGATGTCACTTTAAAATGTATCAGGAAAAACTCATAACCAAGTTTTATACATCTAATAATAGGAAGCTTAAAAAATTAATGTTCCAAGCAGTTTGTTCCAAAAATCAATAATGGTTTCCACGTTCAGGGTACCCCCTTTCTCGAACACCTAAATCGGCAGAAATCGTCATTATGTGACAGTCACAAAATGTAACACAAATGATATAAGTAATTATTCAACCTGCGGGGACAACAGATTTCTTTGAATCCGGGGTGCCTCCAGCGGTCTTCGCTTCAGATTACAGGTATACCTGGTATATTTACCGGTAGTAGGACCTCTTGTGAGTCCGCACGGGTAGGTACCACCGCCCTGTCTATTTCTGCCGTGAAGCAGTAACGCGTTTCGGTTTAAAGGGTGGGGCAGCCGTTGTAACTATACTGAGACCTTAGAACTTATATCTCAAGGTGGGTGGCGCATTTACGTTGTAAATGTCTATGGGCTCCAGTAACCACTTAACACATAACTTAAAGTGGGCTGCGAGCTCGTCCACCCATCAAAGCAATAAAAAAATATCCTAATACCTAACTGTGTCACCAGCCTAAAACAGTTTACCGAATCGATTATCAAGAAGTTAACGAACAGCCTTCCCGTATACAGTCGTGACTCACTTGACCTCGATCGTCAGAAATGGAAACTCGATATACAAGTCGATACTTTCTTCACAAATATTAAATTTAAATCTGAAAAAAATCTGCAAGCATTCAAAAAGCGATTTTATTTTCGGTAGCGCAAAGATAGGTTTTCTTTCAATCGAATTACTACTGAAATTGTCAATAAAAAATCAGAAATATCTTTGGCAAGGAACACACGCTGTTTCTTGTATTTTGTTGACTTAATTCCTATATTGTATCTGAAGACGGCCTTTAAGAAAAAGAAACCCTTATTAGGTTTGGCAATGAAGAGGTGAAATACCGCAATGACTTTAATTCACTACGTACTTGATCAATTGTTAGACAACAAAATATTTTATTATAGTCACATTTCCTTTAATTTAATGTTCCAAAATAAAATATAAAGATTATAAAATTATAAAGTAGAAAAATTTACGAGATTAAACAACACAAAAATGTGTCTATAAAGTTCTCTAAGTGAATCTAGTCTCTAAGTTTGAATATTATTTTAAGGCCTTGTTTTTTTTTCATCATATTATTATTTCGTTTGTCGATGGTCTAATTACGCAGTTGATTTACTGCCAAGAATTCGACATTAAATTATCAATAAATCCCGCCAATAAGTAGAAGTTATGACCTCAATGTATTGTCAGTGTATTTACACACATGTACACTTTAGTGTCAGTACGAAATAACTTTTCTATAACTTATATACAAATTTTTATTTGTTTCTATATTTACATTTGATTGAGAATAACATAATCCAATACAATGGATCACTTTCTTATAACCTTTTTCAGAGCTATACCAAGCAAGGTCTAAAGAAATCTATGTGGTACAACAACTTAGATACCTAACATTACCCTTGTCCATTCCGTAGCCAGCGTTAGCACATAGCAGATTTACATAAACCCAGGTACGTAAAAAATGCGATCCACAATGGTACCCATAGTCTTTACAACATTTTTTTTTTAAACAAACACTAAAATAAACTAGACATTACAAAAAAAACTTCTAACAAACATGGATACTCATTAAATGTAATCATACAGTAACACCGAACGCCGATTATGCCGTGACAAAACATTTAATAACACAAATTACTTATTCCGAGACCGTGTAAGGTACAGCTAAGCACACAATTCTTATCCAATTTATTCGAGCGTGCTTCTCATTACAACATTATAAACGATACAATGTGCTCGTAAATTTGTACGTCACAAAGAGTTTTAGAAGTAATTTACCTTAAAAAATATATAGAGGATATAGAGGAAGAGGTAGACCTAAGAAGAAATGGATGGATTGCGTGAAAGACGATATGGGTAAGAGGGGAGTGAGCGAAGAAATGGTATATGATAGAAGAGTATGGAAGGAGAAAACATGTTACGCCGACCCCAGGTGACTGGGAGAAGGGCAAGATAATGATGATGATGATGATGATTACCTTAAAAAAGATTTATTCTCAGAACTAAAACTAATAAAGTATATTAAATTTGAACGTAATAGAATCGGAGAAATACAATTTGTATAATTTTAGCGCGGTTTTTATGACAAAAGCTGATACAAACATGCGAAATATAGATGAAAGTACTGTAGTAGTTCGTAGCTACGAACCGTAAACTATCATAATCAATCCTCAGACGTCCACTGCTGGATGTAACATCAATTATAATAACTTTTTTTACTGCTTAGGTAGGCTTAGTAAGGTTAGGATGGGACCTTGATATATGAATTCTAAGGTCTCAGTTTTTAAAGTACAACGGCTGACCCACCCTTCAAACCGAAACGCGTTACTTCTTCACGGCAGAAATAGGCAAGGTGATGGTACCTACCCGTCACAAGACGTCTTAGCATCAGCCAATACGTAACTTATATTAAAACTACATAACAATACCAGTAAACGATACTTTCGTAATCAATAAACAAGTGTATTGAATGAAATGGTTGGTCCAGCCGTGTCCCTAATACGTAGCCTTTAAGTGCAGAACATCAGTGCACCGATAACTCCGATTGCGTAACAACAGCTGAAATATTTAAGCCTTTATAAAGACAAGAGGTGTACAGGAAAATTACTATTAAAACTATGCTTAACGGAACTATTGCCTCACAATAGATATTTAAAAATTAGTAACAGGAACGTGGTAAGTTGTTTGAATATACTTAAAACAGTAGCAGTTCATTAGTGTAGAATAATATACGTAAACAAACGTGCGGAATCACTCCTCTCGTTTTAGTATAACCCACTTTAATTCATCAAATGAACCAAACTCAAAAGAAAACAGTCAGGCATCATTCGACGGACAGAATTGATCACCTTCGTGAACTGTTCACTTAGATCGTTTTGAGAACGAGCTAGAATTTAAATGTAACATTTATCGCCACGTTTTAACAAGAAATGCTTTGACTAGAATTGTCTGCAATAAAAGAAAACCAGTAATTATTAAATATAGGCCTCTTATAGAAAACCTTATTGTGTATGATAACAAAATCGGGGACACTATTCCAAAAAACACACTGTTTCTCGTGGTTTAGAATTTAAAAACTATTAAACAAATAGAAACGTTTTTAGAAAACGTTTTTATTATGGATTAAAATATATCGTGTTATGATATTGATTTTTTTTTAAATTTAATCAACATTATTTTAATCAATAAGCAATAAATTTTCATTAGTAAAATTCAGAAGCACCTACTACTTGCTTAACCGCTTCTTAATTATTAAGTATGCATGCAAATATTTGAAACCGCTTAAAAGCGAACATGTAACGCGTATTGTTTACTAAATCTATTATCTAAGTTAAAGAACTTGTTGCATAAGAAACGTTATCGAATAGGATCCTCGTGTAATACGCAATGTTAATTAAAGATTCAATTGTCTAATGAACCGTGAAGGCCTGCCGTCCACTAACAATTCGCTGTAAAAAAAGCACAAGAACTGGGAACGAAATGAGTTGACGAAAACTATAAATAAAATGAATACATTCAAACTTAATTAGTTTCGTTGAAAAAAATATTCAAAAACCTTGAACTACGGCGACCTCAGCGTTCGATGTTTTTTATTATTTAAAATCGAATTTTTATCATTTCATGTGCAAGTCAGTAATGATGTCATCAAAATTTAATTAAATTGAGTATTTAAGAATAAAGTGTCATGTCATCAACGAGCATATTGTTATAGTAATATTATATTATGTTTAAGCCGAATGAAAATTTATTAATACCATTTTCATGATAAATAAAAATATATTAGGAACTCTTAGTTTAAAATATAAACGCTCATTACTCAATCATTTTAATATATGTATTTTCAATTAAACCAATACACTAGTCGCGTAATAAAACAAGAAGTTTGAATATTATTTGATAAATTAATAAATTAATAAATAACTTCTGATTGCGTATGTATTTTTTATGATTGACTGAATTAAAAAACATTATTTTTATTATTCAAAAACACGTTAAGCTATATTTCAAAATAACGAAAAACGCTTAACCATATTCCATTCAGATAAGTCGTATCGATACAGGTTTTGTACGATTAAAAATCTTATAAGATAAAGCTTGAGTATTCTAATTTTTTACATATTAAAATTTACAGTAACTTGGCATTTACCTTACTGGTATTATATCAAGTAGTAAGCTTAATAACACTTTAATCTGATAAAATAACATTCTTATGTGGACAATGCAGTAACAAATTCAACAGTAATCCACATGTCAATGTAAAATAAATTTTATTGTTCATAAACTTGAATTACCTGTCAAATTGAGATTAGTAATTGAATTGAATTTGCACATCAGTCAATGTCTTGAGATGCGATCAGATACAAATCGGGTCCAATTACATTTACAAACATTCAATCGATTTACGAAATCCCGCCAAACCTGTCGATGCCGTATTCTATAAATTATTCATGAACTGACAATCGCACAATAGGTTTTGCAGAAACTTTTTAAGAACAATGAAACGAAAAAAAAAAAAAAAAAAAAAAAACCTTAAAACCTCGGCGTTTTTAACCAAATCCAACCGTCTTGATTGACTTGCAACGATTACTGGTAACGAAAGATATACATTTAAATAAATTGAGCTGTTTAAATGAGCGACTGCAGTAATTTAATCTGCATAATGTCCCTCAATTGATCCTTAATGAACAATAAAACTACTTAAAAAAAGTAATATCGTGGAAGTAAATATACAGAGGAAGTAAAAATACAGAGATTAAATATTACAAACCAATGTGAATCCAAGACGGAACACTGGTGGTAGGACCTCTTGTGAGTCCGCGCGGGTAGGTACCACCGCCCTGCTTATTTCTGCCGTGAAGCAGTAATGCGTTTCTGTTTGAAGGGTGGGGCAGCTGTTGTAACTATACTGAGATCTTAGAACTTATATCTCAAGGTGGGTGGCGCATTTACGTTGTAGATGTCCATGGGCTCCAGTAACCACTTAACACCAGGTGGGCTGTGAGCTAGACCACCCATTTAAGCAATATTTAAAATAAAATAAAAACGTGATTATTTGTTACCTGTTTAATTACTTAATTATAAATCGATGTCGCAAGTCAATCGTTTTAAGGTGCGTCCCATAAAACTTGATGAAGAAGCAACCAATAAACATACTAAAGGTGGAAATCGTTTGGGTAATACTATGTATAAAACTTTATATGAACATAATTAAATTCGAACATCTTCGAGCCTAATGAAATCACGAAGTAAGAAAACCAAGTTTTTTTTATTGCTTAGATGGGTGAACGAGCTCACGGCCCACGTGATATTAAGTAGTCACCGAACCCCATAAATATCATCAACATAAAGGCTACCACCCACCTAGAAACATGAGTTCTGTGTTCTTTTGTAGTACAACGGCTGCTCTATTCTTTAAACCGAAACACATTAATGCTTCATAGGAGAAATAGCCAGGGTGGTGGTACTACCAGCGCAGACTCACAAGATCCCCTCTAGCATCAGTTTGAAATTAAGCACTTAACAAATGTCCACGATTGACTTCCACAGTGAAGGAATAGCATCGTGTTATAAAAATCAAACCCGCAAAATTATAATTTGCGCAATTACTGATGGTAGGACCTCTTGTAAGTCCGCACGGGTAGATACCACCACCCTGCGTATTTCTGCCGTAAAGCAGTAATGCGTTTCGGTTTGAAGGGCGGGGTAGCCGTTGTAACTATACTGACACCTTAGAACTTATATCTCAAGGTGGGTGGCGCATTTACGAGTACGTTGTAGATATCTATGGGCTCCAGTAACCAATTAACACCAGGTGGGCTGTGAGCTCGTCCACCCACCTAAGCAAAAAAAAAAGCATAGAATGTCAATTATATTTCCTTTTGCGTGACATTATTTATCATTTTATAAAAGGGAAGCACCGTGGCTCTTACCACAATAAAATTATGGTAAAAGTCACCAGAAATTCGATGTATAGAGAAATACAAATGCTCAAATGGATTAAGCCATCGGTAGCTTAAAGTTATGTTTATTACTAAGTAATTACGCAGCTAGCATACGTACGGGAATTACTATGAGAAAGAGAACGTGCAAAGCTTACGGATTAGCGTAATTATTAGGGAAATTGAGAACCTGCCTGGATAGATACCACAATGGCATCACGGCAATTTTTGCAACAGAGTAGTTGAAATTTGAATTCCGAAACCATCCTTGAGGCATGAGGGCGAAGTCTCAATAGTATTTTATAACAGCTGTTCCATCTTTCAAATGGGGAAGGAGCCACTGCTTCGGCATAAAAATGGGCACGACGCGATGCCGCATTGGTGGCTTTCAAGCGCCCAACGACAGTAAAAAAATGAAAATTGGTAGGCAGCGGCTTGGCTCTGCCCTTGGCATTGCTTAAGTCCATGGGCGACGGTAACCACTCACCATCAGTTGGGCCGTATGCTCGTCTGCCAAGAGCAATAAATTATGCAAAGATTTAATTTCAAGTTTTTTACTATCAAAAAAAATTTGTTTGAATTATGTATACGACTCACGAAAACCGAAGAAAATACTGTAACATTAAACATATATAAATATATTGTAGTAATCTACAGAAATAAAATGAAACATACCATGTGAACGTACCAATACCCACACACATATAGCCTTATACATAAATTATATAGATTCGAAGGTCTACATTTCACGTCACCTGCTAATTTAGCCTAAGGAACTCAACCTTCAATCAACGGCTTAAATCAATTCTGTGTATTTGCTGCCCTTGTTTTAACTGGTTATTATTAGCATAAAATTTTCAAGTCTCTACTAATTACGAAACTTGCGTGCGTATGTCCTTTGTCTTACGCGTCTCAAGTAAAAGCCTAAAGCATCTCGCTTTAGCAATTGCATCATCGTTATGTAAGTTTTGACAGGCTAGGTCGTGTCGTTTCTATTTAAGAAAAAACATCCAGTGTTAGAAGAACTATGTTTTTCATATATGCAGATCACAAATTTGTGTATCTAAATGTCTTGTTAAGTGGTTGGCCTACGCATACAAATGCGTGGGAAAAACATTTAGAGTAACTAGTTCGACACTTTGTCTTAAAGAGATCTACATCAGATAAATATTAATACGCTGAACATGATTTCTTAATTACATATTTATGTATGTTATGTTTCCACGATATGAGTATGTGACAAAAAACGTAAGGTGACTTTTTATATACATAAAATGGTTTTGTTTGTAAATCAAGTATTTATTTGAAAGCTTCACAGAAAATATACTATTTTTTTGTAAATATCCTATTTAATCATGTATAATAAGTATATCGCCATCTTAAATATGATTTGAAATATATGCAATATTTTGGATCACCAAAGTATTATACTTAAGGCCTTGTGAAATATATCACATCTACACATTCATATCATTCTCTAATCTGGATAGATATAAGATATACAAATACATCATTATATAATAAGTAGCATGTGTATTTAGGAGTTAATATTCATCAGATGACCGACGGTATATGCGAATAAATGTTTATTTTTTACTGTCGGATGTATTTAAATTTTAAAATGAAACATTTAAACAAATTTTCACATTCACAGAATAAGAACGTGGCGTCCATTGAATGAAAATGAGACGTAAATTTATTGGCTCAAACGAATAACATTAAGAATAGCGACTTTACAAAACAAAACCAAGACCAGTAGCACGCGGTTCGCACATAAATAAAACCCGAATTCACGATAGACCATTTAAATGCACTCACATGTCCTTGCGTGTGACCGTAATAAATGTATATTTCTGTGCAATCAATTTATGTATATATGTTACCGGTAATCTGTATAATACGGTATTCTATACAACACCTAGGCAATGTATAGAATACCTAAAACTTTAAGGTAATGTATGAAATATTTTACGTTTTATACTTTGCCAAGGCATTCTATACAATACCGAATGCACTGCCGGAAATATTTGTAAAAGAACTGTTTACTTAACTTTAAACTGATTACTTATGGGTAAATTAGATTATATTAGTTAAGCCAGAAGAATTTTAATTTTCTTTTACGCATTGCCGGTAGACCATCAGGTACTCTATAAAATACCTAGGAATTGTATACATTACCTATAATATAATATTCATAGTATCTCATACGTTACCTTAACGTTTTAGGTATTCTATACATTACCTAGGTATTGTATCTTCTTTTTGGTCGTTCCCTCAATGCTGAGGATCGTGACTGTATGTCAATCTTCTCCACTCGGTCCGGTTCTGCGCCATATGTACCGCTCCCCATATCTGGCCTCCAGTCACCTCCTTGAGTTGGTCAACCCATCTAGCTGGCGCTCTTCCTCTAGCGCGCTTCCCCTCCATCTGTCCGAGAATTGTGAGTTTCTCCAGGCTGTGCAATGATGATCNCGTTCCCTCAATGCTGAGGATCGTGACTGTATGTCAATCTTCTCCACTCGGTCCGGTTCTGCGCCATATGTACCGCTCCCCATATCTGGCCTCCAGTCACCTCCTTGAGTTGGTCAACCCATCTAGCTGGCGCTCTTCCTCTAGCGCGCTTCCCCTCCATCTGTCCGAGAATTGTGAGTTTCTCCAGGCTGTGCAATGATGATCGCATTATGTGCCCAAAGAAACTCCGGATCCTTTCCTGGCACATAGTCAGCAGGCGCTTGGTGACCTTCAACTCTTCGAGGATGGAGGTATTGGTATTGTATTGTATAGAATACCTGAATATAGGTACCTGTACTATAGGTATTGTATAGAATACCTGAATTATACAGATTTCCGGTAACATATACAATATATGTCTAACGTAAGATTTACGATGCTAAGTGCGCGAGTAAACACAAAACCTCATATTTATTACCGGGCCATTACGTTAGTTGAATATTTGCGTGATTCCATCATATAACTGACATTTGTGTTTCGTTTTCACAAATATTGGATATCATGAAAAATGTTTTACGGCTTAAACGGCTTAAAGTTTCAATTCAAGTTTTGTCTTTTTGTGATTACGAAAGACTTCTAATAAATGAAATTTATTAATTAAACTATTTGCAATTACCGATTAAATTATATGTATAAAAATTTCAACGGCATTGATAAACTTGTTTGAAGAAGTGCTCAAAGTATATTTAAGTAGCATTCATTACTTGCCTGACCATGTGTGACTGACATTTTACCTCTATCAGAAAATAACGCATTGTGATAATTGCTAAATTTATTAAATACAATAATTCATTGCAGTGACTCGCACTCTAGCTATCTTGTCCATACTGAAACAAATGTAATAATCCTTTAAACAAAAATCTTCCCTGAATAATCAACAGTTAGTGTACAAAGTACCAACTCGATTGACTGCAACTCCTACTACAATTATAGAGATTAAACTGCAATGATATAAACCACTGCTATGCTAAACGCGTTATTAACAGAGTATTAATTTACATAAATTGTAGACCATGATATGATGATAGTAATTCATCACGATTATAAAAACATACCATTCGTGGAACTGAGAAAGTGTTATCTATACTAATATTATAAAGATGAAGAGTTTCTTTGTTTGTTTGAACGCGCTAATCTAAGGAACTACTGGTCCATTTATTGAGGAAGGCTATAGGCTATATAACATCACGGTAAGACCAATACAATTGGAGGACCAATAAAGAATGTTTCAAAATAGGGGTTTAAATAGTTCCTTAGCATTATTTTATAATTCAAAAATATTTTCACTTTCTACGTAAATGAAGTGGGAGGTAAAATTTAGCGTTATGCCAAAGTAACTATTCCACGCGGACGGATTCGCGGGCAAAAGCTAGTAGTAACTATAATAAATAAAACTAACTTATCAACTCATTTTATAGGTAATCAGTTATTATGTGTGTTGTGATTGAATAATATCGTTTTATTTTGTTTTCGAGCGTTTTATCGATTATGTTTCTTCGCAACTTAAGCCTCGATCGGCAGTAGGTCGTCACTCTCACTCATGGACATCGGCTATACCAAATAAAGGACCAGCCCGCTACCTACAACAAGCCGTACCGAAACATAACCATGAATGGCATAACGAATAATGCACAAGACCACAGAGTCAACCATACGAAAAGCATTCTCAAGTTTGGAAGCCAAAAAATATATAAAATAATGACATTGCATCTGCCGTGAAAATATAGTCATTTATTTTTAAAGATATTGATGAAAAGTAATAAAAATTGAGTGCATAATTTAAATAAATCAATGAAACAAAAGGGTCGTTTGACGTGAAAACTCTCAAACAGCGAGAAATCGCCAAACACATATAAGAATACATACAACTATAATTTTTTTAAGACAGTTAAAAAGAACACAAACTTCTAAGGTTCCCATCGTATGTAAATAAAATGTGTGTGTTCGTGAAGATCTTTACGTTATTACTATCGAATTGTCCTTAACTAATTTTTAGTATTCAAAAGATGTTGGAATAGCAGACCTTCGTATATGTCAGGAAAAGTTTTAGAGGCTCCAAAAGGCCAAGGTTTACTAAAACCTTGGGTGCTTGTATTCGCATGACTTTAGGCAGATTATTGCCTTATACATTAAATTATTACTTAATACATTAAAAAAAAGACTCAATAAACATCTTGACAAAATTATTTAAGAATTCATAAACTATTGATTTGAGATTCAAAGATATTAGAAATGCATATGTATGTGTTTATTTGTACGTATGTATTTATTTAGTAAACAAAACATTTTAAATTTGGCGCCACTCTAAAAAAGCATTGTGAGTGAGTTATCTAATACTAAAAATTTTAAATACGGACTAATATTATCAAAAGTACACACTATATGTTTAAGATTCATATCACTCAGCTTTTGTTGGACAATCCTAGTCGTGTTAGCAGCGAAACGTGCTTTGAATAACGAGATAATGCGAATTAACCGCGGTTCAATGTCGTCAGTAGACGTGAAGGTTGCCAATAAAAAAATTCAACCTAAAATTAGGTACATGCGGGTCAAGAAAACATTATGTTACATAAGTTTGCTTTCGAAGTCAGACAATCTTGCGACCTATTCGATGGTGACCGTGGTCACCCGCTACTCATCGATTAGGATTTCTTTTGAAGTTCGTATAATTTAAAAAAGTAAATATTTGTTCATTCCATAAGTACGTGGCAAAAACGCTCCCTGTAGGGTATATCCATGTCAGGAAAAATTCGGTGTTAAAATCAAAATACATATTTATTAGTTCAATACAACAAAAACTACGGAGCTCCACGATTTTACAACTCAAATGTTAATGTCAGCATGTCCGGGATAGTTTGGAAATTGAAATTGTGTCACACAAAAAAAAGTTTTCTTTAAACCAGTGCAATGCTGTCACTGCAGGTAAATAGAAAATACAATTGTTGATCTCTGCGTCTATTATTAATGCTGGTAACCCACCAAAAACAATCAGATTCACGATTTTTGATCTCGCTCAAGTTCATTCACGTGTTCAAGCCTTCTGAACATACCTACAAATTTATAACGACGTTCAGTGAATAAATTCTGCTTTTACGATATATATTACGCTCAGATTCGCAACATAAAAAACGAATTCATTAATTTTAGCAAAGCTATCGATTCGTGTGCACTTGAGTAGTTGGGCAGCAAAAACCACAAGCCTTGCTCGCGGTCATCTGATGACTATATTTTGTTGTAAACTATGATTATATTATGAAGTTATTTTAATGGTTAGACAATTTCCTTCCACAATTTCCTTTATGGTTAAGTCCAGAGAAAACCGCCAGAATTAGGACTATCGATTGGGGGCGGTACACGCCGTATCCCTGGTTTGAACCGACTAAAATGCCCTGTGAATCAGGGACCTGCATCCGAGCATCAGATACGACAGAACTCACCCGAATCTGGCTGGAGGCAAAGTGATGCGTTTGGCAGACGCACAGAGTAGTTAAGTCTTATTTAATTATTTGGTTTCAATGTAAAAATTCGTAGTTAGCTCGAACGTCAAATATAATTAAATGCTCTAGTTTCACTGTATTATTTTATATCATACATGTGAAAATGAATCACTAAGATTCACAACAACAGATCAAAGATTCATCTACACAACTAAAAATTACTAGTGCTCTCTTATTTTTTTCCATATCTAATCGTTGGTAGCATAAAGGACTATTCCAACAATGCGCAAACGGGCACGTGAGCTCACGGGGCTGAACCTGAGAGATTACGGTAGGCAGCGGCTTGGCTCTGCCCCTGGCAGTCCCCTGAAGAAGGTCATGAAGGCCCCTGAAGTCCATGAGCGACAGTAACCACTCACTATCAGGTGGTACGGCCCACTTCGGTGGTGGTGCTCCTCTGCCTACAAGTGAAAAAAAAAAAAAAACTGCCAATACTAGCCCTAGCAAGAGCAGTGCTTCACTGAATCTACCATCGGATCGTAATCGCGACCCACTAAGAAGACCCGGCAAGAAACTGTCTATGTTGCACTTTGAACTCAAGTTTGACGTGAACGGTGACCGGATAAAATCGAAGTTCAAAAATGTTTAAATAGAAATTCAAAACAAAGAAGAATTGTTGACACAGGAAATTTTAATACCTATTTAAGTCGCGTGATACTCATCGTATAAGTAAACATGTTTTTAATTAATTGCATCGTTGCAATCATCACTTCCCGCATTAAGTATTCACATCACTAGGCTATTATTAACATATCTTCATTAAGTATATACAAGATTAATCCGGTAAAAAATCAAGTTTCCTTGTACGTAGTATGTTTCTTACTTTTAATGCAAGCATACTGATTGGAAAATGTAACTGGTTGTAATTGAAATATTCGCATTGAATATAATACCTATGTTTATAAAAATATAATTGAAATACAGTAATTTTATTCATACCATGTTGAGATATTAATTGCCACATAAAATAAAGTTTGTGTATTACTAATTAGAGAAATATTTTTGTTTGCCCTTACATACATTATAATTTAGTCCGTAAATGTAATAAAGGGTTTGGTAGTAAATTTTTTTTATCGCAAATACGATAAATTGCGAAGGGCGGGGCGAATTGCGGATAATGAATCTCCACTCAATAAATTCCTCCGTGAAAATAACGTCCGGGATCACTTCTAAGGTCACAACACCTCCTTAACTACGTCTAATAGAATCGATACAACGCTATAAGTTTACGGGTTTTGAAGCATCAGTATATTTCTATTGATAAATGCCTTCGAAGATAAACGAAACTACGGCCCGTGTTTTTTTTGCCCACGTGANATTGCGGATAATGAATCTCCACTCAATAAATTCCTCCGTGAAAATAACGTCCGGGATCACTTCTAAGGTCACAACACCTCCTTAACTACGTCTAATAGAATCGATACAACGCTATAAGTTTACGGGTTTTGAAGCATCAGTATATTTCTATTGATAAATGCCTTCGAAGATAAACGAAACTACGGCCCGTGTTTTTTTTTTGCTCACGTGACGAATTATCTTATCTTTATTAGACTCACCGACTTCCTCGTGTTAAAGATTTATCGAAGCCTATAGACAAAAGAATAATGAAGCTTCCAGGTCCATTGAAATGAAGACTTAAAACCTAATCACACGACAGCTTCGCGCCTAAAATAGTTAAGTTGGTTACAACAAACTTACAACAGGTCACCTTTTGTTAAAAAACGCGATTAATTAATTTTAGCTTTGTTTTTTTTTTCTTTCCGCAGTGCTTAAAACGTTGTGTTACCTTCATTAATAAATTTACATTACCTTAAAAATTTTCAACTTGTGTGGCGGCATTTCAGCAGATAAAACATAATTTCTCGGGAGCCGAAACAAAAAAGGAACGTCTGTCTGTGGAGAAACAGACAAACATAAAAACGGCAGTTTCTGCGACTTTTTTCAATTTAAAATCTTCATATTTAAGTGTGTGTGTTTTTCTATAATGCGAGTTCGTGCTAAGCACTGATATTAAACAAACAACTAAAACGTAAAAAGCGTGCTGAACCGAATTCTACGAGTTTGTTGTCATCGCTTAAAATAATTTTGGGGTATCATCACATTAGTTTGTCGTTATTCGACATGTGAAGGTCGTTGTGATGATGATGTACGTATTTTGAACTAAGACCGGTTATGATTAATCGATTATGCATTATCGATAATTTTGATAAATGATACAATGGCATAATTAAAAAAATTAATGCTTCACATAAGCCGTTCAATATAAAAAAGGTTTATAGCAAAAACATACGTGTCCGGTCAAAGGACACCCGTGATAAATAAAGTTCCTTGTTTAAAATAATGTAAATTGCATCCTTGAGCGAAATTTTTTAATTAATATTTTAGGTAACACATTCATTTATTAAAATTTATATTGTATTGTACAATATTGACTAATAAAAGCTAAATATATGTTCTAAATAAAATAGTTTATATACGATCCGCGCATAATGTTCTCCTAATCGAATTTCGAAACATTTATTTTGTTTTTTCTGGACCGACGAATCGACCAATATAAACAAACAGAAGACCTAAGTCATCACGAAGTGAACATCGCCATCCATCTTGAGATATGAGTTCGATACCTCTGTTGCGGTTATCTCACCCTTCGAGCCCAAACGCGTAACTATTGGATAAAAGAAGCAAAAATGTTTTACCTCTTTCTGTGGGCTCACAAAAAATATTCGCTCCTGGCCGTTCGTAGTAATTACGCAAATTCATAAATTGTGCGCGTTCGGTTTTTATTACACAATTGCATTTCTTCATCGTGGAACTAGTTCGTGTAGTACCTACTTGCGGAATGCCGATATCGTCGCATCAATTAATACGTGTACACCAAGAACCGTCCATCAGATCCAATAACCCTTGCATTAGACACCTTTAGCTCTAACACTAGGAGTATTGACCCCGGTAACCGTACTCGGCGAACTCGGCAAAGAGTTCGACGTGCAACCTAACCTAAATATCAGCCCGCTGAGTTTCTCGCCGGATCTTCTCAGCCGGTCGCGATTCCGATCCGGTAATAGATTCATTCGCGAAACAGCTAGTCTTGAGTCGTTAGGTCTACTTTGGAGGCGCTCGGGTAGCTATTAGCAAATCCCACCCCTCCTGACAGAGCCTTTGCTCGCCCACCTGCCCTGGTAAAACTGGAAAGGCCTCCGGGCCACAAGTAACTTCTCAAACATAAAAAAAAAAACAAAAACCGATAAAACCTTTAGGCCTTTGTCGTATGAAAGTTGTATTTCGTAGTTTCAAGTATGCATTCCGTTAATCAGGACTAGGACACGGCACGAACCTCAAATATTGAATTTCAGAATTAAATATCTCGTCTACATTAACTTAAATAACGGCAAGCAATTTACCAAGGCACCGCGACTCCGTAGGAATGCGACAGCCTCAGGCCGAACTCATCAACTGTTGATTACGGACACAAAACCGTATATTTTGTGTTTCGGATACCATTCACAATTTTCCTTATAAAAAAATCTTAAAAATACAAATTAGATTATATATTTAGATAGTATGTTTATTACAAAATTCATTACATATTCGTACGTATAATAAGTCGCACACAAAAATCGTATAAAAGTCGAGCTGATGAACTTATTAATGAAATAATGGAGAGTATCTTTAGCTAGGCACTTTTTTTAATAACTGCGACCTCGGATTAGCATGACAATCTACGCCAATCGTTTCTATGATTGTCCCATTTTAGACAGCTATGCCCTGCGATCATACGATTACGTTCGAGCTATAGAGCTGTTTGAGGTCAAACTCTTCTCCCGCGGGAGTTGCTGGACTTCTACCGGGCGCGTCCGTAGGTGGCGGATAACGGGCCTCTGGGCTCTATTCCCAGGGGTATCGTCCGGTCTCTCTCGTTCTGTTACAACGAGAGAGACCGAACGACGTGGACCAAAACCAGCTCCGGGGGTTCCAAGCTCTCCTCCCCCTTCACTTGTTGAAGGGTGATCCTCCTGGAGATGCGTGGGCCTCCACCTTTTATTCTTTTCCTTTTGATTATTTCGTTGATTTATGTACTGTCTTTTGTTATCTTCATTTGTTTTATTTATATTTTGATTTGTAATCTGTAACTTTCTTCGTTTTACTGTTTGGTTTATCATTTTGTGTTATTCTCTATCCTGTCTTTCTTCGCCTTTGGTTCTTATTTTTGGTTTTATTTGTTTATTTTCTTCTTCTTTTCATTTCAATCCTAATCCTAAGCTTTGACACCTGGTGAGAGGATGCATGGCCGGTGGGCGACCGGTCGCTAGGGTGTCCCAGGGGACCGCACCCCGGGCAAAAAAACAAAGGGAAACCAATGAAGATGTCCAGTTTGCAAAGAGTAATACCCCAGGAGGGTACCCGCCAAGCGGGAGAATCCCTCCGTACTACCGACTCGTCGGTAGTGCGCAGCCCCTCGTATTCTGGGGGGGGCACAAACTGCACTGAGATAAGGTCCGGGAAGGACGGCGTCAAAAAAGGAGCAGGGTCCTTGAAGGACATAAGTAGGAAGAACGAGTCCGCGAAGGACGTAGTAGCTATAGGGTCCGTTAAGGACAGTGAAGGGAGATCGTCCGGAACCGCTCTCGTGTCGGACGATAGCATGGCCACAGCTGGGTCGGCCCATTCGTCGGCCCGCTCTTCGCCGACACGCAGACAGCGAAAAAGAGTACTGACGATCAGTAGTGACGAGCTTGGAAGCAGTTCCGGCTCTGACGGAGCAGCCTCTACTGGCAAAGGTGGTGTCATGCCGCAATCAAAGAGAGGGCGTGGTCGTCTGCCGACCACTGGTCTGACTGCGGACAAACAGACGTGTCTTAAAACTCAGCGCTCTGAGATAAAGGCCACCGGTAGCATGAGTAGTATGCGCGAAGTAAGAAGCGCAAAAGCCACGGAAGGGAGCCCTAAAAAGGATCCTGAGTGTCGTCTGAAGGAGAGTGCCGCGATGGCCCTGAAGGTATGCAGTAAGCCCGGCAACCTGAAGAGTACGTATCAACGTGCCCTAAAGGAATTGGCGGTGACAATAATGGAGGTCACAGAAGAGCTGGCGAACCGTCCCGCGGCCCAAGAGACGGAAAGGCTGCGAGCGGTAAACGCCGGTCAGCAGGAGGAGATTTTACAGCTCCGACAGGAGCTGCAGGAGGTACGCAAGGAGCTGGCACGCATCTCACGGGCTTTGACGTTGTCCAACCCAGTCGAAACCCCAGCCCCAGCTTCAACCACCACGACAGAGGACCAGGAGGAGCTACGTGTCCAACGCATTATGCGTGCCGTCGGCACCATGGTTGACGCTCGCTTTGCGAGTCTGGAGATGCGGCTGCCCCCGGAGCCTCGCATCAGGCCACCCCTGGCGGCGGATAGACGGAAGACCTGTGAGAAATCGCCAGACCCTCCTCTCATCGTTGATGCTACGCTGGAATCAACATCGGTACAAGCAGCATTGCCGCCCTCCGCGAATAAGAAGACACAAGGCCCTAGACGCAAGACCACGGTGCTAGCACCCCTGTCCGAACTGGGTGCCTTCCCTCCGGCTCCAGTTGTTTTAACCGAAAGCTGGTCCACGGTCACCCGTAGGGGTGCTAAGTCAAGGGGGGAGGCCGTGAGAACAGTCGCAGCTTTTCCACCGGAGGAGAAAGCACCGTCTTCAAAGAAGAGGACGAAGAAGCGGCTTCGAGCTCCGCGTTCTCAGGCTGTGGTATTAAAACTACAGCCAGAAGCCGCAAGCCGCGGCCTTACATATCGGTCCGTCCTTGCGGAAGCGAGGGCAAAGATCGACCTAGAATCGTTAGGCATCCCGGTCCAGAGGATTCGGTCCTCTTTAACCGGTGCCAAGGTCCTGGTGGTAGATGGAGGCGATCAAGTGGAGAAGGCCGATCTCCTGGCGAATAGGCTGAAAGAAATTCTGCCCGCAGAGGGCGTCGAGATCTCCAGGCCATCGGTGACTGCAGCGATGCGCATCAGTGGCCTCGACGACTCGGTGTCGCGTGAGGAGATCGCCGATGAGCTCGCCAAAATCGGGGGGTGCCCGCCTGAGAGTATCAAGGTCGGGGAAATAAAGTCCGGTCCAGGCGGGATGGGCCAAGTCTTAGTTCGATGCCCGGTCTCAACAGCTGCGAAAATCGCAGCAGTCCCCAAGCTGAGGATTGGCTGGAGCGTACTCCGCGCTCATTTGTTGGAGGCCAGGAGGCTGCAGTGCTTTCGGTGCCACGAGCTGGGCCACGTGAGCGCACGTTGCCCGTCGTCAGTTGACCGCAGCCGGGATTGCTACCGGTGCGGCCAGGCCGGTCACGTGGCCTCTGGCTGCTCGCTGGCGCCGCACTGCACCGTTTGTGTCTCTGCTGGCAGACCGGCGGACCACGTCTCCGGGGGCAAGGCTTGCGCCAAGCCCCCGAGACAGAGACAACGACGGCAGGATTTCGCCACGCTTGAGAGCGCGCGGAGTCGGCCCGGTATGGCCTCGGCGACACCGATGGACGCCCAGTCATGACAGACGTCCTTCGTGTTCTCCAGGGGAATCTCAATCACTCCGCCAGGGCTCAAGACCTTTTGTTTCAGAGCATGGTGGAGGGATTGACCCACCTTGCGGTGGTTGCAGAGCCATACCGGGTCCTTACGGGTCCCGATTGGGCAGCTGACCTTGACGGCCGGGTTGCCATTATCCGTCGTGGTTGTGTGGGCGCTCCGCCCGAGTTCGCCGTCGTTGAGAGGGGTCGCAGCTTCGTCGCCGTCCTCTGGGCCGAGATGATCGTGGTGGGAGTATACTTCTCCCCCAACAGGACACTTGCTGAGTTTGAAGGCCTCCTCCTTGAGCTCAGCCGCGTCACTAGGAGGTCGCACTCCCGGCAGTTGCTTGTTCTCGGAGACCTCAATGCCAAATCATCGGCTTGGGGTTCCTCGAGGACGTGCCCCAGAGGAAGGGCGGTGGAGGAGTGGCTGGTCGAAAGCGGTCTCGTCATACTCAACCGCGGCACGGAATTCACATGCGTGAGACGTTTAGGCGGGTCTGTGGTGGATGTCACGTTCGCATCGCCGGACGTCGCGTGTCGCATCCGCGGTTGGGCGGTGATGGTTGGTGAGGAGACGCTTTCCGACCACCGCTACATCCGTTTCAGCATCGTTGTGACCCCAGGAGCGGTGTCAACGTCTTCATTCTTCGGTGGAGGCGCGGAGGGTCCTCGTTGGGCCCAGAAGCGCCTAGATGTCGAGCGGCTGCACGAGGCGGCTGTCGTCCAGGCGTGGCGCCTCGACTCACTTGGCGAGCCGATGGACGTACGCGTGGGGGCGGAACGTATGCGCGAGGCCATGTCGCGGGTGTGTGATGCCGCCATGCCCCGCATCAGAGCTCTCGCCCCTAAGCGCCGCGTACATTGGTGGACTGAGGAAATCGCCAACCTGCGCCAGTCGTGCAACGTCAGTCGTCGTGCGTACCAACGGAGCCGACGTCGAAGGACGCATCGAGACCCGGAGGAGCAAGACCGCCTTTACGTAGTGTACAGGACAGCGGTGAGGGCCCTTTGCGTGGCCATCAGAATGGCAAAGGAAGCCGCCTGGAACGATCTACTCGCCTCGCTCGATCGCGATCCATGGGGGCGGCCCTACAGGCTGGCGCGCAATGCGCTTCGACCTTGGGCTCCCCCTACGACCAGCACACTGCCGCCCGAGACTTTGCACCGGGTGGTCGGGGGTCTATTTCCGGACTCATCCGGAACGGCTTTCGTCCCTCCTGTAATGGCAACGGTGCAGGTCGCTGACGGCGGAGAGCTGGAAGGTGTGTCCCAGGCGGAATTCAAGTCGGTGGTGGCGAAGATGCGCTCGAAGCGCACGGCGCCCGGCCCCGACGGTCTGTCGAGCAAGGCATGGGCTCTGGCCCTAACTGAAGATGGTTTGGGACCTGCACTTCGAAGGCTTTTTAGCAAGTGCCTCCGAGAGGGCAGGTTCCCGGAGCCGTGGCGTACGGGCCGGCTGGTGCTCATCCCGAAGGACGGTCGCCCTAGAGATGAGCCCTCCGGGTATCGCCCGATAGTCGTGTTGGACGAGGCCGGTAAGCTCCTTGAGCGTATCGTTGCCGGGCGTCTTGTTCAGCACCTGGAGAATATTGGGCCGAATCTAGCGTCCAACCAATTTGGCTTCCGGAGAGGTCGGTCGACCGTGGACGCGGTCTTGCGCGTCCGTGACCTCACCGACCAGGCGTGCTCTGGGGGGGGCGTGCTATTGGCTGTGTCAATCGATATAGCCAACGCCTTCAACACGATCCCCTGGAGTACGATCATGGAGTCATTACGATTTCACCGCGTGCCTACCGGTCTCCGCAATCTGATCGAAGATTATCTCTCAGGGCGGGCTGTAGTCTTCCCCGAGCGGAGTGGGTGGGGACGGAAAACAGTGTCGCGGGGGGTTCCACAGGGGTCGGTACTGGGTCCGCTCCTGTGGGATATAGGCTTCGACTGGGTCCTCCGTGGGGCTAACCTGCGTGGCGTCGAAGTGGTTTGCTACGCTGACGACACGCTGGTGACGGCCCGCGGAGACGACTACCGGTCAGCAGCCATCCTGGCTGTAGCAGGTGTAGCGACTGTGGTGAGTCGAATAAAGAGACTCGGCCTCGAGGTGGCCCTTCATAAATCCGAAGCAGTGTGCTTCCACTCGGCTCGGGAGGGGCCGCCTCAAGGCGCGAATCTCGTAGTCGGTGGTGTCACCATTGCTGTCCAGCCGAAGCTCAAGTATTTGGGCCTTGTGTTGGACAGCAAATGGAGATTCGACCACCATTTCAAAATGCTGGTTCCAAGGCTGATGGGGACGGCGGGTGCGCTGACCCGTCTTCTTCCCAACACCGGTGGATGCAGCGCCGGTATCCGGCGACTGTACCTGGGGGTGGTGCGTAGTATGGCCCTGTACGGTGCTCCCGTGTGGTCGCCCGCACTTACCGCGCGAAACGCGGCTCTGCTGCTCAGAGCTCAGCGGGCGCTCGCGGTGAGGGTCATCAGGGGGTACCGTACCATCTCTCAGGATGTGGCCTGTGCCCTCGCCGGATCCTTACCGTGGGACCTCGAGGCCGAAATCTTGGCCGCGACATACCGACGGAGAAGACAGTCCTCGACTCGGGAACAGACACCCGGCCCGTCGGTTGTCGATCGATGGAGGCATGCTGCGCGTGGTCTGGCGTATGCCAAATGGAGAGAGCGCTTGTTGGAGGAGCTCGGCCGAACTTCGGCCACTCGTCAGCGCACGCTCGAGGCACTGGTGCCTGTGCTGGAGGCATGGTCGGACCGGCGACATGGTGAGCTCTCCTTTCGCCTCACCCAGGTCCTTTCGGGGCATGGATGCTTCGGGAGGTATCTGTGGAGAGTCTGCAGAAGGGAGCCACATCCGGGCTGCCACCAGTGCGGGCACCCGAACGATGACGCTCAGCACGCGCTAGAAGCGTGCCCACGGTGGGAGCACCCGCGGCGAAACCTCGTCGCGGTGTTGGGGCAGGACCTCTCTTTGAGGGCTATCGTCGCCCGTATGGTAGAGGACCGGAGTTCGTGGGAGGCCATGGCTGGGTTCTGTGACTTGGTCATGGCGCTTCGTGAGGCTGAGGAGCGCGAAAGGGAATGGGATCCCTCTTCGGCTCCTCAGCGCAGAAGGCGGGGTGGACGGCGCGTGCGAGAGGCCGCCGCTCAGCCCTCGTAGGGACTATCGAGTGCCGGGTGCGGGGGCGCCCGGCACTCGACTGTTGGTCCGGTGGTGAAGCGGTGCAAGGTGGCTCCTGTGCGCCGCTCACGGTGTGTCGCCCGAGACGAGGTTCTACGGGATTTTCCCGGGGATGAAATCCCGTCTTAACATTAGTACGGGTACCGCCTAAGGCGAGACTTTCGGCGCGCATCGCGGTACCGTAAGTTTCGTGTAGTCGGTGTGGTGGAGCTCGATGGGGTTTAGTCGGTAGTCGTTCTGCGGGGCAAGTGCTTCGCGCGCCTTTTTCAAGGCGTAGTCTCCTGTGAGAAATTGGAGGAGATGAAGGACCTCGGCCCTTCTCTTCTCCCCTTCTTCCTCTCAGGAGGCGCCGGAGTCCGACATAACCCGGTTCGTTACCCCCCTCGACCGGGTATCCGTAAATGGATTCCCCAGCGTTAAAAAACTCTTCTTCCACTAATTTGTGATTATTTTAGTTATTTTATTTATCTTCACCTATAAATTTCGTTCTTTTGATTGGAGACCGGTCAATTTACCTACATTTTGTAAAATAAACTCAAACAACATTTAAAATGAAACAAATAGTTACATGGATAAAAATTAGCTCATGCCCTATCCGATTGCAAGTGATTAAGGTTAGACAATTTCTAGATTTCCTAGTAACACAATCGGTCATATTTTGAAGATAAAATATACAATCTTCTGTATATTTGTGAAGACCATGTTTGCTATCGATAATGTTGTGTTTGTCGACTTTACGATTTCAAACATAGAAATGTGTGTGCTCGATAAATAAATTATTATCAAACAAAAAAGGATACTTGTCTTATCGCAAACTATCACGACATCATTAATTTTTATTGTTATTGTGATGTTCACACCTTTTTTCTTACTTGTAATTTTTTCATAAAACGTTATAAAAAGTTTTCATTTGTTTATTAAGTTAAGGTCTTGGGTGTCGTTGATTTTATTTAATTCCAAATTCAAAACCTTATCGGGTCTATCGGAATAATATTAGTCAAAAATTAAATAATGTCAATCGGACCCATGGTACGGTTCTTCAAAATATTCTATATAAATATGTATATACCTCAAAGATAATATTTGTTTTAATTATTAGGTGCTTGCTCAGAAAGTACTAATAATAACTGTAAAATCGCAAGTGATAATTGACAAAACCAACACGTACAAGTTTCGGTAATTTCCTGTAACTTTTACTATTCCTTTATGAATTGTTGGAATTTGATAGTGAATTATTATTAGCTCAAACGAAAACAAAATAGATTTAATACTTAGCCAAGAATTTCGAACTACATATATTTACGACTGGTTTTGAAGATCATACAGTAAGGAAATTAATAAATTATTTACTAAATAAGTACATATTCAATAGATTTTGTAGTGCACAATTCATACATGAAACGAATGTGTTCTGAAGTAAGTAATACCTAATAATATAATATAATAATAAATAATATTATAATAAATAAAAATAATAAATTCCGACTAATGCCAAGTAATAGTAAAACTAAATACCGCGTAATACCACGTTTTAGATTTCACATTGATTATAATCAGTTTCAAATAAGATTGAAAGGTGGTAAATTGGTGCTTACACGTATTTCTATTGTGAAGCAATCGCTCGCTCCATTTTGAATGGAGGCATAGAACTTATAATGCTGACACTTCAATCCCATATCTTCAGTTGGGTAACGACGATCACGATGCGATATCTATGCGTTCATTTAACAAAAACCATTAAGTAAAACATGCTCTTTCATTGTTTTCCTAAAATCTTGACATGATATTATAAAATACAACGTACTAAAATCTCATTAAATGTATACCTTGCTTCCGAATGACAGTGTTATTCTCATGTCATATTGATATCGGGATGTGAAAACTATGTTTTCTATGAGCACTTACCATTAACATGGCATTAACGTAATACAACACTGAATTTCAAAACCATTCGTCTGTCGTAACGGCCTTAACCAAATAAAACGCAAGAAGTTATTGCCTTCATAAACAGCTAAGCAAACAAGCGACGGAATGGCAAAGCTTCTGAGAATTTGATCGCTTATCGCCGAGTATGTGACTAACATTAATCCTATTCGAGTTTTTGTAGACATAAAGACACAAACCAACTAACGTCTTCCACGTTCCCTGTAATCTTATTGGTTTTGAAAGATGAATCATCATTCTCCTGCCCTTATCCCAGCCACCTGGGGTCGGCGCCACATGTTTTCTACTTCCATACTCTTCAATCATATACCATTTCTTCGCTCACTCCCCTCTTACACATATCGTCTTTCACGCAATCCATCCATTTCTTCTTAGGTCTACCTCTTCCTCTATATCCTTCCACAATCATAGTTAAGACTCTCTTACCAACCTCATTCTCATTTCGTCTCATCACATGTCCATACCATCCCAAACGGTTTTGATAGGTGAATATTCACTTAAAACAATGGTCGAAGCAATGACGTATTTAGAAGCATTCGCGGTCCAAGTGCCTGTAGTAGAACATATACCACTACTACTCTCCTTAGCCGATTTCGGCCATGGCAACCACTTCAACTCCGTTTCTAAGTGTCACGGTTTTTTTTTATTGCTTAGATGGGTGGACGAGCTCACAGCGCACCTGGTGTTAAATGGTTACCGGAACCTATAGACATTTACCACGTAAATGCGCCACCCAACTTGAGATATAAGTTCTAAGGTCTCAAGTATAGTTACAACGGCTGCCCCACCCTTCAAACCGAAACGCATTACTGCTTCACGGCAGAAATAGGCAGGGTGGTGATACCTACCCGCGCGGACTCACAAGAGGTCCTACCACCAACCAGTAAAGGTGGTAGGACCAGGTGTGCTCGCGTGTGGCTAACATAGCCGATCTTATTCTTAAACGCTCGTGCAAATTGCGGACAGGTGAGCACGCCATTATAATAGTCTTAAGAGATAGCACAAGGCGATCGTGCTTTCAGTTCAATGCGTCGTGCATCTGTTTCAGAGCTGATCACAGAGATCGCCAATGCGGATGATTTATGCTTTGTGACCGATTCCCCAGAAGGCCTGCAGAAACTTATGACTACTTTTCACGAGCCCTGCCGTAGTTTTGGTCTGAAGATTAGTGTCAGAAAGACAGTAGAACGTATAACGAAGATACAAAATGTTCTTATTTCTGATATGAGTTCCACCTTGAAGAGCACAACTGTTTTATAATAAGATGCTTCGAACCCGTCTGTCAAGATATGTGTTCGCATTCATTGAGTTAAGATAACCAATAAGCATTCTTCACAGAAAAATCATAGACACGGATTTAGTACTTCTTGTCCTGAGATATATAAAATTAAAGATGAAACCATAGATCTAATAATATTCAAATTAAGTTTCAAATTGTAACAGCTTCAATAGTCGCCGCTTTGGTTGCTACCTGGAATTGCTATTGTCTATGCCTACTTACTATCAAGTGGGCCCTATGCAAGTGTACCTACAAAGGCAATTAAAAACATACAAACAATCTACTTTTCTTTCTAAAGTCCTGCTTATAACATAACGCGTAGACAGTTAATTTGATATTTATTTTGACAATAAACGAAAAAACAAACTTAACCAGAATTGTAATTCTAAGTCGGAGATGGTAATACTAAGCATCGATTTATTGTACTTTATTTGGTATAACATTCAATGTAATCAATGAAGACCCAAAATATCGTCAGTTTCGTCAGAATTTATATGTTTTTCGCGAAAATTGAAGAAGAAACTATATTAACCTAGACTAGACCAACAAACAAAAAGAGAAACAAAAATAAATTTAGAAAGACCTTTTGCTTTTCAGCTAATAATGAATGGAGTGAAATTCAAGAAAGCCACCAACAGACACTTAAATTCCATTATGTATGTATATTTGCATTTGTCTTAAATGATTGACAACGAAGCCCGTGGGCGGATATTCATTAAACCCCAATTTTATAGAATTACTTTAAACACCTTATTTCGTGCACGCGGTCCTTATAAGAGTTTTGAAACACAAAATAAGTGAGTTAAAAAAAAACAGAATATTGTTGAAATAATCAAATTGATTAATCAATAATAAAAAAATTATAAAAAAAAATATGATTTAAAAATCTTAAACGTTTGAGGAAACATCAATGCAGCTACGTAATACGATGTTCATATTAAATAAAAACGACGTATCTGTTTCAGAACTAAGAAGGATGATATTATTTTGTTTAAAATAGACGAAACACAATTTACTTTTCAGGAAAATAAGCAGCCACTAAAATGATAAATTTTAAACTAAAAAACTACTTAATGAAATAGAATTTGTGTAGGATCAAGCGATCGAGGAAGTGACGGTAGGTCTCAATTTTAAAGTAAAGGAACCTACCGATAAAGCAATAACAACATGTACTAAAAATGAAACTAGAAAAATAAATTGCAAATACACTCTTTAGGTCTAGGTCTACTGTGAGTTTTAAATTCCTGCTATCCTGCTTATTGGTATCATGTCGTGCAGTCTTTTTAAAGCATTTTCAAGAAGAGAACGGCCTTATGCTTATACTATAAATGAAAATTCGACCGCATGTTTTAAAGTCATGAGTGACAGTGTCATTACTGAAATAATATAACTACTTAACATCCAACAGGCTCGTCTGCCTTAATACAACAATAATGAAAAAATCTTACAACGTAAAGACAATAGTATCAACCAGAATATCGCAATGGCTTCGGATTTGTTGCCTACGCTTTGCTTCTAGGTCGCGATATCCGTCGACAGCAATACCTGACTCAGAATCTAGATTAAGTTGAATTAACTATTGTCTTATTTCAATATAGAAGTAAATAAAGGTTCAAATAACAAAATTTTTGTAAGGCTGTAAAAACTGTAAAAACAGTCTGATATAATTATAAAAGTCATAGTTTTGTAAGAATACGAGCTGTCGGTGATTAGTTAGTTGACAAAAGTATCTTAATATTGAATTATTTGAATTGCCCCGGAAAATTGAACTTACTGTGAAATTATTAAACTATACATTTATCACAGGAGAGCGAGCAGTCCGTAACAGCACAATGTACAGCTTAGAAATAATTACGAAGGGAAACATTTCAATTTCAGCAATAATCAGCTGCTTACCTGTATCCTTAACCACTCAACATCAGATGGGCTCTATTCTCTACTATATGTCTACAAAGTTGTTAAAATAAACGCAATGATCTTGGGTCTACCAGAATCAATGAAGGAAAAATATTGATAGTTTATCCATATTTTTGGAAAAAAACAATTTGTACAAAGATCTTTTTTAGATTATTCTGTTGGCGATCGCTCATCGAATGATTACCATAAACACATCGACGAGTCGAAGGCATTATGATAATGTGAGGCACGACGACACCTACACGCGTCAACGAGCAAGACATTTACATAACCCATAGACATTATATCACTAACCTTGGGGGACTCAGATGGGTGCCGAAAAATTCAAGCAACAGAAGTCAGTCATGACATACATAATTGCTGCTGATTATTTAATAATATTTGTGTTTCGACTTGAAGTGTCTTATTTCAAGCGTTTTATTTTTTACAATACATTACGAAAATATGTATATATTGAGTAATGGAGGCCCAACCCACAGCTCTGCTGAAGACGTGAGATTTTTGATTGGTGTTTTGGCAACGCCTACATTTTATGTTGATTTATGAATTAGAAACATTTTGTTGTGTTTTAATTTTTTTAATTGAGAACGTAATAATTTAGCAAATTTTAGATAAAACATTTAATGATATTACTATAGCTTTGTAGTCCCACAGAGTTAAAGTTGTTTTTTTTTTGGGTCAAGAGGAAACTCGCCAGGCCTTAGGGAGGGTGGTGGGAGGTGCATGCCGAAGCTAAGCTGACTAAAAGCCTCGATCGCTCAACATCCTGCGCCTGAATCTCAGATGAATATAATCCAGCTAAGAAAGGCCAAGCTGCTATCCTTACCCTATTGAACAACGAACTACGACCACGCGGTAGATAAGCAAATGATAAAAACAACAAAAAAATATGGCCCAACAGGTGCTATATGATCCAGATATAACGTGAATTTTTCCGCCTTAACAGATGTAGTTGAAGTATCAATTACAAAGAAATACAAACCTGTTTTTGCACTAGAATTCATTATTACTTCACAACCGACAAAATATAGTACAGCGGTGGAAGGAACCCGTGCGATATCACAAACCCTAACTCCCTTCTTCTTCTTGCTTCGGTTTCCTCAATAGGGTCGTGACCACCTCCTCGCAACAAGAGTTTATTACGGACCATTCGACCCCATTTGCCTCTATCTACCGCACTCCCAGTACTTATAAAATATAACAGAATGTGCTATACTTAGTGGTACCGTGCTAGAATTTTATCTGGTTGTGCTATAAACACATAAAAAGAAGAACAGGAACATCCAGAGCCGAAAAGAAAAACATCAAATAATCGAGATTTCGTGGTAGAAGTAAGAAAATAAGACGGAGACGCATACTCGTATGTGCTCAAAAGTACAGAGTTGTAAAATTATAAGATGTACGACGTAATTAATTATATTGATTGGCTAGGAAGTGAAATTCCAATTAATTTCATACTACTAATGGACAGGCGAATGTCTAAACGATACATGCATTTAGACATTATATTGAAAATCATTTTCGTCTCTGTGACATCATCAAAACGGATATTCGTATATTTGCTCGTATTCTATGCGTCCATACGTTGCTTATCCATTTGAGTTGAAACTATTTACAATTGCTATTGCGTCAAGGAAGTTTTCCATAACAGTATACTACGAAGTAACGATGGATGATGCATGAATGACTTCAAATAATTGGTAAATTTCACATGTAAAATAGCAATAGTACAGTAAGGTATGGCCAGAATTAACTAACTCATATGCAAATTAGAAAACAAGATTCCAATCCGATGATCATTTATTTGGTTACATTTGGTTAACTACATTTTATTTGGTTTTTGTTATTATTATTGTCACATTTATTTAAGTACAAATCGAAAACACTTATAGAAGATACATTCGTGCAAAGCAAATTGTAATTATGCACAAAATTTGCAGACGATTTTTCTTTTGCAATAAACAGACTAAATGATAACGAGTAAAATAAGTATTGTACCCTAAAATAATAAATAATAAAGATTCTTTAGACAGTAAGTTGCAAAACATAATTGTTTTAAGGTAAAGCAAAACAGCCTTGTGTTGATGAAGATAAGCGAACGCGCACTCAAAGGACTAACAACCATAATATTTCCTTCACTTATACATATTTGAGCGTGTCTTTTGAGTTCGCGAAGATTTAAGATCTCCATAACGGGGTAATGCTTTTTTTTGTTGCTGTTTGTTAATGGGACATAGACATCTACAACCTAAATGCGCCACCCACCTTGAGATATAAGTTCTAAGGTTTCAGTATAATTACAACGGCTGCCTCGCCCTTCAAACCGAAACGCATTACTGCTTCACGGCAGAAATAGATAGGGTGGTACCTACCCGTACGGACTCACAAGAAGTCCTACCACCAGTAACCACTTATTTTAACTTTGCTGATTTTAACTTTTTTAATCACAATGAGCGATTGCAATATCGTGCTTGTGGATAACATACAGTGTTAAGGAATCGGAGCAGATATAGGTAATTTTGTTGGAAACTACTTAAAAATCCCCAACTATACACGCGAACTACTGTGTTTTATTCTGCCGGGTATTCCATTTTGCCGATATGTTTTTAAATATACACTCAAGCAATTCAATGTCACAACAAAAATTCATGTATTTATTATGTTGTCTTTAATTGAATACTTAATTTTAAAATCAGGTTTAACAAGATTTGTTGCTTTGTAGTCGACTGGTTCGGCACCCTGACTACCACGAGTACTAGTTCAATTTCCGGTCGAGGAAAGTACAATATATAATATGTTCGTGAAAACATTCACAATCATGCACTGTAAAAACGGAGACCCTAGAACTCATATTGACGGCATTTACGTTGTAGATGTCTATGGGCTCCGTTAACCGCTTTACACCAGGTGGGTTGTGAGGTCGTCCACGCATCTAAACAGTAACAAAAAAATCAGAAGTTTGTTAATTTTGTCATAGAAAAAATCTTACCTGGAGCCCGTTGAAAGAGGAATGCTTATTTCATTTATTTAGGTAATTTGTTGTCTTTATAGATTTTATGCATACTAACTAGGGTTGACACTATGGTCGAATTTCTCCCATAATCATCGTTCCTTAACGACATTTCGATTTTTTATTGAACTCTAAAGCTCGTCAATAGCAACTAAACAAAAAAAGAAATGAAAATCAGTTGAAAAACATAAGAAACAATGCTGCTTAACTGGTTTGCGTTTACTTTTTTCATGTATATTTTTATGTTTGACTCCTTTTTAATCATTATTAAATAGCTGGGAACTAATCACGGTCATGCGGCCCAAAAATTATGATTCCCTGTGTTATGGGTACCAGAGACGAACATACGTACTTACACCTGTACGTTTCAATATATATGTACATATATTTATTTATTTATTTAATCAACAATGTTTCAACAGCATTTAACTAGACACAGGGTACAGAGGATGTTTTCCCAAACATGAGCCAATTAAAGAAATACATTATGTTTCCAAAAAATGTTAACATAATTAATGAACACAGGTAGTCCAACTAAGGTAAAGGTAAGGCAGTTAAATAGGTAGATACTAAACACCCAAACAAAGAGCAAGCAATTGTGAGAATCGAACCCACGACCCCCGGTGCAACTGTCAGAGGTGCTAACTACGGCACCACCAAGTCAGTCAAAAATATAATAATCTTATATACATAATTATCCTGTTCTATTAGTCAAATCAATTCCCGGGTGCAGAAATATATTCCTAAATTATTATTGTTTATTTTTTATTGTTATAAATTATTGTTTCCTATCACTGCATATTTAATACTAAATCAGTTCGAAAAAACAAAAAACGTGCTTAATGAAAATTCAGCAACGTTATAAAACATTGCTTTATTATTTTTAGATGTCCTACTTGTCTGAGTATTATATTTATTAAATTATCAAACATATTTATATAATTCAATGTTATTCGTCATACGCTACAATGTTGCTTCACGTAAATCGTGATATTCAATATTTAC
This sequence comes from Bombyx mandarina, assembly GCF_003987935.1. The sequence goes on from NW_021011481.1 coordinate 4,024,049, forward strand.
CATACTGTACTAATTTGAGGGTCACAAAAAAGCAAACATTTCAACGTATATTTTTCTTTAAAATTAATAGTTTCAAAGAAAACAAAAACAAGTAAGGCCTTCATTGATTAATACTAAAGTATTACCAAGAAACTATATATAGTTTAAATTAAATATTCAATTAATGTTATATCCATTAACATATACTTACATCATACTTACTGTGCCTTGTTTACTTACGTATAATGAATTCTATTTAAACAAAACTATAAAAAAAAACATGTTATTGTTAAATCTCCAACTACAAACCATAACCTACATCTAAAATGAGTTAAATTAGAAGATCTACATTCAAAAGTAATATCGTCACAGGCCGCAATCGAATAAATAAAAAAAAATAAACAAAATACAAACCTCCCGCGAGAAACAAGTGAACAAGCACTGAAAACAACAGTCCTCACTGAAACACTAAAACAAACACGCCGCTAGAACTGAACTTGAAACACTGACACCGCCGATAAACTCCTCACAGTTCAAACATACTTTTCATTCAGAAAAGCGCGAGTAACATCCGATGAATCGATGGTGTGTAATCGATCGGGCACGCGGCCTCAAGAAGGACAGAAACACAACTATAGCTAAGTGAGGAACGCGCGAAAACCTCCGTGCGCATGCTCAGAGTGGGGACTGGGACATATATGGAAAACTGCGTGGACGCAACACTCCGTGACACATTACCATTGACAATCTGGGTAAACAATAAACACAATTTAGATGTAAGTTTTAGTCGAATTTACACATACGAAATGGTTGACCACGCTTGTCTTATCTAATGTAGGGGATTTGGATTATATTTTTTAAATAGTACTTAAAATTTATTTTCTAGAAAATAAGCTTCTTCTTTGTTTGTTAACATTTTAAATTTAATGACATTATAATTTAGCAGTTTCTTTGTTTTCAAACACGTATCTTTGATAGGTTCTCAAAGTTTTTTCTTTAAAATTTCGAATGATGCCTATTTAAAATTTAATGATACAGAAAACGGTTCTTTTTAAAAAAAAATATATGATAATTTTCTTACGCAAAATGTGTCTGTCCAGTTCTTCTGGAATGTAAACAAGTTTATTTTAATGTTCGTGTTTTTATATTGAATATATAAATTGATCAGCTAAAATATTTTGTATATGATTGGTTAGATAATATTATCTACTAGTAAATTTGTTTATCGAGTTAACGAGCTGCTAAATATATATATTTTTTTATTCTAGAGTCACAGACGCCTTTAAGTCGCATGATTACCACCAATTCGTAATGCTGTTTCACTACCTACTGAGAATAATCGACAGGGCCTGTTATTTTCCAAATATGTAAATGTACTGTGAGTGCCACCTTCTGGCCTAATTTGACACACACGATTGAATCATCAACCCCTTGACCCAAGGTGGGTGTCTATGAGCCCTGGTGACCATACAAGCCGTGAGACCCCTGCTAATCTGTATTAATTTAAACATGAGAATGTAGTGCCAGTAGAATTGGAATAATATTAATTAATAATCAATTAAAATAATAACAAATGTTTGGTGAGTTTATAAATTTATTCGTTTTCATATTAACTGAGTATAATCTCCAATCTCCAAATCTAATAATGTTTTAAGCGCATTAAAAACAGGAAAATGTTATCATAAGAAAATCTCATAGATCCGGAACAAGATCAGATCTCTCACAGTTCCAGTGAAGATGTGATAATATTTTCTGGTGACATTTTTTTCAATTACAATTCTCAGAAGTTAAATAAGATCTTTAAACATTTCAAATATGTTTTCTAGCGTATAGTAGAACGTAACGCTTTCCATTAGTTCGACTTACATTTGTATATACCTATTTAAATGTTTATAAATGTTACAGAGTCTTTCAATATTCAAATTTAGAATTGTGTTACATTCATAAATACTAGAGGTCCCGCAGTAGTCAAAATTCGACTATAATTAATTGGAATTGTAAGTTTGTACACTATTATGATTGTATTTTATACTTCTATAATCACAAATTTCGCCAAAGTTTATTATTAATATTTTTTTAAAGTGTATTTAAAAAAATATTAATAAAGACAAACAATATTTAATCTATTCTCAATTTGACCACAGACGTCAAGAACAAAAGTTTGACAATAAATAGTACGCATGCGTGTGTGCGTCAAATACATGGTATGTAGTGTGCGTAATGTTTTCTTTATTGATTTAATGTATCTTTTATGCATTATTTTAAAAAAATATTAGCATTGTGCACTTCTTGTCAATATTCTCTATAAGTGTGGAAAATTTCATACTACTCCGTCCGGGCAATTTTCGTAAAAAGGGATACATAGTTTTTGCTTCACGTATTAATATATAAATGTTGGTAAATGTATTTCTGGTGACAACATTAGAAACATGGTGCCATCGAGCTGATTGAATAATGAACCTTTTTATTATAATTTAATAGAAACCTTGAATGTGGCCATTCGTAATACAATAAAAAATCGACTTAACAGGTAGGTCAGACAGGTCTTAAGGTAGATACACACCGCCTAAATCATTGTTAACGTCAAGCACTTAGATCTTTTTAGTTATTAAAAATGAAAAACTTGACAGACTTGTGTAGATTACTTAAATCGAAAAAGGAGCTTAACGAAAAACATAATTTTTTTTTCTAGATGGATTGATGAGCTCACAGCCTATCTGGTGTTAAGTGGTTACTGGAGCCCATAGACATCTACAACGTAAAATGCGCCACCAATCTTGAGATATAAGCCCTAAGATCTCAGTATAGTTACAACGGCTGCCTCACCCTTCAAACCGAAACGCATTACTGCTTCACACAATTTTGTATTACATAAAAACACGCAACGTTAATATAAAAACGATACAACGCTTAAACCGAAACGCAATCAACAAATCAAAATCGACCTAAAGTTGGCAAATCTGTTCGGAACTAGACTCGGTGGGAGGACCGGCTGCCCACCGTCTTAGACCACTCTTGTTTATCGCATACACTTAGGGTTGTCTACAGAACTATATGCGTAGTTTCCAGCGAAATAATAGAATAATTAAAACAATGGATATCTAAGAATTAATGTTAAATAACCAACGTTATAAATCTTGCTGAATAACAATTATGATTAGAAATATAAGTTTTTTTTTTTCCTACATATGCTGATATCCTTGAGAGGCTATTTCAGCGTAACCGTGGCTAGTAGGTGAGCTCACGGGACTCAAACCTGACGACGATGCTAACACGAACCCTAGCAAGAGCCGTGCTTCGTAGAATCTACCACCGAATCGGAAACGCGACCCCCTGAGAAGATCCGGCGAGAAACTCAGTGGGCTGTGTCTGAGAGTTAATTTACTCGTCGAGCCCTTCGTCGCAAGCGACGGGTTCGACGAGAACGGTGACCGGTGCTTGAAGTACCTATAAGCACCGTTAGTGGATCGGGAGGATCCGAGATGACGTGTAGAAATATAAGTTAAAACACAGATCGGTTTTATTATGAATTAAAACGAAAAATAATGTTTCTTAACATTACCTATGAAATGTACTTTATTTTAATGGTCTAAAATAAAACGAGGCGAATATAAATTGGCTAAACCTATTTTAAGCCTACTTGCATGTCAATACTGCGTGGGTAACATTCTGCATAAGCATTGCCTTCGATGTCATAATGCTAGATGTAGCCACCTCGAAACTATTGGCGATAACGTACCGTTTATCTCTTAGTCATATGAAAGACAGGTATTTTATTTAAATTTTCTTATGTAAATTTGAAATGATGATGCAAATGATTAACATAAATATTTCTCGTAACACGTAATTACCAATGGTGTTTTCTATTAAGCTTTTATAGTTTTCATAACATGTGGATTATGCTGTCCTCTTTTTTGTTAATTAAAGTAAATCTAATTTACAAGCTCTATCTAAAACTAGTTTTACAACACGTTTTACGACACGAAATATATTTTTAAATACATGCTGCACGAAGCGTTAAGTTATTTAATTTCAAATCATCAAAAATCATATTTCCCCGTGAACCAACAAAAATAGTTTGAGTGGTTGATCTGTGCAATCGTTTGGATTACTACTAGGAAATAATTATTTTTACCTGGAATCACTGTGTTCATATCCACAGGGTATTTTAAGATTTCTTTTGTCTTGTTGCGTTTTTCCATTAAGTTTTTTAGAGAACATTATAATTTGAGCGTCTTTAAAGGAGATTAGCGCTTCAATACTCATAAAATATCCTTCAAAATATTAATATTAAAAAAGAAAGTAACTTCAACGATTTCCGTCATCTCAATAAGGTTATTATTAAGGTTTCCTTTCTCACAGCTCCTAACAATAGGACATTATTCAAAATACATAATAGCAAATATCCATCTACGATCACAAGTAACCGACGCTGAGTTATAATAACTTGTCTTTCGTCCTTTATGAACGCAAATGGACTTGATAACGCATCTAGATGGTTCCGCTGACGATAAAACTGAGAAAACGTTTCATTTGCTATTTAAACACGCACTTGGATATTTCTTAACTGATTATGAGTATTTGAGTCACTCCTGCCACAGCACTAACTAGGGACGATACATTTGTTTTAATATTTGCTAATTTATTCCCTTGGACAGCTATGAGAACCAATGTCTCCATCCTCGAAGAGCTGAAGGTCACCAAGCGCCTACTGACTACGTGCCAGAAAAGGATCCGGAGTTTCTTTGGGCACATAATGCGATCCCCATTGAACAGCCTGGAGAAGCTCATCATTCTCGGACAAATTGAGGGGCAGCGCGCTAGAGGAAGAGCGCCAGCTAGATGAGTGGACCAACTCAAGGAGGTGTCTGGAGGCCAGATACAGGGAGCGGTACATATGGCGCAGAACCGGACCGAGTGGGGAAGATTGACATAGTCACGATCCTCAGCATTGAGGAAACGACCAGAAGAAGAAGAAGATAATTTTGAAGTATACCTGTACTGCTGCGTTTATTATTATTATTACAATATTTTTTTACTACCTGACACAAGAGGCCAATATCTCAATAATATTGCACCGCGGTTGTCCCATTCTCCAAACTGGAACTCACGACAGCGTCATGGTAGAAATGGTCAGTAGAATAAGTGTAGGTACCCATACAAGCTGTCAACACGCCCTGCGTCTACTAAATACACAAAATACATATTTCTGGATTTTTTAGACTAGTTTTTACTGGTGGTAGGACCTCTTGTGAGTCCGCGCGAGAGGTACCACCGCTCTGCCTATTTCTGCCGTGAAGCAGTAATGCGTTTCGGTATGAAGGGTGGAGCAGCCGTTGTAACTATACTGATATCTTAGAACTTATATCTCAAGTTGGGTGGCGCATTTACGTTGTAGATGTCCATGGGCTCCAGTAACCACTTAACACCAGGTGGGCTGTGAGCTCGTCCACCAATCTAAGCAATAAAAAAAGCAGTTGTCGTCGGTGCGCCCAGTCACAGCCGGATTTCCCCAGGGAAGCGTCCTAACACCGACCACTCCTTTACGCTCTCTACACTAACGATATTTCCACTCTCGGAGGTTGCCCTCGGGAATGGGAAGCAGACGGGAAGTTGTCGCTGTTTGCGGACGACAGCGCTTACTTCGCTGCCATGGAGATTCACCTCTTGAGGTACAGTGCTAAAGAGAGTATTGGTAACTCTATCCATCAACTCTCAGCATACTATGAACACCAGAGAACGGGCTCTCGCATCGTACAAAATCCTGTAACCCTTTCTTTGTTCAAATCAGTTTGAAATAATGTACTCAATATATTATAATTATTATATAATATTAATAATTTGTACAGAATTCCAGCCATTATGCAAACGTAAGGAAACTCGAGTATCTTCCGACGTTTTGTGGCACGAAAATTTATGTTTAAAAAATTATTACAAACAATGTACAATGTCGTGATGTTCATCAATTGAATAATAACTATTCAAATTGTTCAAACTATCAACAATCACAATGTTTCCGATTTAAAAACGTTTATTATTACAAAAGAATCGGTCAATTACCTTCAAACGAAAATCATCTTCGATTTGCGATTGCAGAAATCACTCTATTTGTGGCGTCTTATGTCTACTATATAGGTAACTACTTATTTATGTGAATTCAATATAATAGAAGCAGAATACCGCATATAATATAATTATTTTGAAGTAAATGTATAATTTGTATGTCATGTATGTAAATAGCTTGATGAGCACCATGAGTGTCGTTGAAAATGGTTCAAAACTATGCGATACGATGAGCTAGCGATAGGAATATTTTGGCAGCACGGTAATGAAGGGAAAACATTGCCTGTGTGCTTAGTGCAAGTTTTTTAACGTTCTCGATAACGTAAAAGTTAACTCAAATTTGTATGGAATTGGAACGTTGCGAACAAATTTGAGTTAACTTTTACGCTATCGAGAACGTTAAACAACTCGCACTAAGCACACTGAACCAGAGAATATAATGCTCATTACTCACTTAATGTTTTTCATGTCCTCGTCCTCGCCAGCGATATGGTTCCTTAATGTTTTGTCAGCGGCGAACGAGAGGCGAGCACTTCACAATATTAATGAAAATACGATAACGATACAAAAAGGTTTTTAAATTAAATTGATTTTGCGTGTTTTACGCAAAAAAAAGTAAGAGTGCTAATGTGGCGTGCTTGAATTCCAAATTTAAAATTATGTTCTTTGGTAATAATCCATTTTTGAAAATCCTACTCGCCTTCGAGGTGGATTCATTGGATCCCAAAGAGGCGGCGTCACAAGCATGTAAATTATAAATTTGTAACTGTGTTGAAGATAAAAAGGCACTAAACCAATAATATGATAACTTTAATAATAAAAAACCAGATAAAGTATATCAAAATGGTTATGTATTGGAATTGGATTTTATTTTGAAGTTTCATGGAAATTTGCGAAAGTTACTTTAGTTACTTTATAGTCTTCGCTGATCCCAGATCAAGCCAGAAGACGAATCTCGAAGCATTGATTGATTATTTTTCTTGCTGTAAAGAATACTAAAATGCTGCTTACTGGTATTAAATCGTTAACTGATTTTGCTGATGACCAATACCGTTTTAATATAAAAACCAATAAAATTATAAATAAAGCTGAATAACGAACAAAAAACATAATCTGCTCAGAAACAAGGAAGTTGTAAGCATAATTTCATGCTAAACAAGGAGTACGCTGTATTGAACTATGACGTCAGTGTTTACACCATGCAAAACAATACAAATTAAATACCAAAACTGACTTTACAGAGACGGGAGATGCTCTATCCCCAATAAAAATTTAAATGCTCATATATCTGAACTAATATTTTATTACCTCTCATTACCTCTAATAATATCTCTTTTTTTATTGCTTAGATGGGTGGACGAACTCACAGCCCACCTGGTGTTAAGTGGTTACTGGAGCCCATAGACATCTACAACGTAAAAGCGCCACCAGTCTTGAGAAATAAGTTCTAAGGACTCAGTATAGTTACAACGGCTACCCCACCCTTCAAACCGAAACGCATTACTGCTTCACGGCAGAAATAGGCAGGGTGGTGGTACCTACCCGTGCGGACTCACAAGAGGTCCTACCAACAGTATAAAATGGGCATGGGCATTTCATAGGCATCAATAATTCCCGGTGCTTAACCAACTGCTGACTGCTAAAAAATACAGGCCTGTTTTAGTTATCTCTTCAGTATATATATATTTTTTTTTAATATTCTTCACTTTTTGATACTTCACTTCACAGACACATGTCTTATTTGCTTATTTATTGATTTAATAAACATGATCTATCAAACACATGTACTTTGTACAGTTACTATAATACAATAGGTCTTGCTCTATTGATCTGGCAATGTAGACAGATTCCAATTTAATAAAAAACTTGGAAGAGGATCTTAACCGCCTATAAATATTAGTGTATGAATGATGAATTCGATCTCCTCCTTGCGTCAGTAATCCTCATTGCAATTTTATTTTGGATTATGAACATTTCAATAACACGACTGTTTACGTCCCATTATACAAACTATGGATGATTAATTTACGATCATAATTTCAAGTCGGATACATAATGACTCGTTATTTACGCTAGTCATAGCCGCGTAATATGTTTTTTTTTATAAAAGCAATAATCAAAGTTGTATCCATGCGTAAAGAAGAGAATAACTTTAATCTGTGTTTAGTAATAATTACTGTCTTCCTCGTATAAAGTTTATGATAAAATAATAAAGTTTCGAATGATGCATTGCTTCGTTCGTTATTTTTATAAAACACAATTATTTTTCGATTTCAAATACTCAGAGAGCAGGATTCCTCAGTATTTTAAGCATGTTTTTTATTTAGATCCGATAATAAATGACAACATAAATTTTATTACCATAATGTCCATCACCATTGTAGGATAACAATGAAACAATGTTTATATAATCCGTCGTGTGCAATAAAATAGCTTTTAGCTATTGAACTGCCCCATTTTAATCTTAATTGTCTTTTTCGCGTACTGAACTTTTACTGATCAACAATGGAGTGTTAGTTACAATAATACTAATTTTTTTTTGTTATTGCTGGTAGGGCATTTTGTGTTCTGGTTTTTAAGGTTGGGATAGCCGTTATTACTGTACAAATGAGATTTTAGAAAACACGTCCTAAGATAGGTGGCGACATTTTCAAGTTGTGATGTCTATGGACTCCGTTAACCACTAATCACCAAGTGGGCCGTAAGCTCGTTCCCCCATCTACGCTATAAAAATAAATCTACAACAAATAGAGGAAAAGCGCAAATAATAACGTGTTGTAATATTAGTTAAAATAACACGTAATATATCGAGTCTGAAACAAGTAGGTAATCGACAGGTAACAGTGTTAGACAAGTTTAGAAACGCGTGGGCAGTTAATGTTTTCTAATACGATTTTATGGACACTAGTCGGCCAGAATAAAGGCTGAATTCATGCGAATTCTTTACGCGACCTCGATATCCTTATAGAAAATAGGGATGTTGCGTAATAATTTTTTTTAAATATTTAATCAAAAAGATCGACAAGACTTTCTTTTTTTATTTTGCCCTTGTAGGCAGACGAGCATACGGCCCACCTGATGGTGAGTGGTTACCGTCGCCCATAGACTTCAGCCAAGCTGCTGCCTACCGCTAATATATTACCGCTAAAATATTGTAAGTATATAAACTTATAGTTATGAAATTATAGTTTGTGACGTCACCGCAATGAAGTCTGTGGGTGTGGGAAAAGATAGTGAAATAAGAGGGAATGGCCGGACTTCCAGCGCCGCATTAGGAAATAATAAACAAGCACTTCGAATCTCAGACGACGGACCATTCGAAGCCCGCCTAGATGTCGCCAGCAGCTAAACCCCCAAACACCTGCTAGGTAGGGGTACATTCATCACTCTGTTGCTCTGTCAAGTCCAGATTTTGGGGTCAGTAGTCGATAGAACTCACGACCCACCTACTGTTGAGGAGTTACAGAAACTATATCCCAATGTCTAGTAATTGATAATTTAGTATTTCTAGTTTTATTCTGTCTCAGTCGACAGACGACCTACGTGGTTCCCATTACCCGTTGATACCATAATGCCATCCACGTTAGAATACTAGGTCGAAGTTTTAGTTGTACTAAAAATATAAAGTTTGTGCTACCTTTGAAACGGAAAGAAGGACTTCTTCGAAGTCAGGAAGGAAACCAGGCAGAATAATGCTACCTGTACCCGTGCAGACTCACAACAACATAAATCGGGATCGGGTATGTCATTTCCAGCGGCTACGACAAGAGGGTTCTCATGTCGTGCCGCCTTCTCAAAGTGGTGCAATGATGCCGACTGTAGATACTTACTGACTGAGTCAAGCTCCAGGTCATCGTGGAGATCCACGTTCCTTAGGAGCCATGGTGCTCCGACGGCTATCCTGCAAAATCGGGATTAGATAACCTGAAGGGGTTTCAAGTTGGTGCGGACCGCGTGAGCGAACATTGCGCTTGCATACATCATGAAAAGTATAGTACATTTGCTAGGCGAATTCTTTGAATATTAAAAAGCGAACAAAACATTATAAACAATGATCTCATTACGACCCACGTATAGTTCTGTGACACAACATTTAGTTCCAGCAAACAGCCTCTGATGGAGTTCTTAATTGTTATGAGCTCACACATTTGCGTTGTCATATAAGGCGCAAACGCGGAGTAGGCCAGTAGTATCTCCGCAATATAAAAAATATGTGATTAAAACAAAATCACGAACCACTTCGTATATTAAGGCTCTAATAACTTTAATCTTGGCAACGGTCGCTTCTTGAATCAAGAAGAAACATATGAGCTGTACGCGCCTCGTGAAAAGCATTTTTATAATTAAAATTCATAACTGGACCAGTCAATTTGTAATAGATTCAAAGTACTACGCAACCTTCAAATCAACATCCGATGTTGTTTTCTAAAACATTCACACTGGTCCAATTTACGATTTCTAATACGGCATATGAATTAATAGCTGCTAATAACTGCGTGGTACTTGTTACTGTTGATTTGTCAATTATTTTCCAAAATGCACCGAAAGAATTTCGGGTAAATCTTCTGCGGTTCAAAACCTCAACCCGATTCTCGATTGTTTTAAAAGTTAAGGTCATTGGCATTTCCCGTAAAAGGTAATAGCGTAGGTATTATGATAAAGCTGAGATTTGACTCGACACGCGTGGGCTCTCTTTGTGTGCAAATTCGATCTAGCAGGAACGCTACGAAAAAACGTTTTGTTAGCGTCGTTATTAGTCAGCGTAATTGGACAGCATAATACAGACACACGTATGTATATGATGATTGGCGTGTGTCATCTGTACATCCTTTGTTGGAAGACGAAGTTCCATTTTAGCAAAAGAAAAACTTCCGTTCACTCGTTCCGGAATAAAGTACCTACTCTACGCTGAAATAAAAATATAAAAGTACATATAGGCGTTCTTATCGCTAAAAGTGATATCTTCCGGAAAATAATTAATTGGAGTCTTTTACATGATAATAATTTGTTTGAATAAAATACGCTCACACGCATAATTCTTCTTTCTAATTCTTTACTGGTGGTAGGACCTCTTGTGAGTCCGCGCGGGTAGGTACCACCGCCCTGCCTATTTCTGCCGTGAAGCAGTAATGCGTTTCGGTTTGAAGAGTGGGGCAGCCGTTGTAACTATACTGAGATCTTAGAATTATCTCAAGGTGGGTGGCGCATTTACGTTGTAGATGTCCATGGGCTCCAGTAACCACTTAACATCAGGTGGGCTGTGAGCTCTTCCACCCATCTAAGCAATAAAAAAAAAACACTTTTGATCGAAAGACTTCGACGATTAAACTACCAAGCAATAAATAGGGTGTTAGGGCATATTCTGAAATGGGCAGAGAAAGTCCGCCTATTGGTAACCGCAACCTTAACTTCAGCAGTACAACTCAAAGTTTAATCTCATATCTCAAGATGAACAATTGCAGTATCGTATTTAATGTCTATTGCAAGAATTAGAGGATAAAGGAATTTATACAAAGTATCTTAAGACCCATGGTTAAGTTAATTCCTAAGTTTGCTTGCTTAACTGACCGCTTACCACCATGCGAGCTGTGAAGCAATCGACCTATTAATAACATTTAAAAAACTTCTTATGTAGATAATCAATACAAATAATTATGTTTATCAGACATATTTAAAATGAATCTTTACGCTTAAAAAACTTGGTGAATACGTTACTTCTTATGTAAATAAGGAAATACTAAAATCAATATGATATGCAAAGGTAAAAAAATATATAATAAAATATCACCCTATTAACCACAAACAATAAGAAGTATGTTTTGAAATGAGTCCATTATATCGGAATGCTTTTTATACTTTTTCCATATCAAATTGGTATTTCAAGGTAAATCCTGAGCGACAGGTGTATCAGATGGTTATAACTGAGCAACCGACAACCGCCGAACAACGTGAGGTCGTTATTGTAGACCATTAATAATTCTAGATCAACTTGATATTTAACAAAATGGCCCTTAGCCATCGGCTATAAACGTCTGGACTTATCCAGATAATTATAGGCTTGGAGTCGATAATGCTTAACATCAACAATTCTTAAACATTAAATTTAATTTGTCACTATTAAAAAATTCCCATTTAATGTCATGGTTATTAGTAATACATTCGAAAATATAGAAAATACCTTTAAACAATACATACAAAGCAAAGTCAAAGTCCCAAGTTTGGCCTGTTTTTATGTCAATACCTGACAATAGATGTCGCTAAATAAATGATGCTGCCATCTGTTGACTGCGGAATGTACTACATGCTACACTACCAGAACTAGAATTTAGAAAGACTACTCAATAAGAGATGTCACTACTGCAAAGATTGTAAAAGTTGTGTTTTGTCAATTTGCCAATTAAAAAGGAATATATACATTCATACATATAAATCACAAACATTATTATTATGTTATGTATGCGTAGTCTATATTATAGGTATTGTTACTTTATTTTTCAATCTTATTCTCTCAATGGTTATATAAGTTGAGATTTTTCTTTTATTGCCCGTGTAGGCAGACGAGCGTACGGCCCACCTGATGGTAAGCGGTTACCGTCGCCCATGGACTTCAGTATTGCCAGGGACAGCGCCAAGCCGCTGCCTACCGTTAGCCAAGCGGCTGCCTACCGTACTTTGAGAGTTGAGAGCCCGCATGGCTACCGCGGCTCCACTCTTAAAGAGCGGCTCTTTAAACACATGTACACGTCAGTTTCTATTCATAAGTAATCGTGCTCATTGGCTCAAACGGTAGCAAGCCATTTTTTTCCATACGACTGATACTTCAGCCTCATGCCTCAACATGGACGGCAGAATTCATTTTAAGATGTCTTTCGACTCCGGTAACCGCTCAACATCAGTAAGGCAGTGAGTTTACCTAGCCCACTAGTGTTGTAAAAAAATAACAGAAATTAGTCCAATGCGTTTTCTTATTTTTTTTAAGTATGACAATTAGTTTTATGCGGCGGTATCATCACCAATACATATCCAGTTAATTCAATTATTAAATACTATAGTCTACAAAAGATTATACGTAAATTCTACTATATGAAAAATGATTTAGCACGAAATAAGATGAAGTTCGTTTATTTGAAACTAATCAATTGGCATGAAATAAAATGAAAAGAAATGAGAAATGAAATAAAGGTTCAGAAAAATGGTGTTTATTTGCTAAGACTTCAGTGGATTTTTAGAGGAACATGAAAAGCCACGTGTAGTGACTTTGATGTATTTTCCAACACCTATGCACTATCAGGGATGTTAAACATTTAATAAGCCTACATTATTACAGGTTTCAAGTTGACGAAAACCTACATTAAGAACATCAAACAATTCACATAGCTTCGCTACTTACTAGCCACTACTACTTACTGGCCTAGTCCAATGTCAATATATTCTCTAACACACCCTTAATACTGCTTCAGTATTGTTCAAAATCCATTTCTGTAGTTAGTGTCGGGTTCAAACAAATATGCCTAGGAAAAAAAAACTACTATAAAAATACAACAACCTTTTTATTCAAGCTAAGACCTCTCAAGAGGACTATATTTTGTATCATATAATATAAACCTAAAAGATTGTGCCCCTGCCGTTGAACCTTAATTTAGAATATTCTAGAAGAATGCACACTTTAAGCAATTTTCTTTGCTTGACGTTTAAATTTGCTCCAAATCAAAAATAACATAGTTCCATTTATCAAGTAAGTAGATATACAAACTACGCAAATGTCTTTTAAAACGTAAATAAGATTATACGCTAAATAGCAGCACAGCAGTGAAGATATTCCGGCGAGGGAAAATTGAATATTTGTCGTAACCAAACTGTCGTAAGCACCTGAAAGAAAACTACAATTAGATACGAAACTTATCGCTTATGTTATTAACATTAAATGACATTATCGAATTTGTATAGATTTAAAATTTGTCCTGTATTATATAGATATATCCGAATATGAAGACTATGTATGAAAAAACATTGTGTACATGCATACCTGCATATTATTCCTTTCAAAGCTTCTAAATTGAAAGAGCTTTCATAGAACTTTGTAAGCAGTCTGAGCGCGTACAAGTTTTCCAGGAAAACACTTCCAATGAACTTTTTAAGCTCTGAACTATATATTTCTACACATCTACACTTTTGTGCATGATATTCCATCTATGATTTTTGCTTCGATAATTGTGTAGGTAGGTAATTGTCGCATTTGTAAGATTCTCTCCCTAGCCTTAATAGACATCTACAACGTAAATGCGCCACACATCTTGTGATATAAATTCTAAGGTCTCAGTAGTTACAACGACTACCCCAGCCTTCAAACCGAAACGCATTACTGCTTCACGGCAGAAATAGGCGGGGTGGTGGTACCTACCCGTGCGGACTCACAAGAGGTCCTAGCACCAGATCATATTGAAAATGGCAGTGGAACGTTGGACAAACAAAATTGGAGACAAATAAGCAGACACTAATTCGAAAACAATCGGATTCACGCATTTACGTCACGCATTTACGTTGCAGAAGTCTATGGGCTCCAGGAACCACTTAACACCAGGTGGGCTATGAGCTCGTCCAACCATCTAAGCAATAAATAAATAAATAAACGTGTGGCACTCGGGAACTGCCGCGGTAAAGCTATTGCATAGCATTTTTTATTAACTTATGCAATTATAATTAGACAATGATAATTTAATATTAAAACAATAATAAAACAAGACCACGCTATATTAAACATTAATAAATGCAAAACCTTAACTGTCCCCTTCACACTCATAAGCTAGACCGCGCGAGAGAGAGATGGGCAGACTTTTCATGATGCGCATGCAGTGTGACGTCACGCCACGCGTTTATTCACAAACACTACACAAGCGCAACGTGTGAATGTGTTGAACGCGAGCTACATGGTAGGCGGAGTGAGAGGTGTTAGTTTTTTTTCGTTACGGAATTTCATGATTTGGTCGCCGCGCTCAAGGCCCGCGATAAAAGCTATGCAATAGCTTAAAAGATCTACACCAGTCTGGCAGATTTTTTAGTTGGGGACAAAACCTGTGCAGGTAATATCGTTTTCTTATGTATCCAGTTTACATAGCATATCTACTTGTGTGGATATAAAAAATAACAAATGTAATAAATTTTACGATAATTAAAACATCGCTTTGAGATTGAAAAACAACATTACTTCGAAGTTCGTTAATGTTGAAAGATACTAAGCAGATTATAAGCTAGATCGCTTGTATTATAGAGTCCCGTATCGAAATTAACGTTATCTGTGCAGTAAAGGCAAAAATAAAGATGTCGTTAGAATATGTATATCAATTTTCACTTCTTAATAGGATCTCTTGTGAGTCCGCACGGGTAGGTACCACCATCCTGCTTATTTCTGCCGTGAAACAGTGATGGGTTTCGGTTTGAAGGGTAGGATAGCCGTTGTAACTATACTCAGACCTTAGAATTCGTATCTCAAGGTGGGTGGCGGCATTTACGTTGTAGATGTCTATGGGCTCTGGTAACCACTTAACACCAGGTGGGCTATGAGCTCGTCCACCCATCTACGCATAAAAAAAGATTTTTTTATGGATGGTATGTTGTGGTAGTATAGTTGATTATTGTTTCTATAATTTCAGTAACCCCATTGGCAGCCCCAATAGCCCATACGGCTAGAAAGATGGACATTACTTACTCGTTTATTACATAAGATAGAGAAGGAAGCCAACAATCCGAGAACCATACCAATATATTCCCACCAAAAACCCTAATAAAATCGAAATTAATAATAAACACAATAAGCATAATAACAGATATCAAACAAAGCGCTGTGGATTATTTCAATAATCCACAACAAACAATGGCCACTACAATTCGGAACATTTACGACCTTGTTTCACGGAATTCGACATTTAAGCCGTATAGTAATTTTAGCTAGGCAATAAAAGCTCACGCGAACCTTTTGAATATTCAAAAGCATTTTATCGGTGGAAATTTAATTTCGAGATTAATTTATGGTTGCGTCCACAACATACCTTAATGAGTGGTTTATTAATTGTTTTATATCGCAAGAACGAATTGAACGGTAATTGTTTCATTAGCATTAAGCGACATTTTACTTCTATTGTCGAAAGCAATTAAATATTTATTTAATATATAAGTAGAATAAAATATATGTTTTTATGCAATTTTTCTATTAAAAGACAAAATGAATTTTCTCAATAATACACTTTAATCTATATATATAAAAATTAATTGCCGTTCGTTAGTCTCGCTAAAACTCGAGAGCGGCTGAACCGATTTGGCTAATTTTTGTCTTGAATTACTTGTGGAAGGGAAGTCCTGAGAAGGTTTAAAAGGTAGATTAATATGAAAATGCTCGGAATTAAATAAAAATAACAATTTTGTTTCTCCTTTGATGTCCCCCCCGTCGCACGGATTCCTTTTGTTTGTTTTAAGTTCTTTTAATACAAAAGTTCTTTTAGCTCTTTTATTTGTCGATTGAGGCACTACGAAGTCTGCCGGGTCAGCTAGTATTATTCTAAAAAAAGGTGCAAAATGATATCTTTTAATAAAGTGAAGCCGTCTTTACCGTTGAAGTATTAGCATACTAGCACTGCGGGCGAGTCTTTGAGTTACCCGCCT
This sequence comes from Bombyx mandarina, assembly GCF_003987935.1. Next base: position 4,040,747 of record NW_021011481.1, read on the forward strand.
GACTTTTTTGTACGGCCCTCTCTGCAGGTGTCCACGTAACCACTAATGTTTTCGTTGAACACCGCCTTTTTTTTTTCTTAAGTTGCCGTTTGCGCGAATAACATGAAAACTCATTTGCAAATTCATCACACGTCCGTCTTTATTTTATTGTTTTCGCTTCACCTTTGAAAATACTTGAATTAAAACAATAGCACGTTGCTATCGGCGTGATCGATTCCCGCCCAGAATTTAAAATATGTAGATAACCTTATTTGTTTCTTTTTATTTTTTCATGGCAAGCTATACTTAAAAAAACAATTACGTTTCACGAACATTTTTTTATTGCCACGATGACTAATCGAATGAAAACCACTATATACACTACACCATGAGGCCAATTTAATCATTTTAAATAGAACATTTCGGGGATTATTAAAAGTAATATCTATTTTTTTAATCATACTAAAGGTAACCAATTCATAATTTTACGTTGAACAACAATTGTTTGTGATACATTCCCAAGCGTCTATTTAAAAAATTTCTCACATACATAATTCGAAACAACCACATTCGAAAACGGTCGTTTTAAATTCAAAATGTCTTTTTTTTTTATTGCCCTTGTAGGCAGACGAGCATACGGCCCACCTGATGGTGAGTGGTGACCGTCGCCCATGGACTTCAGCAATTCCAGGGGCAGAGTCAAGCCGCTACCAACCGAGCTTGTGCTAAGTAATATGCTAGCTCATCCTGCAGGAACCTAGATCAGTGACTACATTATTCGCAGCTCGTGAGCTACCAAATAAGCACTACCGAATTGGATGTTTGATCTTTTGTAATGTTTTTCTCGCAATAGTCACGACTTTAACTGCAAACGTTTGAATTTATAATTTGCCAATTTGAATTCTGGAGTGTGCTAGGTTTTCTGCCGTTATGATGGCTAAATATTTTTGCATTCTGTGCAAAGTCTTTATGATTAAATGTTCGTTTTTGTTTTTGTCTTTTAAAGAGATTACCAGTCACTAGCGAATAAAGTGGGAATTTATGATTTGACTTACTAAGTGAGACAGTTGTTAGCGGCCCCTAGTGCTCGACGGAGAGTCATGAGTGCAACTCATATATCATCCAAACATTCGTGTGCTTAACAAGTTCGTTATCTGGTTCTTAAATAACTATTTGTGTGTTTATGTAAACGTCTATAAGTATGTTTATGAGTCTATGAATGTGTGTAAATATCTGAAAAATTCCATTTGTAAATACATACATAATATTATATTACATACATATTTGAAATAGGTAAAAAAAGATAGACACGCGTGTCATAACCTGTCCACAACATGCAGTGAAAGTTAAAAGCATTCGTTGATAAAATGAACACCGCTTTGTCTTAATGGGTTTTGCTTTCAAAATAATAATCATTATAATATTTGATGAAGTCGACATTTTAATGACACATTACACAAGTTATTTGCTTATAAGTATTATCCCAGCCATTTAATTGGACCAAACAAATTCATTTAAAAACAAAGTTAATAAAAGTCATATTCCCGATTCTTTCGATGATCCAAAGCTACCTATGAACAGAAGTATCGAAATAATAGAATGTAATAATACTATACTTAGCATTATTGCATATTCATTATTTATTAGATGGCGAATGTAACGTATGTAATATGTTACGTAATGGTTATTCACTTACGGTCACTCTAAAGCTGTTGACCTATTAGGTAATAAGTAATATATATACAATAGCGGCTGTGTCAAAATCGATGCTTCTAGAAAGTTATGTTACTGAAATAGAATATCAATGTACAGCACATACATCGTCTTCTCGCAGTAAAACTGTATAATCTCAAAACTTACTAATTCTACAGGAGAGTGTTTTAAAGGTTTAACATGTCATATTTTTAATTTTAATCATATTTGCAACATTATTTTTTTATTTTTTACCAGTTACATTATTATCTGTCTTTTAAAGTACAATAAAATTATGTATTAATTTTGTTAATAGTACCTAGTCAAAATATAGGTAAACTGAAAAAAAAAAACTAAAACTAACCTACGCTCTTTTGACAGTATTTATGAGAAAAATACTGGTGATAACAAATGTTTACGCATATTAACTCAATTTCGAATATTTTAGGAAATTTTAAACTGTAAATGCGAAAAGACGACATCTGGTTAGGTTATACCTATCCGATGTAATGCATAGTTTATTGAACGTGTAAGTGAATAGCAGATGGCTGGTGAAAGTCACAAATGCAATGCCACATGCGTAGTCCGAATAGTTTTAGAACGCAACTTTTTGTATCGGTTGTTTTTATACGTTCGAAGGTAATTTTTTGGGTACGTTTTTTGTTTGGTTTCTCAAAGTATTGCAAAAAAAAAATAGATTAAATTTTAAAACGAATCTCAGAAGTTCAGCTTTTCTTAATATTTCGTAGGATTTTTTTTGTCGATTTCTTTAGACTTGAACACTTTAGCCTAAATTACCATTTTGTCGTTATTGTTAATTTCGGGGAATGAAGACTGTACCCCCGGCATTGTGGCCTAACAGATAAGACGTCCGGTGTATTCGTGTTGAGCGATGCACCGGTGTTCGAATCTCAGGCGGGTACCAATTTTTCTAATGAAATACGCACTCAACAAATAAATGTTCACGATTGATTTCCACGGCGAAGGAATAACATCGTGTAATAAAAATGAAACCCGCTAAATTATAATTTGCGTAATTACTGGTGGTAGGACCTCTTGTGAGTCCGCGCGGGTGGGTACCACCACCCTGCCTATTTCTGCCGTGAAGCAATAATGCGTTTCGGTTTGAAGGGTGGGGCAGCCGTTGTAACTTACTTGAGACCTTAGAACTTATATCTCAAGATGGGTGGCGCATTTACGTTGTGGATGTCTATGGGCTCCAGTAACCACTTAACACCAGGTGGGCTGTGAGCTCGTCCACATATCTGAGCATAAAAAAAAAAACTGGGATAACCATTTGCCATTCAGTCTTTATGTATTATTCACATTTTACTGCACATTAGATATTAAATACACTAGAAAATAATTTTAAAATTAACTTCGTGAAACACAAAGCACGTCATTGCAGTTTATCATTATCTTTATTTAATTAAGAACCATAAATTAAATGAGTCCTTAGTGAGAACAAACGATCGAAATTGCATAACTTTTAAAAATAATTACTTAAGTTTACTGTATTTTATTGAAATAATTCATTTCGATTTAATATTTGCAAAGACCCAGTGATATTATATAATAATAGTCACTTCTAGATAATATAAAATGCATTAAAAATTGAGACTTCGAAGGTCGACTTCGTCTTTGAGTGAGTGGAGGTAGGTAGCTACTTAGGTTATAGTCTGCGGATTTTTTTTTCCCTACCTAAGCTGATAGCCTTATGGGCTATTTCAGCGTAACCGGAATTAAAAACAAACACTGCTACCTTATTTTTAAATCAATCAATTATTTTTATCTAATAGCAGTAATTCTATAATATAAGGCAAATGAAACAATAACATGGTTAGAAATTATGCTGACTTACTAGGATAAATGCAAGAATTATATATATTTACAAAATTGAATTTCACCACTGATGTCTCCCACATGCAAAACAATACATACCATTGATACATAACGGTCTTAAGCTAGCCATTGACATGGTTTAGCTTTTGGTTTGCCGACGTCCGTACGTGGCAGCTACCACTTCACCTCAGATAGGCCACAAGCTCGTATGCCCTCATTCGCAATTAATAAAGAAAATATTCAAAATACTTACTTAAAATGATCATAATGCAGTAGTGAATTGTTCCATAAATTGGATTCGGGAGACGTAAATATGATCCTTCGTCGATTATTCCAAGACCTTTGGCATACCTGTAATTATGTTCGTAAATTTATTCTAAAACTATTCGAGTCGCATATCACTTTATATATATAGTTGAAGTTCACATAGAGAAGGCCTGTGGAAAGAAAATACATAACTATAAAATAATAAAAATACCTACATACTTATATGAAAATAAGCAGTTATTCGTTAAGGTTTCAAGGGTGGGAGAAGCCGTAGTCGAATGTAATTTAGATTTCGACCTCATGTCTCAAAGTGGGTGACGGCATACACGTTGTGGTTCAAGTTTTTAAGTATATGGCGCGCACGGAGTGTGATATTTGGCATTTAAAAATAATTAGCGTATTACATGCTGTGTACTTAATCTAAATTATGTATGCATGAAAAATGAGCGAGACACTAGACGAGCATACGGCCCATCTGATGATAAGTAGTTAGCATAGCTCATGGACGTCGGTAATGCCAGGGACACAGCCAAGTCTCTGCCTACCACAACTTACTAACGTTCGGTGACAATTGGCAACGAACTATTAACGACAATCATGCATTTATTTGAAACTAGCGGCCCGCTCCGGCCCCGCTCGGGTCTTTAACAAAAATTCCAACGATATTTGACGTTGTTTTATTTTTTTAAATAAAAGGACGCCTATTGCGGCATAGCTATAATAGTTAGACATATGCTGTCGCAACACTTTGGGTAAAAAATTATGTGTTCTACAAAGTCGTGGTACATTACTTTATTCTATCATCAATAATTTTCGCAGGGCACGCGATGTAAAGAATATTTTAGGTAATTTCTTTACACCTTGGGTTATTGGAGTTTTAGTAAGGATCCCTAATTTTTTTCAAAAAAGATTATAACCTATGTCACTCGGGTATAGTGTAGCTTCCAAACAGTGAAAGAATTTTTCAAATCGGTTCAGTAGGTTCGGAGCCTATTCAATACAAACAAACAAACAAATCTTTCCTCTTTAAAATATTAGTATAGAAGTATAGATATACATCCTGCGATTAACTGAAGTTTATCCAATGCACATGATATCGCAATAGTGAAACGTTTTTTGACTGTCATACAAACGTCTATAAGTCGGGATTATAACTTTCTTTAAAGGTGTTAGTACTCCACGGCCGGTACTGCTAAGTGCCCCTTCACATGCACACGGTCACGGCACGTCGAGGGAGCCTTGACCGCGTACATGTGAAAAAACACGTTAACTAACAAGTGAACTTGTTGACGTATGGAAATGGTAGTGCAAGGTAGAGGGGGAAGAGGTCGACCGAAGAAGACATGGATGGAGTGTGTGATTGACGATATGAGAGAGAGAGGTGTGAGTATTAAGATGACGGCTGATAGAAGAGAATGGAAGAGAAAAATTAGCTGTGCCGACCCCACCTAGTGGGATAAGGTGGAGAAAAAGAAGAGAGAACTAACAAGTGAACTTCTTAATAACATAGCAATCTTTAATGAAAGTAATGATTTTTAATGAAGGTTTTTTTAGTTTATGAAAGTGAAGATTTATAGACTAAAATTTTATAACGACGTAAATATCTTCCACCGAGCGGGTGAAATTGCTCGGTTGACCGACGGTCCCAATATTGTTGTTCGGAACTTATATATACATATATTAAATTTATCGTATCTATTCTTAAAAATGCCGTATTCAAGATTCAGGCATCTGTCAAATATCATGCGTTCTATGATGGCTGTCGCCACAGAGCAATTAACAAAATTTAATAGACGTAAACAAAAGGAAAACCAAACTCACTTCGAAGTAAGCACTCTCGTGCAACTTGCTCGCTCGGAAAAGTCGCAAAAGGCTTTATAATTGGGATTTGCTTCCACTTTCAGCTCCACATACAGCGCGTAGGTTGAAACTAAAACTCCGAGAACCGAAAGTAGTATTAGCAAACGGTCGTATGTTCTTACCTTCATTCTGAATTCGATTCTGAAAATGAAAAAAGTAATCTATTATACGCTAGCTGACCCGACAGACTTCGTACTGCCTCCATCGATAAATAAAAGACCTAAACTTTTGTATAAAATAAGCTTAAAACAAACAAAAAGGAATCCGTCCCGAAAATTGTTATTTTTATTTAATTCCGAGCATTTTCATATTTATCTACCTTTTAAACCTTCTCTGGACTTCCACAAATAATTCAAGACCAAAGTTAACCAAATCTGTCCAGCCGTTCTCGAGTTTTAGCGAGACTAACGAACAGCAATTCATTTTTATATATAGATATAGAATATATATCTATTATACATTACACTTGCTTACATTACATCCTGTATGCAATAACCTTAGTAGGCGCTTCTTAGTAGGATTGATTCGCGACCAAAATACGCAGAATAGTGGTACTTACGCGTGCGGATTTGCAACACTGTCTAGTACCAGTATTTAAATTTATTTTGTTGCTTTAAGTTTTATGTCTCATAACCGTTACATTACATATACTTTTTCAAATTAAAAAAATCTAAAATTAAATAATAAATTTGAAGATAAATTCGAAAATTATAAATGCAAATTTAGTCTGTTATTTTTAGTAATAAAATTATATAAGGTCAGTTTATAAACGAGTTTGACATCTCATGCGAGCAACCCGTTTATTTATGAAATTTGTAATAATGTAGTACCAACATCTATATATTAAATATAATACGTGAAGCAAAAACTTTGTATCCCTTTTTACGAAAATTGCGCGGAGTATGAAATTTTCCACACTTATAGAGAATATAGAGAAGAAGTGCACAATGCTAATATTTTTTTTAAATAATGCATAAAAGATACATTAAATCAATAAAGAAAACATTACACACACTACCATGTATTTGACACACACACACTCTTTGTTTATTGTAAATTTTTTGTTATTGCTTAAAGTCTGTAGTCAAAATAGATATATAGAATAGATTAGTATTGTTTATCTTTAATATTACGAGTATTTGTCTATAGTGTAGTTTTGGCGAAATATGTAACAATAGGACCATAATAATGTTGAAACTTATAATTTCAATTAATTATAGTCGAATTTCGACTACTACGGGACCACTAGTTTTGTTTAAAACACAAAATGCATATTTAATTTAGTAGACATCATTAGCTTTTGTTTCAACATGCTTAACAGTTACGGCCTAAGTAACAAAATACCTGAGCAAGCATGTTCATAATAATAAAATTAACTTACAAATTAAACAGAACGTAATTCGTATAAAACTGCCAACTTCTCTAGTACAACAGCTTTATCAAGTACTATTTATAAAAATCAATTCACACGGTCCTTTGTATTTTTATTTTTTTTAATAACTTGTATACGAGGGGAGCTGGTTCGGCGAACGCAAAAAAATAAAAATAAAAAGCGTAGTCGTTTAGTCCCACTTCGTTTCGCCACCCCTCGACACACATGAGGCATTACGGCGGCACGTAAAATGGAACGAAAACAAACAACTCCGAGCATCATGGTGGTCCCGCGTAAAATATTCATTCGCTAAACTGTAATCTCATTAAACATTGTTTGATCTTTATTTATTTATTAATACTTTAAAGTTAATGTTGAGAACCAAATTTACAGGCATGAACGCATACAGTATATTCAATTATTTCTTTATTTTATAACCACAATGAAAATAAGTGGTTTGGATCTCGAACAACGCAATTAAAAGGTAGTGAAGAAAAAAATACATTTTCAGTACAAATAGCAGATCATTGTTTTATTTATGGTTCTCTCGCCTGAAACTAAAGGAGGATGATTAGGAGTACCTATTCCAACCTTCAGACGCTTTAATATTAGAATTAATTCTGAGTTAATAATGGGCATTTACCTTTTTTTTAATTTCTTTGAAAGAAAAACCATTTCCAGAAATACATAGTCTAGCTGAATAGAGATTATCATTTTTTCGTGAAATAATTAATTATCAATATTTTTAATCAAATATGATTAACCTTTGTTTATCCTCCAATGTCGTCATGATTGGCGTTATTTACATAATAAAGCGAATATTCGCATATTCGCTATATTCTCAATATAACTATATTCACTAACTTGTCATGCGACGGGAGCAACTAATTTTGTATGTATTTTTTTATTTTATTTATTTCATTTACTTCACATTTTGCATCCATATTGCATTCATTAAATACTAAATTAATCGCATTACATGCATAAATATAGAATGCATTAAATGTTTTTTTTATTCTATAAATGGGCCCTGAATTTAATATGTTTTATACGTTATATAATAAGTTTTTGTCTCTAAGCAGTAAAAATATTCTGTGAAAAATATTCGTCAAGCATTGAAATTGATAAAATTTATCTTTATTTACTTTATTATCGCAATTATTTAGCAATCGAATTATTGCAAACATTGCATATCATTAAAAAATATGTGTTATGTCAAGTGTTTATACGTGCTGATTCAGAATACAATGATACATTATACAAAATTACTTTATGTTATTCTATAAATAATGAAATTGATATTCCAAATTCAGACTGTGAAATTTATGTTTTTAAAATACTTCATTAACTGCAACCGATATTAAAAATAAGGACAAAAACTATTTTTCTTCTGCAACGTTTTATTAACAAAGACATTTTTTTATTAGTCTCATAGTCCCTCTACGATAATGACGTATGTCTAATGAATCTGCCCACTGAGTTTTTCGCCGGATCTTCTCAGTGGGTCGCGTTTCCGATCCGGTGGTAGATTCTGCGAGGCACTGTTCTTGTTAGGGCCAGTGTTACCAACACACCCGGTTTGAGCCCGTGAGCTCACCTACACGTTAAGGAGAAGCTGAAATAGCCGCTCAAGACTATCAGCATAGGTAGGAAAAAGAAATGAATCTCTCGAATAATGCAGACCTTGCTTTGCAAAAGTTTTTTTATTTTTTTTTTATTGCTTATATGGATGGACGAGCTCACAGCCCACCTGGTGTTAAGTGGTTACTGGAGCCCATAGACATCTACAACGTAAATGCGCCACCCACCTCGAGATATAAGTTCTAAGGTCTCAGTATAGTTACAACGGCTACCCCCACCCTTCAAACCGAAACGCATTACTGCTTCACGGCGGAAATAGGCGGGGTGGTGGTACCTACCCGTGCGGATTCCCAAGAGGTCCTACCACCAGTTATAAAAGGTGTTAAAATACGAGGGGCATCGATTTTAGAATTGATAAAGAATATTGCTTAAAGAAAACGTCATACCTGTTAAGTTGTTCAATCAATATTGATATGACTAGCGATAACGTAAATCAACGGTAGCTGTTAAATAATTTGTTGCCTCACATGAATGGAGAACGCTCGATAAATCTTCAATGATTCGATTGCAGGGCACTTGTTGACTACATAACGATTTCCGGACGACTGTATCATTCTTATTTTTTCCACCCATCTTCTTGGATTGATTGTCTCCTCGAACTAACTTAAATTAATAGTCATCACTATATATTGGAATTAATCCGATTACTAGAGGTAAGTTTTTTGATATATCGGAATACATTGTTTATATACATTGTATATATATCGATTAAAATCTTCAGCTACTATAACCCAAAAGGCTTCAAGGTCTCTAAGGTAATATGAATTTAGCACGTCTTCACGAAATACTGCTACAGACGAGAAGGAAAAAGGTCATGTAATAAAAATTTAGCCCGCTACATATATTTATAAAATTTGCGTCATTATTGGATTTAGTATACTTCACATTTTCTCGGATAAAGAGATCGGTCACAGTACAGAGGCCTTCCAGTCTTGACCGAGACGGGCAAGCAAGCTCCAATTCGGCCACGTTGGTATATTCTAATAACTGCCTCAGTACCTTACGAAGGATATCTAACAATTTAAGGGCAACTACTTGACGAGGACATCTACCACTGGATCTTAGTCACAACCCACTGTAAACATCCGCGATAAACTTAGCAGAAGATACATTTCATAAAGCTGAAGTAAGTATTCAGCTACAACTTGCTTCGATGACCTATCTATAGCGGATGAAATGTGTGATATGATGGTGACTCTTATGGCTTGAAAAGTGCCGACCATTTTGTTCGCATTTCTAAGGTGAGTTATGATGTGATTCTTATGGGCTCTCGTAAAATATACAAAGTAACAAATCTTATGTGTGTGTATGTATACTATGTATGTGTACGTAAATACATATATTTTATGTTAAACAGAAGTTTCAGAACGCTAGAGAGAGATAAAGAGAGAGTATGCTTTATTGTATACAAAATAAATAAAAATGCAAAACATTAAATACCAAAAAGTACAACGGGCGGTCTTATCGCAAAGAGATATAATATATCACTTTCAGAAAACCATCAGGTGGACAAGAATCACTTTAGGAAACAAATTAAGCGCGGCGTACCTATCGATTGAAATTTTTTTTTATAGCTTAAATGGATGGACGTGCTCACAGCCCACCTGGTGTTAAGTGGTTACTGGAGCCCATAGACATCTACAACGTAAATGCGCCACCCACCTTGAGATATGTTCTAAGATCTCAGTATAGTTACAACAGCTGCTCCACCCTTCAGACCGAAACGCATTACTGCCTCACGGCAGAAATAGGCAGGGCGGTGGTACCTACCCGCGCGGACTCACAAGAGGTCCTACCACCAGTAATTACGCAAATTATAATTTTGCGGGTTTGATTTTTATTTCCTACCTAGCTGAGAGCCTTGAGAGGCTATTTCAGCGTAACTTTAACTAGTAGGTGAGCTCACGGGGCTCAAATCTGACGACGTTGCTAACACGAACCCTAGCAAGAGCCGTGCTTCGCAGAATCTACCACCGGATCGGAAAAGCGACCCACTGAGAAGATCCGGCGAGAAACGCAATGGGCTGTGTCTGAGGGTTAATTTACTCGTCGAGCCCTTCGTCGCAAGCGACGGGTTCGACAAGAACGATGACCGGTGCTTAAGATACCTAAAAGCACCGTTAGTGGATCGCGAGGATCTGAAATGACGTGTTTGGTCGCCCCAAACCTTTGATTCTCGTTAGTTTGTAATGTGCACTTTGGCTAATCCGTAAATGTTTAATAGGTACGATCAGTAACATGTAATTATTACGTAGCGAATCGTTGAACAATAGGCTGTAAAAATACTATATACGGTGATTTTATTACATACTTATTTAATATTTATATTAAAAGACCTCCAACCGGGCAAAAATTAAACAACTTAAATTGGTACGGAAACGTGGTAATAATAAAATTATGTAATTCTATTTTCAATTTAAAATACACCAGTGATACGGTTTAGTTTTGACGATAGATTTAATAAGACTATTAGGTACCTACATATTTAGTCAATACCCTATTCAATTTATTGTTGCACAATATCATTTGTGTTTTAAAAGTATAATATTTTTAGGAATCTTTCTGAACGAAAACGTCAAATGCGTACGAACTTCACTCACATTTTCGTTTTCAATTCAATTTAACCTCATTTCATAGCACTATATAACTGTGCCCTATCAGTAGAAGAATTTGTACCTAACGTACTCATGTTTCCTTGTAAATTCTTACACAGTGTGTGCAGCTGGAAACATCTGTGTGTTAAACGACACTGCTTACGACAAAGATTACCAACATAACAACTTTGCAAAAACATTTTACAAGTTTTACAATTATTTAAACCTTTTTAATATTTAGTGCTATTATGCACACGACCGACAAAATAAGATAATTTCATGTAATTCACATATTAAACTACAAACCTTACAAGAATAGAACAGTTCTGAATTCACAAAATTCACTTTTAGAAAGAGATAACTATATTTGAAAGAACAGTATTCCCGACTGAACGCCACATTACCAATGACGCTCAGTATCACGCAACATCTAAATGTTGGTAGCACTGCTTTAGTTCACCATCGCGACCGCAACGCAGCGTTAGCGTCGTGAAACACCTTTCATTGTATTGACTATTGACTGATTCTGAACACAGAGAATAATGTATAAAGTTAATTTACCATAATATTGTCTTAGTTGTTATTGAAATATGTTGTAAGATACCTTAGTTAAGTGAAATTATGTCTCCGTTTACGTGAATGTGAAAGGAATCAGCCTGTGGAGTGCTACGCGGCCATTTTACTTGCAATGCGGCAACGGTGTACGGTCCGCCATTGGAAACGTCCTGTGTCTTTTTCATGAGTGTAAGATTCGTATTTTGTATAAAATCTTGGTATATAATCAAGGAATAACCATGTGTGATAAAAGTGTAGTGCGGACTTTAGTGTAGTGAAACATGGTGGTCGGGTGATACGAATAATGTGCGAACGATGGAAAACGAAGTGAAGCAGCGCAATCAAAGAAATAGACGAAGGGAGCGGGCACAGCGCATGCAAGCACAGCGAGAGAGTAAAGTTAAGGATGGAGACAGCGGCGAGGATGAGTCTCCGGCACGAGAAAAGCCGCCTCGTCCTCCCGCCAGGAGAAAAAAGTCGAGGGAGCCGCTGGGAGAAGAAGATATCATTGACGGCTTCGCCATAATGGCATTTCGTACCTATGAAGATCTGGAGGTAAGCACTTGACAATCTCAATTGCCTTGCGACTAATTGTTGTGGGTGATGGTCTAACGTGGGTAAATAATATCCTACCTGGCTTAAATCAGAAAAATTACTAATTTTGATTTGGCGGTGCCCTAGACATCTGTACTGCACGATTCACACTTTGTTTACATTTCTATACTTAATTACAAATAGTGATAAAATACTAATGTTTGGTCAAATGTAAACTTTAATATACATTGGAGTAATGTAAATGTAAACATACTACTACAGGTATGCATAGCTAATCAGTTAGTAAATAACCTCTTAGTTATTTCGTACAAATCAAGTTTTATATATGTAAATTATCTATCGATAAGGTTAGATTTAGTGTAGATTACTTTTTATTAATATCTCTTTTATAAAAACGTTGGCTCGTAAACGTATAATCGCTTTAAAACGTAGTCTCGGAAGTGCATTGACCCAGTGGATGAACCCTATGAGAAAAAGATACTTGTAAGTAAGTGCACGGCTTCTTTATTCCCAATTAAAATTAAAAATACTTTGTATAACGGACAATGTCTTAGCAGTTGATTGCACGATCGTTATGTATAAAGCTTATATGTATATGTATTTATTTTAGTATGTATTGAGCAGCTGACTAGCGACATGAAACGGCGCGCTCTCGGTGAGCGAGACGAAGTCGCGGTCTCCCACAAAGTGTAAATTTGGTCTAAGTGGCTTTCGCTCGTTTGTACTCATTTATCGCGCTGTACTCAAGTGACAATATGTGTAAAGTATGTATCCACGCTGAATCGTGTAATAAAACTACATTCGTAGCTATCAGTGGAGTTATGGCGACAACTTTCCGTTTGTCGCTCGTTAAAGCGGCTCGCGTGTATTAGCCCCAAACAGGTTCCTTGCTCCTATTTAATTTACCACATGCGGTGTGCAACAACACTCATATAATTCCGCCGACAATGGTATATCCAGAATGAATACTTTTGAAAATTACACGTTACCACAAAGATTGCGAAACATATGGCGAATAAGACGAAACATTTTACCTTCAAAATGAACATACGACTACCGGCGGCATTTTGTATGAGAGCATAATAAACAGTAAAACAATAAAAAGAAAATATAAAAATTACGATCGTGATGCGTCATCAATATGCTATTCCTTAGCTCTTACTAATCGTAACCCAATTTCGTTAGCATTATTATCTAAACTAATTCCGAAAATACACGACGATATTTTCGTTAAGAATAAAAGCAAACAAATTGCTCTGTTGAAATATTAGTTCCACGGTTTATTTGTCTTAGCTGTATTTCAATGTGCCTGCCTAGTTTGTTCAAATAAATTTTTACTGTTGTGCCCAATTCCCACAATCTAAAGTAATAATTTATAACCATAAGAGCTTACATGAAAGTAAATATATTATTCTGGACAAATGTTTAAAAAAGACGAAAGTTTCTCATGTTTGCAGAAGCGAGAATATTGGGAAATACACCTGACTCCTATAAAGAAAATCCTATGAACAATAGAAATAACATAATCATGAATCAGTCAATCTCTCTTGCAATTTAACAAAAATGTTCTTATACAAATTAGTCTACTCAAACGTTAATATTGAGAGGGTAGTTTCAAAGTACTTAAATATAAATTGTAGTACTTAAATACATGTATTTAAATATAAATTCGATCTGGCGCATGCATAAGGTAATGTGTTAAATAGTAATTTTAAAACTAGTTATCTCTTTAATAATTTTAAATTCTACTAAGAAAATATTCAAGTATACATATTTATACCACTCGAGCGTGACGATTTGTCATTTGACGCCTGTGGATTACCGATTACCTCACAGATTACAGCTAAGCTATAACTTTCCCACGGTAAATCGAGTAAANTCGATCTGGCGCATGCATAAGGTAATGTGTTAAATAGTAATTTTAAAACTAGTTATCTCTTTAATAATTTTAAATTCTACTAAGAAAATATTCAAGTATACATATTTATACCACTCGAGCGTGACGATTTGTCATTTGACGCCTGTGGATTACCGATTACCTCACAGATTACAGCTAAGCTATAACTTTCCCACGGTAAATCGAGTAAAACTACGCGTACAGACGAATTCCAATGCACTGACACATTTCAATACATTGAAGATGTATACTTAAACACTTTATGATTAAAAAATAAAGTTTTGTTTTCTTTAACGCCAATTTAAACTTTAATTCTAATAACCCAACTTTTCTTTCTTTGAGAACTCCTATGACGAAGAAAAACGAGTTCCTAACTTTGTTTATTAAAATAAATAAAAATGAAGCATGCTCAAAACTAATTTGAAAAGTTTGGCAAGGACGTCTACCTACCTGATAGGCGGTCGAGAAAAATTGGTAGTGGCATAAAGAACTTTGAGAAGTTAAAAATATTCTTGAACATTTACGTAGTGAATTCTCGCTATAAATTTTCTTAACGTGATCGCATTGAAACAGCTACTTACTGAAGTATTGAAAGGTTTATAGGTAGTTGAAAAGAGTACTTTACGTATCCGCATTGGTAAAAGTAAGAAATTTAATGGATATTGTATGTTTATCTTCCTGTTTTATACTAACATTGTAAAACAGTAGAACACACGGGTTTGATAAATTATTATGTTTCGTTACTTTAAAAAATATGTAAAATGTAAAAAGCAAACTTCGCACACAGTAAATATATTTCGCAAATTAAATGCGTCGAAATAATTGAAAAAGCGATTCTATAGCTAAGACAAAAGCATATAAAATTATGTTAAAAATTACTTTGGACAAACATATATCTTCAAATTTCCAAAAATAACACGAAATTCGAAATCACTCGGTTTCGTTGTAAGTGTATTTATTGTTTATACAAAAATCAATATGTCTAGTTTACAACAAGCCGCAAGATAGCCGCCGAGAGCACCGACCTAAAGTCTCGACTATCCCTTATATCCCGACCCCTCGTACCGATCCCTGGAGCTCGATGTTAGCACGTTGTGACATAAATACGTACCAGGGTAAAGTTTAAACCTTGTTTCTCTTTTATTAACACTTGCAGTCCACGCTCCTCGACTTCTAAGCTACTTAAGTTTTCAACACCTGTGTTCGAATCTCTACGCTCTCAGCGTTGTACAACGATTGCACCTAACCAATCTTTATCTTGGAATTTGTCGAGAAATTTCTTATTGATTGTTCATGTATGACTTGGTTTTGAAACTAATCTTGTTTTTATTGTGTAAAAATAAATTGTTTTAATCGCGGCCAAGAAGAATAGAACTCGTGCCTTTCAACATGAAGTGAATTTTAGTAAACCATTCATGTTAAAAACGTAAACTACCATAAATGTTTACGTAATCGCTTAAATACTAAACATGTTTGAATTTATCAATTATGTTCGTTGCTTTATCGTAAAACCAGGGTTGGAAAAATCACGATTTTTATCAAATTAGTTATGATTCTTTCATGTGTCTGTGTTGTTTTATATGAATTTTGCATGTTTTGCAATAATATTTCCTTGGTCACGGTTATAAAATGGGAATTTCCGTTTGATTTTCGTACAATTCTAATATTTAACTAGTTGAAAAAAAAAACGGATAACCCTGCTTATCACATAATATAAGGTTATTATACAAATATTGACACGAAATTATCATTCCGACTTATTAACAGTAATTATTTAATAAACACAACCAGAGAAAAAAACTGATATTAAAATCTCAGTCTTAAGTTTTGTTGACCTTACGTTTATTGCGGTAACTGGCTTGATCTTTGATTGTGGCTTGTAACGAATTATTGCGGATCGTAGGTGTTCCGTAAATTGCTGAAATTACCACTGACCGGGAGGACAACCAACAGATACCGTGTACAATAATTGGTCGAATAATGACGACAGAAAATGTCACTCCATCAATTCGCATATTTTTTTCAATATCATATAGCCGAAAGACGTATGGTGTTTGTTTAAAAAATCCTATAGTTTTAATGAATTTGAATTTTTGTTATAATCATCATCATCAACCTGCGGCAGTCCGTTGCTGGACATAGGCCTCCCCCAAAGCTCGCCACTGAAACCGATCTTCGGTTCTACGCATCTATAATACCAAATTATAACCGCATGTTATAATACCAAAGTTAAAATAAATTAACTGGAAAAGTTTACGACCGAGTTCCCATACGGGATACGACGTAAAGTGGACGATATATGGAAATATGGCTCTTTTCAGCACCACAATAGTTTTTATTCATAAAAGTGAACCTAAACAATAACTACACGTTTTTGAAATAACAGTAGGTACTGTATAAGAATTTTGCCTGCCGTTTCTTCTACTTGCCGCCCGGTTTATAATTAATACACAATACAATATCTAAGCTAACATTATATTAATTGTTATTGCCCTTATATTAAAACTTGTTAAAAATAAATACAATAACATCAGAGACTAGCTACTTTGTTTAAATACTAAAATGAACTTTCGATCCAACAAACCCGTGCATTTTATTCTAGTCAATATAAATACTGATTTATATTTAGTATAAAGTAGGTAGTTCGGTATATACTCGGGCATGCGTTCCCTGCCCACTTTCTACCCCACCGTGTACTCAAGTCTAGCCTCTGCATCTGGCATCAATATTTACTTGCCATGTACCTACACTTTACTAACGCAATTCAACCATTGATAAGTCCACAGTAAATGTAGTTATTTAACTTGTAAGTGCGTACTTAACTTAATTGAAAACAATCTTGGTATGCCAAATATTTTTACGATTATTGCGAGGCATTACATTTAGTATTTGTAAAATTTTAAAATATAATGATAAGCTATTGAATTGTTATGAATTGATTGAATTATTAAGCTATTGAATTGTTAATTGACTAAAGAATTGTTACAGAACACTTTATTTTATTTAGATTAGTGTAAGCAATTCAAGAATTACCGTACAAACCGTCGTTTCTACAACTCTCCGGTTTGAGCCCCGTGAGCTCACCTACACAGCTTAGGGTGAAGCTGAAATAGCCTCTCAAGGCTATCAGCATAGGTAGGGAAAAAAAAATTAAGTGTAAAACATAAAACAGATAAAAGAAATAAAATTTGATTCGCATTTTAATGTAAACGTATTATCCGCTCGAGGGGCTCGTTTAAGCGATGTGCCAAGTGTCCCCAAGTGGCAAGAATCGCGACAATCGTCTACGTAAGGGAATATTCGGGCGTCTGTCCGGGTGGCTGTAGGTCGCGGCATATCTCGGCGATCTGCCCACGATCGAACGAGAACTCTCCAACATCGCCATCTAATACTCTAGAGAGGCAAAAGACCTCGCGACTCTCATTCGTAACAGCCGCGCCTACTTTGTCCGCTCTTCAACTCGGTCGAGTGCCACTCTCATCCCTCTTATCAGATTTGTCGTTTTATATCGAAAGTAATACGTGTATGTTTAACATACAAGATGCTGACACAATATTTATTGTTTTTTTTTTAATTGAAATTTTCAACTTGAATTACAAATTAATTTAAATTTAAAAGACTTAGAAACAAATAACCAACCTGTAATTCATTATCACTTAACCGACCTCAAGTTTAACTATATACAAAAATTGTAACCATATATGTATTACTGGAATTATTATTTGTTTCTACAAGTCCTTCTCTATATGAAACATATTTGTCCTGATCGTTTATAGATTATCGTCATGAACAAACCGGCTATTAACGTTCACTTCACGATATAATATAAACATTTGTAACGTATTACTCTATTATCGCTAAACACAACACGTCAAGTCAGAGCAAATATTTGCTCAGAAGTTGTTTGTACTGCGACGCTGTCGGTTAAACTGAGCCATCATTTATCATAATGGTAGATTTTCGCAGATTTAATTCTGAACTGTTATCACTTTATTAAAGAGGTTAAATTTGCAGTATAAGTAATAGTTTTAAACGTATTTTTTACTTTAAGTTATAAAATAATGATTTCGTCTAGCAAAATAACTGATTAATAATAAATGATTGTGATGTCTGAAATAGATCGGATATATTATTAGGGAGACAGATAATATTATGTAACTAAAATTTTCATCAAATCCCCATACTATATTTTAACAAAAAGTCATGAGCAAAATTTATATTACGGTAGTCTCTCATATTGTTAAATTCAATGAAAGTTTCCGTCGCGCTCCCGCTTCGACGAAATTAAGTACTGTTTGCAAATAATGACCTCGTTACGAGCGCTGCAAGCAAATTAGAAATTATTTCGATTACGCGTTTATTGGTCACGATTTATTCATTACTTCATTCATTTCATTTTATCGCGTAAATCATTCTTGCTGTGTTTGTTTGAGTTACAACAGCCTGCTTTAATGTCTACATATTATTGTTAATCTAAATATAACTTATTGCCGTCTGTTCTGTCTTTATTAAATTTACAAAGGATAAAATTAATCTACACGACTTGTTAGTTAATTCTTACCATTTATACTAAATAGAAGCAAACGATCTATTAATACTAAATATAAATGTACACTATGAACAATGTATTTAAGTACATAGAGACGATACACATAAATATTGAAATATAAATTTGCACTAATATTATAAAATAGATATAAATGGCGCTTACTTACACCGTGTTTTCATTTGAAATCATGCTTAAGGCTTTCTCTCTCAATGTAAAAAACAACGCAATCCTGCATCCGTTCCTAAATTACATGACGTCTAATAAAAACAACTGTAAAGACATAAATTGACGAATAACAAGAAGCCGTATAATCCAAGAGGTAAATTTTTACAAGGAAATCCATCGTTCCAGCGGTGTAGGGGGCGGTACGGGGCGGCTAGGTAATCGTTTTGTGACACGCGACACCCGTTTACAAACATTTCGATTACGTCCCTCATATTTATTTCCATGCACCGCTTTTTCCCACTCAATTACGGTCCGACTCGATGAGAAAAATTGAGTTTTTAGTTTTTTTTTATATATTGCTNAGGTAAATTTTTACAAGGAAATCCATCGTTCCAGCGGTGTAGGGGGCGGTACGGGGCGGCTAGGTAATCGTTTTGTGACACGCGACACCCGTTTACAAACATTTCGATTACGTCCCTCATATTTATTTCCATGCACCGCTTTTTCCCACTCAATTACGGTCCGACTCGATGAGAAAAATTGAGTTTTTAGTTTTTTTTTATATATTGCTTAGATGGGTGGACGAGCTCACAGCCCACCTGGTGTTAAGTGGTTACTGGAGCCCATAGACATCTGCAACGTAAATGCGCCGCCCACCTTGAGATATAAGTTCTAAGGTCTCAGTATAGTTACAACGGCTACCCCACCCTTCGAACCGAAACGCATTACTGCTTCACGGCGGAAATAGGCGGGGTGGTGGTACCTACCCGTGCGGACTCCCAAGAGGTCCTACCACCAGTGATTTGCTTAAAACTGATTTACCGCGATTTAACAGAAATTAATTATATTAAATTGAATAGCTATCCACTTTTATTAAGGTGTTTTATTATTATCACTCCTACGTGGCTCTGCTTTACCTTTTTGCTTTTCTATGAGACCATTGACAACAAAGTATCAGTAGCAAAAAATGAGTACAATAGTCTGTATGATTATTTGTTGTAGGTTTTCTGGCTTACCTGTGTAACAATTAACTACCTATTGGTTACGGGTCTTTGTTAGAGTTTTTGCCATATTTTTTCTACGTGTTTTTTTGTCATACTGTGTATTTTTTTACAAATTTGTGAAGGAACGAAAAAAAAATTTAATATTTAAAAAAAAACGAACAAAGGTAAAACTCATACTCACTCATTGTGCATTGGAATATCTAAATACTTTGAATAATATTTTTTAAGTATCAGCAACATCATACTGTTGTCGATTATTCACTAATTATATCCGCCAGTTTATCAACGCTAGTAAATTACCCAATATCACTGACCACTTATTACAAAAAAAAGTTTCCCGCGGAGATAACGTCCGTCGGTCATATTTGAAGTTAATGTATTGTTCTTATAAATAAACTCGGACTGTTTGATAATATAGTTGCGATGAATAAATAAATTAACTAATATATTGTTCGTTCGTTTTCGGGTGATTGTATCGTCGTTCTTGCTTTGATACCAGTTTTTTGCTTAATTATTAGTGCCATGAAACGCCGTACGAAGGAAAAATATCTAGTATAATAATACTAACAAATAATATTTATTTTGTGAAATTACTGACATTATAATATTCCTATTTCAGTTGAGACGTTATCTGTAGCGAAACACTTATCCTTTCATTTGAAGAGTAGAATAGTTGTTACTCTATTGAAATTGAAACTATTGCCTCATGTATCATGGTAGGTAGGGACAAACATGTTTTTAATTCTATGAGGTACGAGCTTCTTCTCGGATCTACGCTACAAGAAAATGGAAAGGGTTAAGTGATTTTAAGCTATTGCATAGCTTTTATCGCGGGCCTTGAGCGCGGCGACCAAATCATGAAATTCCGTAACGAAAAAAACCGTACACCCCTCATTCCGCCTACTATGTAGCTCGCGTTCAACACATTCACACGTTGCGCTTGTGTAGTGTTTGTGAATAAGCGCGTGGCGTGACGTCACACTGCATGCGCATCCTGAAAAGTCTGTCCATCTCTCTCTCATCCCTTCACACTCTCTTATGAGTGTGAAGGGGACAGTTAAAGGTTTTGCTTAATGTTTAATATAGCGTGGTCTTGTTTTATTATTGTTTTAATATTAAATTATCATTGTCTAATTGTAATTGCATAAGTTGATAAAAAATGCTATGCAATAGCTTTACCGCGGCAGTTCCCGAGTGCCACACGTTTTTTTTAATTTGGTTAAGGAATGAATTATCCGAAAACACTGTGACATTTTCGTTTATTATAATCTAGTTCACTATGCAATCCCGAGAGCGGTAACCGCTTTAGCTTGTCTGATGACTTAATTAATGACCTACCGTGTCTCCGATAATTAAACAGCTCAGGCAAATTGGAAGTTCACGCTGAAGCCGCTTCTGTCAGATTGAAAACAAAATGCAATTTCGTGAAATCCATCCGTAAGGTTGATGTAAAGTATTTAATTACATTTAAATTGTTTAATGTGTAGCTAACCGTTTGGGTTAAATTCATTTCAATAGAATTAAATTTAAAACTTAATACACGCTTGACAAGAACTCCATTTGGCTTAAAATGAGAGTACTTAAACGAATGAACAACAAACGAAAAAGAATAAAATTTTAGTATCTGTTTTTAAATATTAATAAATAAATAAACCCTTAATCCGAATATTCAGTCGGGTGAGAAGGATAGAGTGAAGAGACACTTTAGTTACAATGCAGACAAATCGATAGAAATTTGAGCTAAGTTCGATGAGACAACGCACGATCGTATTGTCGAATATTATTATATATTTGCGTATCAATGATTAGGTCAAATCTTTTTATACTCGTATTATGTTAGATTATAAATTAAATGCCTAAAATTTAAAGCTTAATAATTTACTACCGTAATTAAAGCTAAAGTAGTAAAGTAGGTAGCATCGACCAAAGCATCAGCATAATAGAAGTCGTGGCGGTGAAGAAATATTTTAACAACTAACTGCAACGTCGAGGACCTTCTGTTTAACGAGGTAATTGAGCGTGCAGCGAACACGGCTCTCTCGCTTCCATTCTCATTTGCGTACAGCGAATTCGAGTTTACTCACCAAAAACATTTTCTTAAATTAGATAACATTTGTGATTGCGAGTGACACGCTGTTTGCAGGTTAACGAGCTCTTGTAAATTTAAAATAAACAAAGCTCAATGATAAATTTATAGTGCTCCACAGTTAATAACATAATTTTAATAACGAACCATATTTTTTAGGTAATTAGTATTTTAATATAGCTTCAAACAACGGGAACAGAAATCCTGGTTAAATACACATAGCACTAAATCATATTACATCGAAAAATAATGATAACACGAAAATACGAAATAGATTAAATATTTTGATATTAAAGTAATTTATTATTCAATTAAGTGCTCAGACAACAGTTCCCTGAGAGAAAACCCGAGACATTAAATAGCTGACAGATTTAGAAGTGACGTCCAAGATAAGCAGTAACCTAGAGGTAATTAAATAATAAGTTAATCCAACTATACGTTGACGTAAATCCTGAGAAATAAATGATCAGCTTTAAAACTATATTAATGTTAAAAACTAGCCTTTGTAAAAAGAACTGATCCGTTGTTTATATTAAATAATTATCAATCGATCGATGAAAGCAAAGCTCAATAATAAATTCATCATTAAACCAAGTGCACGTTCTCATAACGATAGTTATATAGTAATAAATCATGTGTCTAGTTTAATTGGATACAGTAAAGTAAACAGTTTGTGTTGATTTTGCTTCGATTGCCTATTAATGATGCTTCCAATTAAACTTAAACGGTATCAATGTTGTACTGTTATAAATTAGTACGTTGAACGTAACGCGATTACATTAAATGATCGAGGTTGATCGGTAGCGCTGACTGGTCATCGTTTTGCGCCCTGCCGAGTTGTTGTCCGATCCTAATTGTTTAATGATGTTTTTGTGTATAAATTTTGAATTTACTGAACGGTTTATTCATCAATGTGATAATTAATGCACCGTCTAAAGCGAGGCCAACATACATTTTAGATAATATCTTAATTTATGCACCAGAATATTTTAACAGATTTGCTTACGTTTTAACTATGATATTGCATTAAGATATTATTATAAAGAAACAAACGATAATAATGCTGCCATGTTTAGAAAAATATATATTAAAGATTTAAAAAAGAAAAAACAAGTATGTGGTAAAATTAAGCCGATTTTACCCTCAGGGACGAATGCTCTTAGAAATATATCTCGCACAATTTCTGTGAATCCACGATAACTTTTTTATGAGACTGAAATGAATTGTATAAAATCTTTTGTGGCAGTCACATAAAGTTCTCGAGAGAATTTTGCTTTCGTCGCAGTTCAGAAGTGATTTGTTCCGTAGAAAATGGAGTTGGCTTTTCGTTTTGACTTTTATTAACCGCTCATAACGAAGAGAAAAAGTAAGTGCTTGTAAGTTTGCGTTACTAAATAAGTTTTATAGCACGCGTTGCATTCTCAAATAAAATGGACGACGCACATTTAAAATTAATTGTAATAAGTAAATAAATGCTTAATAGAATTCCCTAATTTATCGCCTAAATATAAACGTTTTTATTTTGCGTGGTAATCGTGTTTGTATGTAAATTAACTAAGCAGTATTTGAGACTTGATGCATACACAGTGTTCAAATAAACAAAAAATACCTTACGATTTTCTGAATGCCGATTTGAATAAAGCTTTTTTTTTATTGGCCGTGTAGGCAGACGAGCATACGACCCAACTGATGGTGAGTGGTTACCGTCGCTCGTCGATATCAAAAATGCCAGGGGCAGAACCAAGCTATTGCCAGTTAACTTTTCAACCCTATAACCTTAAATATATACATAGGCAGCGGCTTGGCTAACTTGAAGGGTCCTATGTTCTTCTGCCTAAAATATCAATAATATTTAAGTGAACTTGAAATTTGATTAAAATATGTACCAAAATTATACAAAAATATTAGTACCCAAATTTTTGTTATCGTTAAAGTCAGAGCTTAGCTTTTTGTCTGGCCCTACCGTAAATGGCTAACATCACACAAGGTATCTACGTGTCTTATTTAAAACTTTATTTATTATAAAGGAACGCTTATGTAACACAGAAGATGAATTAGTTCTAGTGCCTAAATATTTGTTGGTCGCATTGGTTTTTGAAAATGTTGTATAGATAGCTGTTCACACTGTTCTTGATTGTAGCTATTAAATCGGTTTCGCTGCTGGTTGGTAATGATTCCGTATAATAAATTCCGCAAAGCAGTTCCGGTCCCAAAGGTAAAATAACGCTACGCTCTGTTGAGAGCTCCCAAAATTATAAAGCGAACCAGATTTTACTTTCCAAGTGATTCCATTACACGCTCAAACATTGCTCGAAATACCATCCTCGAGTTTTTTTGCCAAGATTATAAGTCTTTTTACAATAAAAGCTTCAATGTGAAGCAAAATTGGCTTGTGCATTACAGTTGAATTTCTAAAATTGTTGACGGAATAGTGTTATATATCAGCTGTGTACTAAACGTTGTATTTTATTGTAATTCACATTAGGCTTCGGTCACAGTGGCACGTGTACAAGGCACAAGCCGTTAT
Source organism: Bombyx mandarina (assembly GCF_003987935.1). Next base: position 4,065,332 of record NW_021011481.1, read on the forward strand.
ATATTTGATAATGCTAATATTTATCATTTGTTGTTAACTCTGAATGGGCAGCAGTCAAAATAACGGAATGAAATAGGTTTATGTCCACAATCTTTAAAAATTTACAATTCAATATATTGTTCGCGGAAAAGCACTTTATAAAACAAGATATGACCTTATATTACACGTGGCTTTAATGGTCGTACGATTTGTAAAATGGTAAGAAATCACTTGTCGGTTCTAGCGTATGTAAACACTGGATAATTACGTAAGTAGTCCAAATAGAAAGAAATGTAAATTAACATTTAACACATGAAGTCGTGTTTATATTTATGAACAAAAGGTCTTTATGATCGTTGTTAAATCCAACAATTTATTACTTATTGTGTATCCGTGCAGTTGTCAGTGGCAGAGATCGCATAACAGTTATGGTAATTTCCCCACACCCGTCCCGTAGTGCGACAACCCCACAACCATTGTACGCCCCTTCGCACCGGACTGATGAGCTTATTTATGAGTTCATACAAAAATGGTGTCACTAGAATATGCCATCCACGCAATCAAATACAATATAACGCGAAATGACAACGTTTATCGGTTTATTTTTATTTTTAATATGATTCGATTTCATTTAATGACGACACTAATTCATTATATATTGTACATGCGCAAAATTACTTCCTGAAGGCACGTTAGTAGTAAGTATCAAAGAAAACTCAAAGCTCGTCAGTCGTAAAGCGAAGTAGATTACTTAGGGACTTGTTCAACACATTCTCGACTCTGACGAGTTTCCGAGCACTGTCGGCTAAACGAAGCGCGAAAGTCGGGACTAAGCATGATTAAGTGCCGCCACCGTATCACTAACTTGAACGTGGAAATTTGTGCGCTGTTAATTTCCTTATGACATTCTATTTAATTATCTAAAACTTAATTCAATCTAACGAAAATGTCCTCGGGATCTTTTGTATCGTAATGTTTCAGTTTATGAGAAAATTAGTATTTTAAATTATTATTTCTAATCGCAGGCTGCTGTAAAATGTGCTTCCTCGCCTCGTACCAATGCATTGTCGGCGAAGTCTCGATTACCATTGGCAGCCCTGGCGGCAGACACGACTCGTAATCATCCACCAAACAACGTCAACTCTCATGTAAGTAACTTTAAGATTATGTATCTATATGAAGTAGAAATACTAATACATTTGCATGTTACTTTGTAATATTAATGCTACATATCTCCGAACTTATATCACACACGCTTATAAAAGGAGTGATATATTAAGGAGAAACATTTTGGATTCTGTTTAATCTAAACAATACACGTTCTGTAAAGTACTAATACAAAGGTAATAATTAACCATAAATATAAATCAATGAAAGTTGCTGTAAATAAATCTTTGTACATATTTAATTCCAATGCTGCAATGTTCAATTCGAGATCTGTTTAAAATTTTGTAGCACGGTCTCGCAAATCGAAATTTAATTTATTCAAGCAGTCAAGCCGCGGACGTTTCTGTCCAATGTTTAAACTGTTTAATTGACCGCCATGAAAGCTTTATTTGCTTAAATGCCATTGACTGCTGCCATTTCAGTCTGGAATTTCTAATGGTGATTTTAACGTTCCAGAAATAGTTTCCTGGTTATTTTCAGCTTAATTGTAAAACGATATTTAACTTATACAAGAACACTAGAATGTTTTAGGTTTAGTAACTAATAGTATCTTCTATCCGTCTACTATAAAATATTTTCAAGTCATTTCTATCTGTTCACTATAAATAAGTTCACTATTCCGGTTAAAAAGGAATGTGAGCAGTTTACCCTCTGCGGTCCCCCGAGCATTTCGACAGTTCACCGCTAGCCAAGATATGTCGCAATCCCATCCAATTTGCCTCCTGTTCTCTGTGCTTTTGCTCGGATAAAGCGAAAAATCTTATTCCACTTGCTCCGAACAAAAAGTAAATACTGCCGACTTCAACGTAAATAAAACATTCGGACCGGAAGACAGCAGTTTATATGAACCAACCGAAATCTAGGATTTATTTCTCTTTGGTCGATATATTATTTAATTCGCGTACATGGAATGTCTAAACTATATCTGTCTTTAATTGAAATTGTCAAATAAAACTTTTATAATATTGCGCTATGTGTAGTCTAATAATTAATTAATTGAATAAAAATAAGTTTGTTTGCGAATAGAAGAAATAGTATCTCGAAGTCTATTAGGAGGTCATTTGTTTGACTTAGGGTTTTATATTTACAATCAATCATCTTCTTTATTTAAATTTGAATATTTAATATCCTCCGATTGATGGAAATTCAATATCATGAATCTCTTCTCGTGGGTATCGTAAAAGACGAAAAGTAGAGCGTATTGAAAGTCAGCACATATTCACCAGTCAGTACCACCATCCTACCCTATTATGCCCCGAAGCAGTCATACATTCCGTATTGAAGGGTGAGTCAGCCGTTGTACAATACAATTGAGACTTCGACTTCATGTCTCAAGGTAATATTTCACGGCTCCTATGACCGCTTTACACCGACTAGATTGAGCTCATTCACCCATCTACGCAATAATAAAAAAAACATTTCATTGTAGTAGTTCTTTATATAAACTATCTTTGAAAAACTAGTTTATGAAAGACTTAATAAAAATCGTAAACTTTATTAATGTTGTTTTTGTATCCTTGTTCACAACTGTATACGAACTTTATCAACTATAAAGTTAAAACGCTAACTGGATAGTTGAGAGAGTAGCAAGCACGACCGTTGGCACAAACTAGCTATGTTCTGAACGATGAAGCACGTCTGTGGTGTAGGCTAATAGCTCCTCGCAGATTCAATTTAGCGTCGAATAGAATATAGTCTCCCGGTGCGACGTGCACGATCATTAAGTTACGCCCTCGTCTCCCACTAGGAACCAGTAAAATTTACTTCAAACTCCTGTCGCTTTTAAGCTTCTAACATGAATTAATTTAATTACTTTTCAATTATAATAGTAATGGAGAGATGCCAAGCTTACCTTTAATGACGTAATATCTCTCCGAAATGGTTTTTACGATTGCTTGGGTAAATAAGAGTATATTGGTAACCGATGAAAAAATATCATTTCTGTTGTCATTCAAAACCTGCACTAAAGTTCATGCTAGGAACTATTAAATTATAGTTGGTGAATGTAATTCCTTTAGATAATAATAGTATGTATTCTTACTGTATTGCCTTTGGCAAACCTGGCGTATCGCCATCGAAACGACAGGCCGTATTGCCACTGCCAAATATTTTTTACCTGTCCGTTTCGCCCGATATTGCACTTTGCTTACGTTCGAACGGTTGTCCCACCCCACTTCATATTGATTCCGAAAAACGGATTTTTTTATTTACGTTTATATGACAGCTACTACTTATTGGTGGTAGGACCCCTTGTAAGTCCGCGCGAGTAGGTACCACCACCCTGCCTATTTCTGCCGTGAAGGAGTAATGCGTTTCGGTCTGAAAGGTAGGGCAACCGTTGTAACTATACTGAGATCTTAGAACTTATATCTCAAGGTGGGTGGCGCATTTATGTTGTAGATGTCTATGGGCTCCAGTAACCACTTAACACCAAGTGGGCTGTGAGCTCGTCCACCCATCTAAGCAATATTAAATAAATAAAAAGCTAATTTCACAACTCCAAATTATACATACAAGGGGATATAACATAATTCAGTATTTAGAAAGTTTGAGAGGGAAATGGATTTAAAAGAAATTAAAACATTATTGAGTTATTTTACGAACTAGAAGGCGTTCTGGAACAACGGAGTATTTTGTTCATAAAATTGTCAATAAATTTTCTTCATATTAAAAATAAATAAAGGTGAGGTAAATAAAAGACAGTTGAATTAATTTCATATTTTAATTTTAACATGTTTTAGATCCTTAATTGAGGGTTACTATTTAAAGCTATTACTTATATTGAAAACATTTGATTTTTATGTTAAATTAATCGTAAATAATTTATATTTAAAAATAAAGATTTTCACCCAAAAACTACCATATTTGGTACAAATAATTTCGAATCGAAGATATCGTTTTATCAATATTTGGATATTTATTTTTAAAATGAATTGGCAACCTGTCACTAAATTATTAAATTATTATCGTTATTATAAAAACCTACATAGATAATATTAGAATCATGTGACAGGCACATGTTTCGCAAAATGTGATCCAAACTTTTCTGTTTATATGAAATCTCAACTCAAACGTTCACAAAGTTTATCTTAGTTGAATAAAATATCAAATAGTTTCATAGACATTATGAGATATGTTAATTTTGATCTCGCCATTAAAATATTGCCTAACTTATAATTTAACGAAAAAGCTTATAGCTAAGATAATTAATAAAAGTATTACACGATTCTATTTTAATATAAAAAAGAGTATCCGGCTATGGAATGAGCTCCCCTCCACGGTGTTTCCCGAGCGCTATGACATGTCCTTCTTCAAACGAGGCTTGTGGAGAGTATTAAGCGGTAGGCAGCGGCTTGGCTCTGCCCCTGGCATTGCTGAAGTCCATGGGCGACGGTAACCAATCACCATCAGGTGGGCTGTATGCTCGTCTGCCTACAAGGGTAATAAAAAAAAAGAGTAAGTAAATCGAAACGTATAAAAAACGAAATGAAATGAACATTTTATTTCGGTTGGATACACACAGCTCGTTCGGCGGGATTTCTTTTCCCATTATCCGTTGTTTATTGAGAAGTCTGTATACTTTACGCCGACACGTTCGTACCGAAAGTAAATATAATATCAAACAAGTTTATTATAAGAATATTGTTTTCCTGATAAATTTGCGAGAATAATAAGTGTTCCGACAATAATCATAATTTTGTAAACTTCAGTGGACCGCGTTTGTTGTAACTACAAGCAGGGTTTCGTGATCATGAAATATAAATATGCTTACTACGTGTATAAACAGTTACTCATAATATTTTGGCGATTATAAATACATGTATTCAATGGGATTGCATTACAAAACCACTTTAATGAAAAACCTAATAATACCGGTGGTAGATTCTGTTGCGATTCCGCCCATTCCCGTTACTGCCGCGAAGCTACCGTCAGTTTCAGTTTGATGCGCTAAGTATACATGATTAAATTGTAACTGAAACTTTAATCCAAGGTTTGAGTTAGGTACCTACCTACCTGAGCGAACTCACAAGCCACCTTACCACTAGTGGTTACGTAAATGATAATTTATTACAGATTTGATTTTTTTTCCTATATTTTATGTTATTTAAAAGTAAGCGCTTCATATAAAAAAATTCGTACCTGTCTGCGGCATTCGAAACCCAGCGCAATTACTTCGCTGGGTACGAATGCACCAAGTGCCTTATCTTTTAGACCACGTCGACTTCAAACAACCATAAAAAAACATATTAAGGGTAAAAACCATCTCTCCATTTTACTGGCATGGGAAATCCCATAAAATCGGGTGAAAATCGTGCAAACACCGACGGAAAAACATTTACGCTGTAAACGTTATCTCTAAGTAAATCGTATTGTTTTCCAATAACGTGTTGTACTAACAGCTGCCTTTCATGAAAAACCGTGACCGTGTTATTAAAATGACAATTAACAACGTTGCAAAAGTTAAGTGTTATTGGAATCCAAACAATGTAGTACAAAAATGAATAATTTTATATTCAACTTACCGTTTTTAAAATATCTTTAAATCGATATATTAGTTTGGTAGTTTACATAATATAGGTACATATAATACTTTATTATGATAAGTAACGATTGACTAATAAGTGGATTTGGTGAAAATTATGATTTAATTTTTGTATAATCTGTATATATAACCTGTTATTCAAACGAGTATAATAGCGAAGATAAAAATAAAACAATTTTAACCGTAGTAGTGAAAATATATTTAAAGCAATCGGCTATTTTAAATCAATATTAATATGTTAATGCGAATAGATTGATATCTTAATAATCGAATCAAATAGATATTAATACGTCGATTCGACAGAATTAATTGGACTCGAGAATGGTTGTTGCGAAATATAATTTAAAAATAATGTCGAGGAACTTTAGAACGCAACTCGATCGTCAATAAAATACGTGTTTGACGTGTCAAGTATCATTACAAATTATTATCGCACAGCATTCAAAGACAATTTGTTGGACAGCAGAATATACTAATAATATAACCGTCGAATAAATTGTAAATGAGAGCAAATAATTAATTTTAATTATGATAAAACTTGCGTGCTGTAATTGGAACGTTGACGCCGTATGCTGTCGGCGACTAACAAGTGCTGCGGCGTGCTGCCACATAAATTATGTAACACGTCACTTAACGACATCGCATCGGTCTATGTTGCTGTTTGCGATACACATCAGACGTTACATTTTCATAATCATGAATCAAATTAAAGTATCCTTATTTCTGTAGTAATAGTCAAGTTGCAATATAAATTATAAAACGAATTATTTTTAGTATCCATTACAAAAAAAAAAAAAGAACAATCCGTGCACAATACAGAGCGACTGGTCATGAAAAATGTAATTGAATAATTTAGGTGGTCGGTCACGTTTCGCCGCCATATGGACTTCTCATGAATAAGTTCGGCTCGCGGTCGTTGTATCAATTAGCGGTTGTGTCGCTGGTCGAGAATGGCCGCCTCCCACCCACCAATGTATAGCGACGGTCGACCGGAACAATTCAATACGTTAACCATAAAGAAGCCACTCAGCTCCGTGGTACATATTTGTAAACGAAAAATATAACGATAGATGACATAGTTATTTAAAAATAGAATAAGTACAAAACAACAATTGGTATATAGACACCTGATGCTTGGAAGAAATGGTCTGCTGATTTAACGAACTGAGAGACTAAACATAGCGCAGGTAGACTAAGAAATAATTGAATTTCGCAACGGACCCTAACTGGAGGTGATTGACTCATGGCCGAGTGTGATGAAAGGATATAAGGGGGACCATTGCCGAGAATTACCCTGAATTCAAGAATATACTCTAACAGCAGACTAATTTAGAATTAAAGGACCGAATTAATCTTATTTGTAAAGCAATCTCAAAATTTAATCATACAATCATAGTTTAATTTATAATTAACCACAACTCAAAGTCTATACCCCTTGTTCACGTGTCAACAATGTAAACATCATTAAAGTAAATGAAACTAGTTGAGCGTAAATAGACGTGAACTAATTATGTGGCAACATAACTTAGTACAACCCGTAAAGACAATATATCCAGGGATTACAAGGATCTCGTTCGCCTACGCGCCGCGGATTAAATTGATATGTGCGACTCCGCTTGACTCGTTTATTCACGTAAAGGGTCGGAAAGCAATCCCCTTTATTAGAATGGGGACATAATCGCGTGCGTATGTTTTATTGTCTATTGCGGGGAACGAAACCATTCAAACTTTCATTGTTTTCCTCAAGACGACTACTTAAGATGCTGTTAAAGAGGGGTTGGCGTAATATTTGAATAATATTATTGTAATGATCCCTTTACGGAGCTCCCAAATAAAATAAAATGTGATCGTTTGGTAGCAAAAATACGAATGACCATTATTTCCAAGATTTTACAGAAGCTAACGACTATTTAAAGATCTGAGAATCAAATAGAACTAAAACTCTCATTTACTTTGTGATTTAAAGAAATATATTATTTTCTGTTTGATTAACTAAATGCAATCTAAATTATTGAATTAAGGCATGTTAGTAAAATCGCGTTTTTTAATGATTAAAGACAGTTGTGTAAAAACTGTGGCGCCGAGAGCCTACAAAGACCTACATATTCTATGTATCTGTAATGTCATTTTTCTGGCTCGAAAAACCGAGGAATAGGGTAAACTATATTCCAACGTAATCAAGATTTCGACCTCATGAGAGACTTCGATTACAATCGTTTAAACATATTGTGGGCTGAAGCTAGTCTACTCAGCTACTCCAAAAAAGGAACGTATAATCTGTTCCATAAAAAGCAATAACAATATGGAAGTTCATTGGACAAGGGCGGCCGGGAGTTATCCATTTACACAAAGTTTAGGTACTCGTTTTATATTCTTTTAGCCTCTCGAAAAATCGTTTCTCTCCGAATATCACGGTTGCTTCAGCGCGCCTCTTTCGAACCTTGCCGTAAAATAGACGCGAAATGTGATAAATGGAAAACTCTTTTTATTGTTAGGACCCCGGGTACGTTGTGTTACGGGTCGGGTCTTCTCGTCAATCGCGCCCTCGCTTTTGGCCCGTCTTATCAAGTTTTCTTACATCCTAGTTACCGCTCAATTTTGTGATCCTCACGTAAAAGCTTTCCATTTACTCTTTCTCTTTAACAATAGATTTATGTTTAGCCTTTAAAATCGTTAAGATCTTATTTCCACAATCTGTTTCTCGGAAGTTTTTTCTTACGGCCATCTTAATTAAAAGACGTAAGTATCCATAGTTATTTGACTTTTAAAATAATCACGCAGGGCATTACGCTGCTTCAAGACGCTGGAACGTCTGACGACAGTGGACGAGCATCAGAGAGACTCACTGGTAGTTCAGTGGCACCACGAGACCCCGATTCATCTCGTGATCGTCTAAGTGACGTAAGTAATTGTGTTAAGAAACTCAAAAATATTCGTTTAATATAATCCAATATTTGTACTAACGTAAAGTATTCTATATAATTATTATTTTTCTGTAGAAGTGAACGCTGAACTGTTAAACTAAATTATTTTGAATATTGTACAACGATTCGAAAGTATCTTTACCATGTTATTACGTGAAAGTCTCACACAGAGTACTTGACAAGCTTGTTCCATAGCATTGAACGTACTTTGTTTGCAAACGACATCGCCGTTCAGACCTCAAACGATGCATGTACGAAACGATTTCACTCAATGTTGTGGTTGTACTGAATGTTAGATTGTGAAACCAATACTATATGTGGTCTTCTGTTGCGTTGCAAAATCCGTTTCCCATTTTTCTTATTCATAAGTTTCCCGTTATTTATACTCAGTAATAAATAATATAATGCATTATAATCGTTTTAAATTCATGATTATCTTCTGAATACTTCAAAAAGATTGATTGATAGAGAAAAATGGGAGACACCTCACCTGCCCTTATCACTGTCGTCCACTCATATGTTCGCTTTCTTTCTCCTGCCTACAGGCCAGTAGCCGCTGTAGTTCCGGAAAAGGCTATATCGTGAGTATTATTGCTTTACCTACCTTACATACCTTAGGTTCTTTGCCAACACGCTTATCTTTGTTGTTTTATAGTCTTTCCGTACACTTAAAACAAAGTAAACCAAATAAAATCATAGAATACGTATTAATACTGAAATTTTCGTGTAAATACATAAATGTAAATACTGTAAAAAAATATTTTCTGATTAGATTAGAATGCAATCATAGATATCAATCTTAAACTGTACCAAATGATAATTTGTATCATGAACGGTTATATTTCTGTAATGCGGTGTGCAAATTTACCCAGATCACGCAGCACACATACAGGCTGCTCGATATTCGGGTCGTATCGCGGCTAAATCACGAAATTTGTCGAAGCGGTGCCGCTCTGTACTACATAACATTACCTGAGCCCGCCCTGAATACTTCATGCTCTGTATTTATTTGAAATTGTAATATCTCAACCTGATCCCCTGTTGTTTCCCCAGGCGCGAACTTACCTCGTAAATAACCTGTAACGTATTCGTCGATTTATGTTACGATAATAGTCTCCTTCTCCCGTATGAATTGAACTTTCACGAGGCTGACGCACATATCACTGTCGAATGTTATTTTATCATGGGATTCCTTGTTTTCGATTTCATTTATATTAAAATATGTCGATTACTGTCATAAATTCTAAAATTAGCTGTCATCATTTAATAAGGACTAATTATAGTTTACGTTGATAATAATTATTATCACATGAAGCTGCCACATGATAAAAGGAATATTTTGGGATGGCATGTATTTTAAACGGAAATGAAAACTCATATTTTTTGTCATTAAATTATACATAAATAATAAACTAATAAACTCATTATATTAAATGTAGTGGATGATACCTTGTGCATGTGATTTAAATGGTATTTGCGAAAAGTTACTAATATCTGTATTTTCTTCTTTCACAGTGTGATAGTGAAGGCGAGGATGACAAGGCAAGTACATTAGTTATTTATTTATCTTTTAATTCTTCAAACTCCCAAAGATGCGGATTATTATGATCATAAATTAATAACTGCCTAAATGAATTTCACCAATAGTCTCATAAATTTTGTGAGCTCCAGAAGTTTCGGATTCAGGAAAACATTTGACTTTTTATTAATCTATTTCATCTGTTTAAATAAATAACATCGAAAAGACTTCGGTCCTTAATTAACTTAATATTATGAATTTCTTACTGCTTCGTAGCTCAATCGTAGCGACATATAACACTACCGTATATATACTGTGATCCAGTGGGGGTTTGCCTTTGTATTCATATTGTACACGCTCTAGGGGCTCAACTAACCCGTCAACAGGTTGTGAAATGTGAGTTAAAAGGGGCCTGAATTTGAGCGTACAACTCTCTGACGCGTGACGAGGTGGCAAAGGGCGCTGATTACGAGGCCTCGCTCTGTTACCGTAATTACTAGATTGGCGCAGTCGGGAAGTGCCCATAATTAAACGCATTACGCCGTCTTTAACCTAACTACGGTGTGCTTAAAACGACCAAAGGTCGCTGTAAATTATTATAATAAACAACAAACACGTTTATTTGCTTACTTAAAAATATTGTTTTTCTATTTAAAATGTAGAAAACCAGTGTTATGTTGAATCAAAATGAAAAATAAGCAAAATTGATTATTAAAATATATCTAGATGTTTATATAATGACAATTAATGCGAACCTTTACAACATAGATGGAAAGGATGTATAAAATGAACTCGAAAACATTTAATGGTAAAAATCGTACAAATCCTACAGATAAAACACTGATAGTATTGTTCGTAGCCCGTAGCCTCACTCTTCCACGTTCCCCCTAATCTAATTATATGACCGTTTCGCTGCCGACTTGGTCTGAAACAGCCCGCCCTCAATTCTACTCAATTTTCTTCACTGAGAGCGAACTAACGTAAAACAATTTTACTAAACGATCCGTGCTTTGAAAAGAATTTGAGAATAAGTGTGATATACATTATAAAAGTAGTACTTCATGGTCCAATATTTTAGGATTATACATAGTTCCATTTAGCCTATAGAGCAGAAGGAATGGTGATGCTATATTTTGCGATTTTATTGATTGATAATTTTATGATTTCTTTGTATTAAGTAAGAAGTAACTTTAGTTGATAATGACAAAAAGCATAAACTGGTTTAGTCACAATGATTCAAACAGATTATGTTTACTAAGATTACACGATAAAGATTATGTTTACTAAGATTACACGATAAAAACTTTTACCCCGTTGAGTTAAAGATGATAAACGAATTATACTATGCGTTCATGTTAAACGTAATCAAATAGGAAGTTAAGCGGCACAATAATGTCGGTTAATGGATATCTGAAAAGGAAATCAGTCTAAACTTGATGTTGTGCCGTTGTCGATTAATTAAATTATCCCGAGAGAAGTTAGCTCCCGCTCGAGTCGTATCGCTCTATATGAAGCTCTGGCGGGAGTGTGAGCGGTAGTAGTGTCTGCCAAAGCTCGCTACACTTAGCAAGAGAACGCCACTAACTCGATCTGATTCCACTTAAGCTATTTGCACTCCGAGTTCAATTATACCTCCACTTTGATATGCAAATCCTATCGCTTCGGTATAATTACATAGACGCTTCCGTAGAATCATTTCGAATGTCAACTAACTCTGCTTTATGTTAATTATTGTAACGTTTAACAAAATCGTGTTTTGATTCCAAGTTTTCAAGTAGAATTTTGAATAACATATTACCTTTAAATATTAGATGAGAACACTTTTAGCTCTAGGTATTGATGTAAATATTCAAAGATACCATTTTAATAATGTTTGCGTGCAACTGTAATGAAGTAAAGCACCTAATTAATTCCGTTCCATTTTTATCGATGGACTATAGAAACTAAACAATGGAAAAAAGCTAATTCAATACAGATATTAGGGTTTCACGCGTTTTATTTTATGACATTGAACTGCAGTTATGTTTTATTTTTGTTTGATTAACTTTCAGGCTCATTCTCAAACCGATCTCGAATCTTGTTAGCTTATAATGATTATTGTATAATTATTATTATTTCTCGGATCATGTAAGCGAAACTACGAATAGACAGGAGAACCGGTTCGGCACGCCTCCAATCACTCCATAAAGCCTATTGAGATCTACAGACATTGTTACTTAAATTTATGACTAATGCTTTCTAAATACTATAAAACTTTAAAATTATTATGAATCAACGTTTCCACAGCAATCCTCATAATGTGATACAAATTTGATTATTCAAAGCAGATAAAACAATAAAACTTGTCAGTCGTAATTTGTCTGCACGGACAGCGACGAATAGAAACGTAACATTAGTATTCTCGTATTTAATGATTCAATAAATATCATTCATGACCGTTTCAATGTAAATGCAATTAATTAAAATTACGGTCACAAATTAAACGTGACCTGACTCGAAACTCTCGTCTGAATAACCAACCGCATAATATTTATGAAAAAATCGTATACGAATCACGATTGAATTATGTGAATGAAAATAGATATTAAAAGTACGTTAACGTTCTCACAGTATAACGGTGATTAACGAAGATATTTTATTAGTGGACATTTGTAAATTTTTGAATAAGTTTAAAAAAAAAAAAAGTGAAATTTCATTGTTGATTACGTCAGAACATGAAACACGAATGTACTTTACCCGAATAGTTTAATCGATTTAGACACTTCATAAATTACACGAATTACGCAACACGATCAGCAGGGTCGTATTATACAAATTGCTCGTGTATACTCATCATCATTCATCAGGTGGGCATATCACTTCTGGTCGATTTGAGCGGGCGCGGGTGGTGGCTCACAATCTGTGCCCAGAAGGGAGATCTGCCACATTAATAAGTTCATGAATACAGATCACATTTTTATTTCCATTAATACGTTCAAAAGTGATTATAATACTGCCTTGATATCGTAAAACCGGTAATCTTTATCATTTTATCAATCAAATCTGGTCTTTTGATTTTATCTTTAGATTAAATCTATATATTAATACGTGAAGCAAAAACTTTGTATCCCTTTTTACGAAAATTGCGCGGACAGAGGAGTATGAAATTTTCCACACTTAATTATAGAGAAGAAGTGCACAATGCTAATATATTTTTTAAATAATGCATAAAAGATACATTAAATTAATAAAGAAAACATTACACACACTACATACCATGTATTTGACGCACACACGCATGCATACTATTTATTGTCAAACTTTTGTTCTTGGCGTCTGTTGTCAAATTGAGAATAGATTAAATATTGTTTGCCTTTGTTAATATTTTTTATAGTGTAGTCTTGGCGAAATTTGTGATTATAGAAGTATAAAATACAATCATAATAGTGTACAAANATTGAGAATAGATTAAATATTGTTTGCCTTTGTTAATATTTTTTATAGTGTAGTCTTGGCGAAATTTGTGATTATAGAAGTATAAAATACAATCATAATAGTGTACAAACTTACAATTCCAATTAATTATAGTCGAATTTCGACTACTGCGGGACCACTAGTAAGAATTAATATGCATCCCCTAGTGTCACGATATTTATTAAAGAAACATGGTCCTTAAAAGGCATTTAAATTGTTACTCTTTATGTAGGCTAAGGTAGAATGAAATGAATAAAATATTTTCCGTAGCTGCATTGGCGAGCGCCGCTTTGCGGAATTTACCTTACGCAAACCTGACTCGCTTAATTGAAAGAGCTTCTTTCGTTTGCTGTAATATTTTATGGCAGAGAGTCAAGCCGCAACAGTTTTAAGAAAAATCGAATACTTTCTTGCACCTTTTCAAATTGAGTTTAATATATTTAGTTCGTGTACAATTTCAACATAATTTTTTAAATTGAAGTAGAATAACAGTAACTGTAAATATCAAAGTATTATTTGTCTATTTTACTTTTTAATGTACCAATTAGATTGTAATAAAGACCAACATCATCTTTGTTGCGAATTTTAATGGAACTATCCTTATTACATCCTATTATTACAGTTATAAATAGATGGCAAAAATATCTATTTCCATTTAAACTTTAAACTATGCTAACTAATTTCGAAATACGAAAGCTTAAGGGTTTCTCTTTATTTTCATTTGAATTTTTTTTTTGAAAAGATAGTTAAGTGAACACACCGGAAATTGTATAAAAATCTCCTTAGGTGAAATGAGTTGAATAATATTTTTGTTCAATAAATCTCTACGTGCTGATATAGTATCATGAACTACCGAAGCCATCATAAATACTTGGCTAAATATATTTTCATGTTGTATGTACTTAATACTTGTACATTTTTGTGTTACTATTAAAATTCAAATATACAACATAACTTCGTGATTAACATAATGTTTCTGAAATGCTCTACTTTTGTCTTGTAAACGAGCATAAAGTGAAAGAACAAATTGCGAGTTTCCCCAGTATTTTCCTCGCTCGGAAAAATATATGTTTTATTAAAGCTCGGCATTTCCGAGAGCAGAGCAACCCTCGGGCCGGGGGTGGTTCGTGGAGGAGTGGGATGAGTTCGGCGGCGCGCCAGTGTATAACAGACAGTAGAGGGATATAAAACATATTTACGCGCCTATAAAGTACTCTCGTACGCTCGCTCTCCACCATTTTCTTTTGTTCCTCGCTAGCAGCCAATGATAATGCTTTCTCCCGTTTGGTTAAACTTATTTCGGTGTCGTCTTATCTGGCTTTTCTTCGGCACTTTTATTTATAACCGAAGCGAAGTGGTGAGACGTTACGACCTTAACTAAATGATTTTGGTATTACTTTTTATACTGTGTCATTTTCTTGCTTTGAACAATTTCGTAGACTATGTAGGATTTTATGTGATTTATAATAAAACAGATTCGCAAGATAAGCTTTTTTGTATAGATAGAATGTCGTATTTTATTTCACTCGAGATTCAGATTTGTTCTATCCGTACATTTTAAAAGTACACATATTAGCTATTTCAAGATACAATTTATGGAGAATATACCCCTCTTCGAACTCATTTTCTATTCAACTCACAAGTGCTTTAGAAAGGCGGCGTGACAGTCGTTTGTTAATGTATCTTTACAGCTTTATACCTTAAACGGCCACAAACAAGGATTATCTTCTGTTTTATAAGCGCCGAAGAAATACTTATACGAAACAGAAACACGTACGCCCAACTACAAATGCTCAATATGAAACAAAGATACTGATTCAGACCAGGAATCAGACCCGGACCCCAGACAATAGCAACTAGAAAAACGGGGCGATCTGACTCACAACCACCAAGAAACAATTTTAAATGTATGTTTCGCTTAGATATCACCTCTAGATTTATGGTTTTGAAATTGCAATCGAAATGCAGAAAACTGGTTATTGGAAGAACGTGAAATAGAGATAACTGTAAACATTCAACATTCTTGAGCAAATTCTGTTACAGTTAGCCGACAAAAGGTAAAGGACACACTCAAAGCTTTTCAGAACGAGTACCAAGAAGCTAAAGCGTTAACAGTAAAGCGTCTTAATCTTACGGACTGTAAGGCTCTAAGCACAACCCGTGCGTAGGTGAGAGGGTGTAATAACAAGAGCTCCCTCACTCCGGTACCTCGCCCGCAGGCTTACCCGCTTGCAAACTTCCACGGAGATTCCTATTACGCTGACGCGCTGTGTTCTAACCGGCTTGACTCTGATAAGATCTGAACTATACCGTTGTAAACTGAACCTTAAACACGCCGCTTAAAACTTCGCTGCTTTTTTGTACCAGTTACACATTACCTACTGTTTTGTTTGAAATATTTTCGAATTGTTCATTGGCTTGTAACGTTGTTTTTTTTTTTTCATATCTTTTGTCAAGTTTATCTTCGAAAAGGTAACTTTTGTAAAAATTTGTTACTCAAAAGTCAAGTCTACAAGCTTGCCAGTTTCAGAGCGCTCATGAACAAGAAGACGTCTAGTCAAAGGGCTGTAATTATCCGTAGGTAGACGAGTGTTAGCACTCAACACGAGGTCGAGATATCTCTCGACAGATCAGCAGCTCACTCGGCACTGCACTCTGCGATTCCGTTTGTCGCTGCACCCGACTGCGGTTTAAGCTCTCGCTCTGATAAACGCGTGTCAACGTGCTTTGAATGGATAGCACATTTAACCACTGTAGAGCACTAGTGAGTCGGGATCACTGCGACTTAGTGCCAACATTCATTCCTACAAGAGCCTGTTTTCAATGATTCATTAACATAAACTTTTCTATTGTCCAAAAGTAAATCATATGCACCGAATTAAATAAATTCATATCCAATTACTTAAAATATTTTTCTTCAAATGTAAATCTATATTCTGGCTTTAAATGCCAATTAATAAATATCATGTTAAATATTGAGGTTTTTATAAGTTACAAAAAAATGTCGATAAAAATAATATCTATTTGGCATGATTTAGTCATTATCACGACGGCGGCGTCTTTGATATCATCATCACCTTTCGCATTAGTGAGATACGCAGTTATTTACACACATTAAGCGTTTTATATCAGGTATCATACGAAAAACCTGCATCCGTTTACTCAACAAAGATAAGTATTAAAAGTTCAAGTCTTGGAGTCGTTTTTCTTGTAAAATGTTACCGGCACCATAGAACAAGAAAAACAAACAAGCGCCCGACAATTTGATAAAGTCCGTTGAAATCAACGTGATTTCGAACATTAATAATTTGCTAACTTTACGACAACAGCCAATTTATGTATTATATTCCGTCTTGAGTGGAATTTCAGGGAATTATTATAAAGTAATCTAAGTTAGTCGTCGACCCGTGCCGAGATGAGGGGGTTGACAGGTGTTTAAATATACCACAGCCGCTTCACCCGCTCGCCTTGGAAATTCATTGTAATACAAGACGCCAGCTTCGGATACCGGCCGTGTGAGCTTTCTAAACTTGTCATTCACTACGCGGAAACCGTATACACACGTTCATGTTACGTAATCCAAACAGTAATAGTACAAGTCGTATTGATCTATAGTTTGAACGTCGGGCCAGGTCAGGGCTTAATAATAAGATTCTCTTGGTGTTTTTGTCTATAAAAGGTCCAATGAACTCACGATTTAGGTACCTTGTTACGTAATTTTTTGTTTGTATGGTTACGGGAGCCGATGGAGATCACATGAGGTCTAAGGTTTAATTGTATTGTACAACAACGATTTTTCAAATTAGATTTCATTAGTGCTTCGCGACAAAAAGGCAGACTGATGTCATCTAACTATACAAACTACTACCACCAGTATCACAGTTTTACAAATTGCTTACATGAATAAAACAGACATCAAATATTGCACATTAATAATTATCGTACTGCTAAACGTAAGAAAAATACGTTATCCAGTTCAGAAATAACAATCCAATATCATGTTACTGTGATTAAAGTATAATTCAAAACGTTTAGCAGACAATAAAACGAATTTTTAATGGATACCGGAACAGAACCGGTCGTACAGAATCGAGCTCTCGTGTAATATCGCAACTGAACATTCTCTAGAGCTCATTTAAGGTTTTTATCCTCACCTTATGTTTATTTTTTCACTTCCCTTCCTTTGTATCGCAATCCCTATCAGTTACATAATCGGTAAAGGGCTCGAATAATCATTGTCGTGTATAATACTTGTGTAATCTTTATTCATCGATGCGGTCAGTGGTATACGGATATTTTGCATACGATTTTTCTTTATTGCCCTTGTAGGCAGTCGAGCATACGGCCCACTTGATGGTGAGTGGTTACTGTCGCCCATGGACATCAGCAATGCCAGGAGCAGAGCTAAACTGCTGTCTACCAACGCTGCCTACAGTTTACCATGTAATAAGTTAACTTCATTAATAGATTCAATTCAAAGTTTGCGTTTATAAACAAGAAAGGACAGAACCTCGTAAGTAAACACAAAAAAGTTTTAACAAATAAAAGTGTTCCCTTAGTTTGTTAAGGTGTTAAATTACACGGAACATTTTTCGTCGACATAAGAACATAAATAACTTTCGTTATCGACGCCGACACGCCGCTATCGCCCCATCTCCCTGCCCCCGCGCCCGCAGCTACCATTTAAAGTAATTTGTCCTCAGGAAAACATTAATAAACCAATTATTTTTTATTCGTGATTAATGTCGGTTTTTCTAATAAATTAAATAACCATAATCGTACTTGTACGGTTTTCGTTCGTAATACGATTTTATGAGGCGCCATAAAAGTCGGCACTGTAAGATAACGTCTAAGAAGACAGATCGTTATTATAATATGGACCCTAAAGCTGTATTCTGAGGCACTTTAGTCTCAAGTCGCGACTCACGTGCTATTATTATTTGTATATTATGTCGTTGGGATGCGTCGACTACTTTGTTGTTTTACGCTTCGTCTCGAAGCAACTTTATGCATCGCGTCATTACTCCTCGCCGTTTTACTTAGTTTCTCCTTTATATTTTCAACTCATGTTACCATGTAAATGTATTTTAAAACTAGCATTTGACCGTTGATTTTTGCAAGCTAGCGCTTAATATGTTTTCGTGGTTCTGTTTTTCTTACTGGTCTGTGTAACTAATTGTGTTGATGTAAACAAGGATTAAATGCAAAGAAAAATAATAAAAACCTTAAAAAAAATGTACAATTCACTAATATGTGAAATAATAATTTCACATAGACATACACAATTTAACAACACAATTAAAACTACATTTGAATATTGTGCTAAATGTCGATAAATAAAACCATAGTTGTCCGTGACCTATTATAAAAAAAACTGTAAAGTAAACGAAACGTGGGAAATTACATAATGACAAAAACGCGACATTAAACAATTTAATTACTGCAATTTCAAATTCTGGCAATCTTTTTATCGAAACCAAATACAACCATCACAAATTTCAATTATTTATATACATATATTATTTATTTACATGTATATATTGTTTGTCTAAATTCGTTGTTCCCTTATTATATTTATACCTTCATAAAACAAATTCTTAACAGCTCTCTCATCATACAAGTAATATAACTTTGAATTAGCCGTAAAAAGGAAACATTTGTCAATGAAGCTCTTCATTTGATAGCTTTACAAACGAGTGAGTATTGCTGAAAAGTTTAAACAAAACAATTTGCCCCAACTGGAATTGTCAGCGTGTTGACGACAAACGTTTCAAAATAAACTACAATTTTATACGGAAAGCAAACAAAATAAGTTAGTGGTTCCGTTGCCTCGTATTTTCCTGTACTAGCGCTGAACGTCGAGCGAGGTTGGAAATTCGTTTTAATACTTTGTTTCTGCACAGCTTTACAGTTCCGTGTTCTGAACAAATATTTGCCCGGTTTCAAGTTTATATAATATTTTTTTTTACAAAAGGAGATTAATATTCTGTGAGTTTACAGGTTAAATGAGAACAGTAACAATATAATAAACGAACACTAAGCCTCATTATTAAAGTGTAATATTTTTCTTTTAATCTTGCTATATGAATCTTTTCATAAATTTAACTGAACTTAAATAAGTCGAGATCATCAAAGTATTTGTTGTAACGTAAACATGTCATTTTTATGGGAGAACTTGGGCCAGCATTAGTTTGCCAAACGGAATGAATAAAAGAGTATGTGGCCAATTAGCGATTATATTATAAGAATTTCATTAACAAATATACAACACTAGTTTATAATGAAAAGTAGCTCCATTTTGTAACCGACCTTACTCTCAGTCTATACAATTAAACTTTTACGTAAATCCTTTAAGTTAAATTGGTTCTTGTCATATCTAAAGCTTAGTGTTAAAAAAGTTTTTTTTTATACTTTTTCTTTTTATAATTATTGTACAGAAAATCCAAATAATAATAGCGACTCCTGTTACAAAACCAAATAATATTAAAGCTTAACGTATTACGATTGAGATGAGATGTTTCTCCACCAAGACTTTTTCAGTCGAGTTTTTTTTTGTGGTACTATTTTGCGGTCTTTTTCTCGTGATTTTGTTATTCATTGGGTAATTAAATTTTAATTAAATCGTTTTTAGATACGTATAACAGTAAACATAAAAGTTTTACCGATGAAACCGTCCACATTGATTAAATTGATTGATACTATTCAGTTCAAAATAGTTTATATCCTAAAATAAAACATATCAGCAATCAATGTCAGACATCAGAATTAACCTAAATTAAAATATCTAAACGAGAATGATAATTTAAATAAAAATTAAATATGAATTAAGGAAATACATAAATTAAATAACATCAAAAGGTTTAATAATAAATCACTTCTAAGAATCAGCTAAGTGTTGAGAGCACGACGTAGTATTGCGGTATTAAATAAAATGACAAAACCACCACGGTCGAGTTTATTCATTACATGCCGCCGCGAGCGCGGGGTGGTCGACCCACCCTCGTCCTACTTCCCTTATGGTATAACCTCGACAAAATACCGCTAAAATTGGACTGTTTTTATTAAGTTCTTTCTTTATCTCTTTTGGTCTGTTGCATGTTTTTGTTCATTCTTTATTACAACTTCAAAAAGGAAAAGTCGGTGCAAAACACAAAAACGTTACATTATTATAGTATTATATGTACATACGTTAAGTGACTTGTGCATACAAAGATATTTAAGTGATTATTTTCGGATACATAAATTAATATTAATTAAATAAATTAAAAAATATATATCAATCTGGAGTATAAACACAGGCACAAACTGTAATTTGTATTCCGAACGCTTACAGAACATAATTTAACACGATTGTTATATTTTAATATGATAAAACCAGATTCCTGCTAATATATTAAAAATGAAATTTAGGCTATAAACTGAACTCAACATACTAAAACATTACTTTCGAAAATATAAGCTGTACCTTTTTTTAAGCAATTTCGAGTACATAATGACATTACCATCCATACCATAGAGTAGGTCGTCGAATGTTCAAAATTACTATCTACAAAAACTATTAATTTAACAGATGTGAGAAACGACTTGCGATGACACTTTGATAAATCTGGTATGATTTTTCTGTATCATTAAATAAAAAAGTTGTTAAGATGCCAAATAGTTGGCGAGAGTGATAAAACAAAACGGCTGGCAAACGACCAAGTCGCGCACAACGACACGAGTGGATGAGCGTACGATTTGTGTCGCTGAACTGAGCACTCTATACTCAGCAGTACCGTGACGCCTCCTGTCTCATACGGATACTGTGCATAGCGCAGATTCGCTTGGATACATTTTAAATAGAGCTGCCTGTTCGCAATTACACTCCCTTTGAACGTACGGTATGCGCCGTATATGACATTCAATTCAATTTAGCGCACAAAGGCCGAGCTGAAATTCTCTTTCCCTTTGACGGTCCTCCAGTATTATGTTCCTTTGTTGACAAAATAGGCTTAGGTTTAATGGTGACGTATTAACGCATTAACATAAACAAAGANGATACATTTTAAATAGAGCTGCCTGTTCGCAATTACACTCCCTTTGAACGTACGGTATGCGCCGTATATGACATTCAATTCAATTTAGCGCACAAAGGCCGAGCTGAAATTCTCTTTCCCTTTGACGGTCCTCCAGTATTATGTTCCTTTGTTGACAAAATAGGCTTAGGTTTAATGGTGACGTATTAACGCATTAACATAAACAAAGACGATCTATAATTATTGTCCATTTATATAACGTAATTGTCTAAAAAAATTTTTTTTTAACTGTAAAAATATGCAAAGATAAATAATCACTAGTGGACTTTACATTGTGGGTGTGGGGTATTCACGTTGTGATGTCTATGGACTCCAGTCACCTATTTACACCAGGCGCTCTGAGCTCGTTGACCCATCTACGTCATACTTTATTTATGCATTGCTAAAATAGGCAGACAAAGGCAATGGTTCATTTTCTGTTAAATGTTTACCGAAAACCATAGGATAATCCACAATATTACCTATACAGTCATGACTAACCTTGAAACATGCGTCTTGATGACTGATGATCTAGACAAGCAAAAAAAGGCAGGATGGGTCCGAGCGAGTTGTAACATGGCCTACCACAATTACAAAACATATGACATATAATTAAGATATTATAATTTTAGCAAAATATCTCTAAATACATAAGAGATGTAAGGTACGCCTTCTTAAAAGAAGTTTATTTTCGGGTACGCTAGCGAAATGACTGACGACCTTGTCTATGTGCTTTAACATCCAACGCGTAATAAAAACGACAGAATTGAATTATCGTTCTAATTAATTTGGTTCATAAGCGTTTGACATATTTTTACATAGTATCTCAATATAGCTCAAATTGTCAATTGAACTTGATCATAAACACAAAATAATTCCTTAGTAGATTTGCTAAAATGGCTACGGTTCGTTTGTATGCAAAATTTTATATGTGGTAGAGTTAAGTCGTTGTTAATTAATTTAAGTCGAGCGAGGTGAGCCTCGATTAGCGGAATAAATTGGGCTTGCGGCGGGCGCAATCCCCGGCGCGCAGTAAACACCGTCGACAACAAAGGCAACTCAGTACTCGCCCCTGCACGACCTTAATGCTTACTCATTATTTATTCACATCTATAACGAGATTGCCAGTGCTCCCGGTTCCCTTCTGTTGTACACCACTCTCGTCCGGGCTTATTTGTTGTATCTTACGCGTCTTTTTTGTCGCAACGTGTGTGCAAGCAACGGTTTGCTCTTTTCACTTCGATAATTCTCTTTATTCTCACTTATAAACCAATAAAGAATTCGTTTCTTTGTAGAATGATACAGACGAGCATGCAGTCGAACCATATACATACGTATAGTAAAGTTTTAAAGGAATTCAAATGTTTATTTTTATTTTATTCATTAGCGGGAAACTGCTCGTTATTGCGAACTTTGTGACGGAGGTCTATTTACAGCAGTTGACGTCTTCCGGCGAATTATAACAACCACGATGATTTCTTATACAAAGTAGAATAAATTATGGAACATACATACTATATGTAAGTCTTTATGGATCACGTAACATACTTTAAAGATAATAAATAAATAAACTTATTCCGTATTTTGATATCATTTCTAAAGTTACAGCAGTCGTTAATTTAGATTTAGAACAGTGAGTTTATTTTGTTTTATTGACACTTGTTAGGCGTATAAGTACCTGCTTAATGTAATGAACA
Source organism: Bombyx mandarina (assembly GCF_003987935.1). The sequence goes on from NW_021011481.1 coordinate 4,088,668, forward strand.
AGATTCAGAAGTTCATATAATTTACGCAACGTCCATGCAAATTCTATAAAACACATAATAAAATTGCTAACAGAGAAAGCAACGTAAATTATCAGTTTCCATTCAAAAGAATCACACAAAGTACACTGAAGAAATTTTATTCAAAAGATATGAAAAGCGGTAGAGCACTTGCAAACGGCTAGATAATGCCGGCAGATACTCGGCGTGCTCGTTGAAAATTTTATGTCGCTTCGCGCTGCATTCTCGACTGCACCTCTCCCCGTCTACACTGTGTAATTCGAGTTCCTCTCTAATGTTCTCACTATCACAATTACTTTGTGGTTTTAAGGCCTTGTAAGTTTTCAAAATGCTTATAAAAGGCATGGAAAAATCTAGTTTCAAATGTTCACTCAAACTTTGATTTGCTTTAGGAATTCAAAGCAATTTATAATACAACTTAAAGTAAAAGTAGAAACAGACTACATTACATTTAAAGTCTAGTCGTATCCTTACGGCTCTTGTATTGTAAATGTACAGCACATGCCGTGTGAGATTACTACGTCTGTAGAGAAATCCGGAGCGCGAGAGCATTCCTTTGTGTTGTTGACGCTGCCTCGTTTTTCCTGTCTCTAAGCTGCAAATAAAAGCTGTGAATTCAGCACGGGTGCTTCATTCTTTCACTGAAACTGACGCACTGAAACAAGAATTTTCATTTATCAATTATATCACGTGGCCAACTAATATCATTCAACTTATTAAGCTTTGAAGGCAGCAAAAAGTATACATAATGGAACAAATAAATTACACTAAATCAAATGCGTTACTATTGTCATCCAATTGATTAGAAGTATGTATTACTAAATATATTAACTGTGAAATTTCAAATAATCCAGTCAATTTCAAATTACAGAATTCAAACTGAAGAATTTGAAATTCCTGTGTTTATTTTCAAAATATACAACTAAATAAATGTAAAAAAACTATTTGACCATAAAAACACACACAATAGAAATAACAAATTATGTAAATGACCATTAAGCTGATAATTCGAACCGAACTGATTTTTCGTTTCTCCTAGTTTTACCGTAGGTATACATATCCTGTAAAGCTCAAAAACTGAAACAATACCGTTCCGCCCTAGGGTGGGTATGTTACTCATAAATGAATACTGTCAGAAACAACAGACTTAATAGCCACAAAATTTAAACGTCAGAATATAAAAGAAACAAAAATTCGATCCTACAACGCGGTTACCGCAAATTGAATGAAGCTCGAAATAAATTCTGCGGTCGTTGTCTGACTTCCAATATTTCCCATTCGTATATCACACCCCTCTTTGTCATTGCTCACGTTTTATTTGACCAGAAATATTTGAGTGTTCACGTTATTTTACGTCTTTTCTGATACAAGAAGTCGAACAAAATGTGTCTATGAAAAATACACGTTAAGACGTTGAGTGATAAAAGTAAATCTCACCTCGATTGCCATCCACAAGGGTCCGGTTTACTTCTCTCATTAGACTAAAGCCAAATCGTCGAACCCGAGGGGCGAGCGTCGTAAACCACGCACTCTTGTGTATCGTAAGTGTTAATTACTTTTGTCAGTCTGCTGCCGACTGGTTTACAAATCTCGCCGCAACATTACTACACTACTGAGTACTGTAATTTACATTGACTGACGCAATGCTGTTTGGATAATAAATTGTTATGCCTTAGAGCTTTCTTAACGGGCGGCTGAATCGATAAGTGTCGTTTTTATTGCACCATTAACGAGTGACGCCGAGGGGAGATGCGATTTCAATCTATATGACACAATTCAAAAGGATTGATTTTAATTGCGTTTTTAAATAACTCAGATTATATGCATAGTACTGTTTTAACAAACAGAGTGATTGAACGATCACATATTGCAATTGCTTTATTCAACACATTTGAATATTGCAGGCTTTTGCTCCATATAAGAAGAACTTCGTGTTATTTAAATGCAATTCATTCGACAGATAGTTTCGATAAACTTTATACTTAAAAAACTCTGTCGTTTTACCGCTGCCGAAAGAGGGGAAACGTGGAGGAAAATAAACAGCACAGTGATGTTACTCTCGAACGAATTTCCGGCTCACTGCCGCTCGGGACGTTTCAATTTTACAAAATATAAAGTTTGCCCTCTGGCACGTAACCATCGCTTGACTTCAATTTATGGAATTTATATTAATTTACCGTAAAATGGGTTCAACTGAAAATTACGATGGTTTGAATCAATGAATAAATGAATGGAATATTCAGTGTACAATCGAATCTTTCTATATGAGCATGGTTTATTTTTTATAGCGATATATTAAGAAATATTAAAAGGGATATAATAGAAAATTTGGCAAGTATCTATCTACGCAACTATAGCATTAGAAGAGAGTTCAAACTGTAATTAAAGCCTTTCTTGTTTTTATTTTAATTTTAATATAAATCTACGCATATAACTTACATCTAAAACACACGACTGAAATATAAACAATAACCGTTTGAACTTAACGAAGGAATCGGATAATAGAAGTAAAAACACGAGAACGGCAATAAATTAAACAATAAAGAACCAAAAGAAAATGTTTACAATAACGAAATTCATGAACAATCTCGTAAAAATTTGACTCGCTTTGATCCTGATTTTCCTCAGTTTACACAAAGAGATTCATATCGTTTTAATTTCCCTTCGGCATCATACCTTAATATTTTACGTGAGAGATCACAATTTCGAATGAGAATAACTTGGTCCTCGTTTCCCAAGCCTCTCGAAATCGCTTCAGTATTATCTATACGTGTATACATTTTTTTTATTTAGATAGACGCGCACCGAAGACAAGTCGAGATTTATCTCCGTTATCCGAGCCGCTTCACTGTTTCCCTCCGTACTAAGGGATGTTTTATAAGATTTTTTGTGCTTGCGAATAAATGACTTCGAATTAATATTTAGGTAAGGGATCGTTTTATTGCTTTTTTTTGTTATTCAACGTTTCTATAGATACAGTTAAAGTAAAGACAAGGATACGTACCACCGTCCTGCTTATTTCTGTCGTGAAGCAATTAAGCCTTGTGATTTAAAGAGAAGGATAGCTATTATACAATACCATTGATAATTGGACCTCATGTCTCAAGATGAGAGGCAGAAAATGTGTTGTTAAGTCTACGGGCTCCGGCAGATCCATGAGCTAGTTCACGTATCTAGGCAATAAAAAATACCCTTTCATGTAAATAGATTTATCATTAAACTGGTTTAAAAGAAAACAGTATTTAAAATAAATAAAAACTGAAAAAACACACCTCAATAGCCAGCCAAATTATAAATTAAAATACCTTTTTTATCTCGGCGACCCGGGTCAAGATATTACGCTGAACTAATAAAATTATTATATTGTCTTCGACCGTTGATACGTTTCAAATTAATCGAAAATATTGAAACTGGTGTAATTTACGTTGAAAGATTTCTTAACAGAGATAAAACTAAGTAATAAAAACATATTAAAAACATCTCATTTTTAAAGCTTAAATGACATCAGTATTGAAATAATAAGTTCAATGTAATATCGTAAAAGTTTGTAATTAATGTAATTTTTTCCCAATAGTTAACGCAGAGAGTCTTTATTAATAACAGTCGTAAACGAATGACTTACTGCCAATAAGTTATAAAAGGAACATAAATATAGACATCTAATATCCGTTTTACAGCATTACGCGAGTAGTAACGTTATTGCTTCGAATGAATATGCTGTTCAAATTCCTAGTATAAGTATAATTATGGGAAATAAACGTAATTTGCTTTAACCCGCGTATGATTAAAAACTAAACAATACGTTCGTCGAGTCTTATGAGTGAGTATTTTGTAATTTATAACTCAATTATTGGCTCGAATTCAGTTTATCTCGTTACACAATTAATTCCAACGTCGTAACAACAGTAAAATCGAAAGGCAATTACAAAATTAGCACAGAATAGTCTTTTAGCCTTTAAGAAGCTTCCATTCCTCTTTAAAATGCCTATGAAAAATATCAGTATTTCATTTCAGTGAGCTTAACACGATAAGCGATGACGGATTGTTTGTTTTCTCTTGAATATTTTTTGTCCGCGATATTAGCTTCGGCTGGCATTTTACATGTGTGACAAGAAATGTTGAACGAGACGGTGTGATGGGCGGCGCGTGCGCGGAGCGAGGGGCGCGGGCCGCAGCGGGCGACGACCGCGGGCCGCGCCACTCTCGCCCCGGCCACTGGGCCAACCGTGTGTTTGTTGTCACTTTGCCTCCGTTACATATATTTTACGCGATTGTAATAAACGTATCTGTGTGAACACGTAAACAATTTTTTTTTTTAAACGTGTCGGATAATTACAACACGGATTACAGTGTCCAAGGATTGCAGTGTCAGTTTCTCTGGATTTTCACACAATTACTAGATTTGCGCAACAATAACAAACTTTTGTGTCGTCACCGCGAAGTGAAACTCAAAATGTTTCTCTGTCGTTAAAAAGTACTGATTATGTTTTGTTAATAAGTTGAAAGTGATTGAATGCGCATAAGATTTTTTTTGGTGGATTCAAGTAATTATAAAGTGACGAATTATTTAACTTTCTAGTTCAAAAAAGTTACCATAGTGAGGATTAAAGATTCTCCTAAGAGCAATGCGGAGGGTGGCACCAAAAAGGAAGGCAAGAAAAAAGTTAGCAAACAGAAAACTGAAAACATCGGTTCGGTGACAAAGAAAAACGAGAAGCCGGCCATCAAAATTGAGAAAGAGGAACCAAAACAATCTCCGCCTAAAGATGAACCACCAGCAAAGGTAGTACCCGAGTGCACCCTTGGCATAAAGGAAAATCTATTATTAATTCATAAAAACCAAAAGTTAAAAATGGTTGTACTACGATTAATCGTAATGTAAAACCATTATAACTATATTAAAACTTCTTTCACAATGAATACTCCAAACGTAAACTTAAAAAAAAAAACAAAGCTATCGTGTTAAATCTTATAGGGGGGAAAGATACATGTTCTTTTTTATTGTCATTGTTCGTATAATTCCAACAGACCAGCGGCGCGGCATCATGATCATAATTACACGTTACTACACAGTGCGGCTCAGCTGTTTGTTTGTTTTTTTGTTTGTTAATATTACCCGTCTATCGGTATGTAGGTTAACAAGTCTGCCTTATAGATTACGTAAAGAGAGGTTTATGATAATGCTGCCTTTGCCAATTTTCACAAGACATTAAAGAATTTAAGCATGCGTATTTCCAAAATCATATTTGTGCATTACGTAATAAAATACATATTTAAAGTGATTTATTATGATTGTATAATAACATAATTGCATACAAAATGAAATCAGCGAGAGCATAATATAATGATGTTATCAAGTCAGAGTACCAAGTATGCAAAACATTGACACAGTGTCAATAGGTTATACGTATTCCAATACAGCTCCAATTAAACAAATACGCAAGATCATTATCCATTAATCATTAAGAATGGTGCGTATTTGATTTATAATACATAATTTAAAATTAATAAATTCATATAAAACTAGATGTAATAAAACTATTCCATTAAAAAGTAATATATCTAGATATAAAGATGTAAATTTCAATTATATAAATACACATTGTACATTAATTTACTTAATTATGATGAATCTTAAGTTGTTCATTAATTTATTACAAAAGCGGGAAGCCCACTGGGTGAGGTCAAATACATAATTCGATATCCGATTTTAATTTATTACGATAGAACCAGTTTTTGTCTCTTAATTATAAATTTAATGGTATTAAATTGACCGCTTCGTTAATCCGCATAATCATTAGTTAGCCCAATTAAGTTATTAAATGCCATGTCGAACAAATTGTCAGTCACAATATACATAATTAGGCTTAAGTACTATCTATGCTATTCTAGATACAATATTAACGTTGAAAAAGCTGTCTGCGTTCAGTTGGTGCTCCATTTTTCCATATAGGTATATTAGTGTAATACAATAACCAAATAACCAGACAAATTAAGATGTACTTAAACTTTGATATTCAAGGCATTTTTTTTGCAAAAATAGTTAGAAAACTGGTTTTGTTTAATAAGTGGTTTTTTTTTTCTCGAAATGTATTTCTGAATTGAACTCAAGTATAATATACACATTAGTAATCTTAGCACATCGTTCTGCGTGATGACTCTTGCGCCACGCACGAAACGCCTGCGACCGAATTTAGTATGCAGTATTAAATTGAGGTCATGAACAGACGTCTCTCAGATAAATACTCATAGATAAATCAACACATATCCTCGTCGTATAATCGTAACTGCAAATCAATAATGAAATAAATTGAAACGTATTAAAATTCAGTTAAGTTTGAAACCATTCTTTGAAATCCTTTCATTTGCACGCTAAACGAAACTTAATTTTGTGACAAGAACACAGTGGTCTTACATCAATATATGTTTTCTAAAAAAAAATGTCTCTTGCTATAATATGTCTCCTAACCCCATTGTAAACATATGTATGTTATAGAGAAATACATGGCATTAAAGAAGTTACAGCAAAACACAAGTAACTAAACCACTCACACATTTATCTTCAATAAAATTCCGCAGTCCACATCGCCGAACCCCTGTATGAACTTTAGCCTAACTTGAAATTCTCTTTGAATTTTAAGTCCCATCCTATTAAAAGTTTGCGAAAGTATTAGAATTTCGAATGAGGGGCGAAAAGCTATCACGCCATTTTTTCCGGCTCCCCCTTCCGCAATATGGGTGTTGAGGAGGGAAGGCGGCCCCGGCGAATCACGAGATTATGCTTCGCTATCTGTTTTGAATTCGAAATTGGTACATAATTAATTCGGAGAATTTAAGATTATTCCCATTAAAAGTTAGCCCCAAGATATAACAATTATTATTATTATTATATTGAACATATTGTATTACATAAATTACATAATTAAATGTTTACGTAATATTTATTTGAAATAAATAATTTCCGGATTAAAAGCATCTCATTAAAAATACATTAAAAACAATTATCTTTTCATATTATGTATTCGTAGGAAGGTCTTGTAGTTTTATTTTGACAACGTTGAATAATGCGCTCATTTATTTTTATAGCAGACTTAAAAATAGAGCCGCGTGTGTTTCGCCTCCGAGGTGGGTTCAGCTAGTCTATTATTATTTGCCGATACCACATCATTCATCGCGTTAATCACTCAAAAATATAGTCTTTTCGTGTTAAATTATTGAACGTATGCCAACTCTTACTAGATTCGTAGTTAACAGAATAATTTAACACAATTCTCGACACGGAGTACAGTAATTTGTAAATATGTTATGATCGCTATTCACTCTAGAGCCAGCTTTAATAAACGTGTAAATTCGAAAGTAAAACAATACTATGAGGATTTGCGGCATCTTTGGATCTTATTGCGGAGACCAGACGCGGTGCCATCGTGAGCTGGCTGCCGGTTGGCACGCGCGACCTATACCTACTTGATTTATCACTCCATTGTTGCGGAGCGACGACCCACCCCCACCGGATAAGGCTAAACATTCAATTGCCGGAACGCTCCCAAAGCGATTTGTTCCCTTATACTCGATCGATTGACTATTTCTTCCTGACACTTCGCCTTTTAAGTGGATACTAATTCGAATTATTTTATTATAAAATGATGTGCGCAACACAGCTCTAGGAACATCTTTTCACAAATAATTGTAATGAAGAAAAAAGGTTATCTGCAAATAAATTAATTTTATTGATAAACAGCACAGTTCTTTTAATTTACTTGGCATTTGACATTCAGATATTTTACCTCTAATATGCTGATAAACCCGTGTTTATTTTTATTAAATGATATACTCGTAATTGTCATCGAATTTAATAAAAGTAATTGATAAACTGTATCGCATTTTAAAGTTCATATTTGAAACGGAAGTTTTTAAAAGTCTATCGCCATAAAAGTTGTGGGCTGTTTCACTACTTATTATAATGCAGCTTTATCGTAGTTTACTCTCGGGAGCTCATAAATATCTTTCAATAACTCGATGATAAATAACTTCCTATTCATTTTTTAAATACTCCACAGTTTACTTAGACTTACGCCATGAACTTATGTGAAAATAGGTGATGAAAAACATAAACCCAACTCCGAATGGAACCACGTCATAATTACAGGATTAGACCAAGCGGTAACTTTTAAATCACTAACATTAAATAATCGCCTACCATATACTTTTAATAATAGCTGTGAAATATAATATCATTAAAGATAACATGAAGTATTTATATGTTCGACTATACGTTTTAGGCCTCTTATCATTCATGAACTTAGTTTTCATTCATAGACAAACGAACATAAAAACCCTCCTAATTATAAGTGATCTCACCCTCGCTCATAGGCAGTAGCAATGCCAGACAGACATACAGCATCAACCTGCGACGTACCAATATTAACCAACGTTTTAATAACTCTAAGTAAATGTAATAAAGATATTGAATGCATCACTCGAAGATCCGGTCTCCAGTTTTAAACATACGTTTTACTTCTAGATCACGTAGTACCTACTCAAAGAAATGTAAAAAAGAATCGCGTCCTGTTAATTTTGAAACAACATTACCGTGTAACTCTCATATTGTTCTGGTTTTGCCTCATTATCATTTGCCTATTATTTGTGAGATGTGATTGCATCTTGAATACAAAAAAACTCGTAGGCGGTCTTTGTGTTCGAAATTGAACAATAGATAGAGACATGCATACTCTGAATACTAACGAAGTGCATAATACAAACGTGCTGACGTGAATATTTAGAAATTTGAGACATACGATCATGTTTGAAGCGAAGTTGATTCGGTGTTTTTTACTAAAATGGACTATGATACTGCTGCTCCCAACTTTTATAAAGAAGGCCAAAGGTGCAAGCCTGGCTCGCCGGTAGCCAAACTCTTTATTATTATTAATATCTTCTAATATTTTTACTTTACAATTGTTGAACCTTAAAAAATACATCATTTTTTCACAATGTTTTTTCAAATTGTTACAGGCCAGTCCAGAAAATAGTCGAAACGCTTCACCGAGATATCATGACGTTTCCATGGATGATGTTAGTAGTTTTTTATATTGTTTTAACTTTTTAATTCTCGAAGTCTTTGATGTATAAAATATTTTATATTTTACAGGCATCCGATGCGGGCTCTCTATTACGTGTGGCTGGTACAAATCCTGTAAGTGCAGGTGCAGGCGGCGGTTGTGGCGCTGGGAAAAATGAGCTAGTTGCAAGAGGTGGAAGCGGTGGTGCGCTGGCTCTGTCCCGAGCACCTGTCGGGGGCAGTGCTAGCCCGGCGCCGGCACCGCTGCCGCAACCTGCCCCATCTCCCGCACCTGCCGCGCTGCCTCCACCGGCCTTACCGCCGCCGCCTTTNGGTACAAATCCTGTAAGTGCAGGTGCAGGCGGCGGTTGTGGCGCTGGGAAAAATGAGCTAGTTGCAAGAGGTGGAAGCGGTGGTGCGCTGGCTCTGTCCCGAGCACCTGTCGGGGGCAGTGCTAGCCCGGCGCCGGCACCGCTGCCGCAACCTGCCCCATCTCCCGCACCTGCCGCGCTGCCTCCACCGGCCTTACCGCCGCCGCCTTTCAGGGCAGATACACCTCATAGGCCTAACGGGGCGCATATTCCGACACTCGATGGACATGCCGCAACTCAAATCCCTGCGAGACCAGTAGGAGCCGCCGGTCCCGATACACCAGAGCGTCCAGCCAGCAATAATAACAAACTACAACCATGTGCTCGCACATCCACGGACAGCCCGACGCCTGCACCGCCCGCGCCACCAGCGCCGTCGCCGCTCTTCCCGTCGCATACAGCCTACCAGTCGCAGTCACATGCGGCTGCAGCACTGCCAGACTATCGACACACAAACCACGAGACGCGGACAGATTCTCAAGACTCGCAAGCTCAAGCACCTCTTGATCTTCAAGCGCATCACGCGCCACGTCCTCCTCATATTGCATCGATTGCAACACAACCTTCTCATCCTAATTTGTCGAGCCGTATTCCACATTCACAGCCTTATCCAGTTATACCAGGTCACGAAGTTCGCAACCCTCCCACTGGAGCACAGACCAATACCCCTGTTCCTACCTCTTATCCGAATCGCATCAGCGGCGTATCGCAGAGCGTAACGCCACTTTCGATGACAACAACTAATACAAACAATTGTCTTCCGAGTCAAACTCTACCCACGCGACCTGCGTCTCCGGCAACCCCCCATTCTCGTCCTTATCACGTCCCGTCTATTGGGTCTAGTCATGTAAGCTCCAGTTTGAGTTCCAGTATTCATTCAATGCCGTATCAGAATCAACCGAGCTTACAGAAACATTCCGTTCAACCAGTATTTGCGAGTCGGCCGTCTCATCTCGCTCCTTTCAGTGTTGCAAATCACATATCGTCTAGTAATGTTCAACAACCAGTGTCGAACCTAACGACTGCCACACACATGAGCCATCCCATTAATAGTCATTCCATCACAAATCATATTCCTGTAAGCAACACTGGCTTACTTCCTACGTCTACCCCGAGCCATAGCATGGCCCAACCGATGTCTATAACGCCGACGTCTAGTTCGATTCCAAACTACTCTAGTCTTAGGCATCATGGATTAAGTCTCCCTCAACATATTTCTCCTATCATACCTACGTCTGCTCCAATAGCAATGAACCACATCGATTCTTTATCAACGACCAGTACATCACACCCTGTTGTAACACCCGTCACCACCACTAGTGGTCATTTACCTCTTCCGGTCATAGATTCTAGGCAGGCTCCTATACCCTCTACTGAATTACCGTCGCGCTCTGAGAGTGCTTCAATTAGTTCCTCTATTCCAATGAATGGGTACCCACCACCAGCGATTTATTCGGGTGGTACATATCCACCCCTGTATGCGCCTTACGCTACATCCTTACAACACAGTCCATATCTACCACCGACGGCGGCGTCTCCCAGGAATTCTGCAGATACAGTGAGTCCCATTTCATTACAATGAAATGTTTTACCACATAATTTAGTAGGCAAACTAACTCCCACTTGTCGGTTACAGAGAACAAATTTGTCGGCGTCACCATTGGTAGCACCTAAAACACCAAAAGGCGTAAGACCGCACACGCCGGGCTCTACGGGGGCAGCAGGCGCATCACATTCATATTCACCGCGCGGAATCAGTCCAACGCGGGAACGTGAGAGTTATAGGTGTGTAAAGGAATTATATTACTTTAGTATAAGTTGTAATTACGGAACAATAATAAACAATACTTTTTTTAATCGGACAGCAACATCAGTAGTTTATCACGCAGCACACCAGCGTCAGTCGCCTGTTCAGTGTCTGCGCCTTCCCTGGTTCCACCGCTGGTCGCGCCGCTCGCCGCTCCGCTCGCCGCCCCGCTCGCCGCTCCGCTTGCGGCACCACTCGCCGCCCCGCTCCCGGTAAAATAGTTTTATTAACCAGTAATATTTGTCCTTATTTTTATTGCCCGGGCAGGCAGACGAGCATACGGCCCACCTGATGGCAAGTGGTTACCGTTGCTCATGGACGTCAGCAATGCCAGGGGCAGAGCCAAGCCGCTACCTACCGCTGCCTTTTCTGACTAATAAATATTTACTAAAGGGCAGGCAAACCTTATGTTATTAGCTATCTCAAGAAATTTTCCTTAACAATTAAGGAGTTTTCATATTTGCTCTATGAGTCCAGATAAATTAACGGCTTACCTGTTTGTTAAGGATTTACTAGAGTCTATAAATATCACACCATGAATATGAAACATGAGGCCGTAGTCTCAATTTTATTAAATAATAGCTGTTGCATCCTTCAAACCAGAATATATGGTACTTTGTGTTAAAAACTGGCAAGATGATGGACCTGTGCAGGGACACAATACGTCGCAATCTTATATATTATAAATTTATATTATAAATCTTGCATGTGTGTGCGAACACGGGCTAGGTGATCGTAGTTCTACCAGGGATGGTATTGCTCTTATAACTAACTCGATATGAATACGCACGTGAAAATTGACGTCACTATTCAACATAGTTCAATCTGGCTAGTGTTAACTAAGTGTTTTATAATTTCCTTATTTATATCTTTAGGGTTAGCTTTTTCTGAGAATAAAAATATTGACTAAACACTGGGATTTCCGAACGGATATGATAGGACGGCAAACACTTCAGTTTGTGTCTATATTTGTTACTACAAAATTGTTGGATAGCGATTCTGTTTATTTGTCTATCCATTTATTCACTTCAAAATACTTTTTCTTATGGATTCACGTTATTGGATATATTTTACTATATTATTTCTAATTACTTCACAAAATAAACCACAACATTTTTTGTTTTATTTTATTTAGGCATTATAATGTTGACCTATAGACAATTTTGCTGATCACTAGTCTAACCTATGCTCAATCGTATACGTTCCAGGGTCCCTTACCGTCTGCCTTGGGAGCATCTTTGGTCGGTCCGATGGGAGGTCCGCTGTCGAACCCACTAGCGGGCGGTCTGGGCGCCCCGCTGGCGACGCCCACCCCCACGCCTGCTGCGCCCGCCGCTCCGCACCTCACGCACTCGTTGGCGCCCGTGCCCACTGTGCCTAGCATCAGCTCTAGCGCCAAACCACCGGCCCACTGGGGTGTCACGTAAGTACCAATCGAAGTCCATGTACATTTAACACTATTATTATTAATCAGTGTCATTTTCTGTTGATTCGAACACATAAATTAACAATTTTTTTTTAAGAATTTCAACCTAAAGTATACTTAATAATAGACCTTTCTAGATATTGTTTTCACATATAAATTTTCCACTAGTCGTATCATTAATAAAGGGGAAAATAGGCCTTATAGAAAAAGAGCTAATTTACTATGACATAGTTTTGAATGAACTTGTTTTGTTGAATGCTTATTTACCAATAATTGTACATTCCAGCAGGGCAACCGGCGCCGATCGTGGTCCAGGCTTCGCGAGCGCTCCTGCTTTATTCGGCGCACCACTTCCGACGCCCAATCCTAACCCTTTCTCAGCAGAGTCACTATTTCAATCGAGTTCGTATATTTTTGTCAAAATCTATTCTCTAAAATGCGTAACGAGCTTGTCGCCTTTTTGGTTCCCAGTGTTTACCAGACTCCACGCTGCTCACGGCGCGCTATGGTCGCTATCTATGTTGACACACGAGGTTGAAGTCTGAAATTGTATTATAGTACCTAACAGCTAATTTTACACGGTAGAATTATTCAGGACAGTGGTACTGATAGTGATCTGCCACCAATTGTCTGTCTATAACTGACGGCTGATTTATACAAGGACTTCTTTGTCGAACAAGCTGACAATATGGCATGCGAGAACATGATGCTTAGTGTTATTAAGGTTTTATAAATTACTAGCCGTACTCGCCCGCTTCGCTGGGTATTTAAAATTAACATTATTATTTATTGTCATTATTATTAGGAAGTCCAACACTCATATAAATGTTAGCCTATCCATTAAGTGCATGTATTTTCTACATGGAAGTTTCAAATAATCGGATGCATGGTTCAGTAGTTATAACGGAACATCCGTAAAAACCACTGTAGACTTATATATTAGTATAGAAGATACATTTTACATCATTTGAGCTGTGTGTTATTTATTCATGTTGATTTGTATCAAGAAGACCGAAATATTTTAGATTCTTGAAGAAATACTTTCGTATTCGACCGCCCTTAAGTTAGCCGTACGAGACATAAAAGTTAGTGTGTCGGACATTGTTAGGTCCCGGTGCAGACCTGCTGCGTCGCGAGCTCGACAGTCGGTTCCTGGCGGTGGCGGGCGCGGTGGGCGCGCGCACTGAGCTGCACCACCACCAGCACCAGCACCAGCACACGCACGTGCACCAGCACGCCGCGCACCACGCGCCGCACCCGCCGCACCACCCGCAGCTCCTCGTGCCGCACGCGCCTCTCGTTAGTACAACCATACATACTATACTACAGATTACCAGTGGGCCAATATTGCCTGAAAGGTTTCTCTAGGCAAAATTACTGTCTATATAGCATTAGATTAGAAATCGTGAAAATATATCACAGTATAGTTGTTAAGCCAATTGTCATTTGTACATAATAATATCATAAAATGTCTAATAATTATGACTTTAGGGTCCTAATCTTTAGCTTGTTTCTTCAAATGCTACTCTGGAATAGCTAATTAAAATTTTTAGTATCAAACCATTAGCCGAAACGATCAAGGCACGCTTACTAAAGTCTTTCAATTAAAACGACTACATAATATACAAAGCTACGTTGTAGTTTATAAATCAAATATCGATATTTATGACTTCATAAGATTATAAGTTAAGGACATTCGTAATACATCTAGTTGAAGTTATACTTCTTTAGACGCGCTATGAAAAATTGATGAGAGTGAAATTTTATGATGCGCACCGTGACACAAAATTATCAGAAATGAAGTTAGTTGCCCACTAAATCGCTCATTACGATACGATCGACGTAACTTGGCGAGTCTGAATATAGCCGCAGGTGAACTTTCGCGCATGTACACTCGTAAAAAAATGTGTTATTAGCATTCATTTTTTAACGTTAAATATTAATTATTTGATATTTAAAAAAAAAAAATTTTTTAATAAGAATAAAGTATAACTTCTTACGCGCGTACATAATAACTACACGCACCCTTTTTTTTACGATGAATTTGTTTTAAATTACAGTTCAAAGACGTCGGAAAAATGTCTTCACTATACCGCACCGGTCTTGGACTTGGCTATCCATATTCATCGAGTTTGTTACATCCTGCACCGCCTTACGTGCCGCCGGCCCCTCTCACTTCCTACACACCTAAGGTAAGAAAAATAAAAAACTTCATCACATTTCAAAATTAAATCATCAAATTACAACTTTTACTTCAATTGTAATTCTGTGTTTAACCTTCATGAATCATGAACGTTTTTCATAGTACATAAGTAGTTCGACTTTTAAAATTAAAAACTAGTTTATTATTTTGCTTATCCTAATTTCACAATCTTGTATTATATTGAATATACATATACATTCTTCTTTCCATAATCGGACTCCACTAGTTTTAGGTAGCTTTTATATGTAACGCTTGTTTCAAATTTTATGTTGCTGTCACCATTAACCCTGCATCACATCATGTTAACAGCCCGTAGTGTCCGCCGCAACAGACTCCGCCTCTAAACCGACACCGCGCCCCGTCCTCGCGGTACGTCACTTTCCTCGCACAAACACTTCTTGCATGCTCTTTTCTATGTATTATATATGATATTGTATTTTTTTGTTCTATGAATAATAAGGCTAATAACTGATATTATGACCCGCAGAAAACTGGAAAATGGAACGCGATGCATGTAAGAATCGCATGGGAGATATACAACCATCAGCAGAAGGAGAAGGCTGGTGCAGGCGGAGATAATAAAGATAAGCTCAGATCGCTACCGCCGCCTCCCGCCCCGTATCGGTCACCGTATGAGCTGCCCTCTCCGTATTTGCCACATCATCCGCACCTTGGTAACTAACTATTGATTATTAAACAGTTTTGAAATTGCTATCCTGTTTAGTTTGGTTTTTACTGGTGGTAGCACCTCTTGTGAGTCCACACGGGTAGGTACCACCACCCCGCCTATTTCTGCCGTGAAGTAGTAATGCGTTTCGGTTTGAAGGGTGGGGCAGCCGTTGTAACTATACTAAGACTTTAGAACTTATATCACAAGGTGGGTGGCGCATTTACGTTGTAGATGTCTATGGACTCCAGTAACCACTTAACAATCAGGTGGGCTGTGGGCCCGTACACCCATCTAAGCAATAAAAAAAAGAAAATTTTCGGTTTTTCAATTCATTTAGTTACATTTTAAATAAAGGTTTATTAAAGTTTTTTTCTTGAATATTGCAGGAATGTCTCCGTTCAGTCGTTACGGTCCGGGGCCATATCCACCGACGGCACCTGGTTTCGGTCTATCTGCCTATGGCCGAGAGCTGGCACTGTCGTCATCCTTACATGGCGTACATCACGCGCCGCCTCTGGGAGCGCTGCACGATGCGTGGCGAGCCCGACCGCCGCCGGTGTCCGCCACCGCCGCCGCTGAAGCACGACGAGATCACGAGGAACGAGAACGAGCCCGACGCGAGCGGGAAGAACGAGAGCGACGCGACCGAGACGAACGAGAGCGACGGAAAGCTCGAGAACAACGAGAGCAACGTGACAGAGAACTGGAGAGAGTGAGGACGCGATCTCCACTTCGCAACGGTACACTCGAGACTCTTAAAGAAGAACGCAAGGAGCCTCCTCGGCATTCAAGCGGCCCCCTACCCGGATACCCACCGCCTCACTGGGACCCGTATCGCGGATTTGACCCGCTCCAACATATGCGGTTCGCGCCACTCGTCGAAGCTGCTATTCGAGCGGAAGAAGATCGCGCTAAGATGTTGAGTGCGTATGCTCACCACCAGCAAATGAAAGCGAGTCCGCTTTTACATCGAGCGCTGCCTCCGGGCGCGCAACTGGGTCCCCTGGGCGGGCACGGGTCGCTGGCACCGTTGGCCCCCCTCGCGCCGCCCCTAGCCCCTCTGGCGCCACTCGACCTGCTCAAGAAGGAGGAGCCGCGATGATAGTGTCTCCGCTCTGTACATAGGATAGCGTAATCGACGTTTCGAAGGACGACTTGTTCGTTATCGATACACGTGCTCGTCCGGAGTAGAGAATGATTGAGAGCGAGGACTGTGGTCGACAGAGGGCGACGCAGGCGAGGCTGCTCTCGACTTGTGCAATATAGGAGGCGAACACTGGCCGCGCGCCTGCATGTACACAGCTGCTTGTTTATTTACGTGAAAATATCTATCGAGTTGTTATCGTGACCATTATTAGTTAATTATACATAAAATCGCTGATTACGTGAATGAGAATAGGATTATCGAAACACCTATCGATATAATTATACATATTTATATATACCTATAAATAAAATGTAAATATTAGGCTGTAAATTAGTGTTAAAATATAGAATTGGTTTATTTAATGTCATACAAAGGAAAATCCCATAAATTATTATTGTACCGGGAGTTCAGTTTCACTTCCGTTAAAAATCTCAATGGTTTTTCGATTGTACCAGTGTATTTTTATTTATTTATTCTATTAACAATCCTAGAGATTGATGAAGTAGAACAATTTCAGTTATTTAGCGAATGATATAATTGTTTTATTGCATTTAAACATATGTGATATTATTACATAATACTGTGAAATACATTTTGTCTGACATCAATGTAGTGTCATTACCAGGTATTTAGATCCAGTGGTAATTGAGGTAACGTTCAAATTTAATACATTTCAAATATATATAGTAAAAACTCATTTGTCAACCACATTAACTAAACAGTGAACTAATTAATTAATTGTATTTGATTTTTGTCTTTGTACCAACAATGTTTGTGAATGTAACGTGCCACATAACAATATCAGATCGCAGGGCACTTGTCAGACAAAATTAAACTCAGCAAGTTTTAAGGCACATAAAACGGATTGCGTTCCAGTTTCAGAAAAAAATCGCAAATTGAATGTAGTTTATACAAAACTATACCGTATACTAAAAGTAATTGAAAGCTTGGTGCGATTCGGAAAATACCATTAAAACTTTTGATTTTTATACCAAAAGCTTATTTCTATACCCATTCCTTTTATCCTGTTACTTCATCAAAAAAATACAACACAATCTTCTGTGACCACCAAAAAATTGTGTACGAAATGGAATTCCAAATTAGAATACTTACGAAGTTATTTTATTCCAAAACTACTCCACATACGCCAAATTCCAAGTAATCTTTATTGGAAAAAAAATTCCTAAGAATTTTTTGACTAAAGTTTTTTTTATAAATGAGGTATATAATGGTGGCCCAGAGACCTTTCCAGTTTCATATGGGGAGGCTTAAGACAGTTTTATTACTTTACAAGCGTCAATCTTGCCAAATATGAACTGTTGATAGTTAAATAAATTAAAAAAACTTAAGAGCATTCCATATTGTAAAATTAATGAATAATACACACATTCGATTACTCAAAAAATATTTCTTCCTTGACGTACGTATGTGAGAGCCAACATTGTGTAACGTTTCATACAATACATATTACTTTAAAACATTTACATTACGCCACTTATTCACCGCCAATCTTCTCCTGGTAAATTGTTTAGAATCGAAATTATAAAAAATAAAAACCGGTATACATTAGAAGGAATGGCAAAGGGAATTTGGAAGTATACGACATAGGGAAGATCTTCCACCGAGCGGGTGATATTATTGCTCGGTAGATCGACGGTCCGATTTTTTTTTTATTGCCCTTGTAGGCAGACGAGTACACGGCCCACCTGATGGTGAGTGGTTACCGTCGCCCATGGACTTCAGCAATGCCAGGAGCAGAGTCAATCCGCTGTCTACCAATTTGTTGTTCGGAACTTGTTTCTTTATGCAAACGTATCTTGAAAATGCTGAAAGCAAGATTCGGGCATCTGTCAAATGTCTTAGGAATGTTGTTTTTTTTTTTTATGATTGAAGGATTACTGTTGGCCCGGAGGCCTTTCCAGTTTCACCAGGACAGGTGGGCGAGCAAAGGCTCAGCCAGGACGGGTGGGATTTGCTAACAGCTACCCGAGCGCCTCCGAAGGAGACCTAACAGCTCAAGAGTAGCTGCTTCGCGAATGAATCTACTACCGGATCGGAACCGCGACCCGCTGAGAAGATCCGGCGAGAAACTCAGCGAGCTGATTCATGGGTTAGGTTGCGCGGCGAACTCTTTGTCGAGTTCGACGAGTACGGTTACAGGGGTCCCTAAGCCTACTCCTAGTGTTAGAGCTGAAGGCGTCTAATGCAAAGGTTATTGGATCTGATGGATCCGTAAGGACGTGTCTAGGGCGTCGACGGTGACTGGCTCCTGCGTGATCAGGATTCGGGGAGGTATGTTGTATGATGGCTACCCGCCAAAGGAATATCCTCCATCGAACAGATGTCGTTTTCGCGTAGGCCGACGAACGGAATGCATTTTTTGATATGGAAAGGATTGCGGTTGCTCCGGATGCTTTGCCGCTTAGCTAGAACGGATGTGTGAACTCTAGAGCATAGTCGGGCAGGGTTTGTTAACAGCTGTCCGAAGACTAACAAGCTCAAAGCCAGCAGTTTGGGATCTACCATCGGATCCAATTCGCACCAACAGGGAAATTCTAGCAAAAAAACTGCGAGCCGATACTAGAGACTAGTGTTACGTCGAACTCTTCAGCGAGCTCGATGACCTGAGATTTTCAAGCTGCTATTGTTAGTACTATTAGCGTCCAACAAACAGCACAGAGTGTAGCGAAAAGATTCACAAAGATTATCCGAATGCTACGGTTCAGTACTTGTACATATATGCAAACTTATAAATTTCGTTAGTGAATCAGGTTTTTACAAAATTTATTCTATTCTATGATAAATAAAACTACATTAACAAGCCAACTAAAATAAAGTTAATATTTTAGTTTACGGTACATAATTACCCAAGTCATAATATTAGGCCAAGGTAATAAAAATATGGAATGGTCAGGAGCCACCTGGCGTTAAGTGGTTACCGAAGGGCGGATGCCATAGATGACAACAACGTCAATGCCGCCACCCACATTGAAAAATGAATTCTAAATCTCAGTTTTTACAGTATATTATTTATTATAAATTCTTAATTTTAATTTTTTTAAAAACCACCCTTCCAACCGAACCGCTTTACTGATTCACGGCAGAATTAGCGGGATGAAGGTACCTACCCGTGCAGACTCAGAAGACGTCCTACCACCAATAAAATAAAAACTTCAAACACTTCTCAAAGAGGATAGTGACATTTAAAAGTTATGAAATGTGCTATCAGTTAGATTCTGTTAGATCCTTGTAAATATTTAACACTGGTAACCATTAAAAAACTATCCTTTTACGGATAATTACAACATCGAAATTTTTAAAGGCCTTCGGGCATCGACCTTTATCGGTCGTTGAAGTAGTAAATGTGCTAGGGTTGTCACCAAAAATGGTACAAGTATTTTAATTTCGCCGATAACAGCTATCGTTCTTTAAAACTAAATCAATAGAGTTGCACATACAAATAAAACAAAAGATAGGTTGTCTACGTTTTATCAGGTTGACAGGTGTTTAGTAAACAAGTAAGTTAAAACAACAAAATTACCATGGTGGATTTTCCATAACACATTTGCCGACTACCTGTATCGATTGATCACAATTACGACTATGCTGGTATTCAAACCAACCTATTTTCTTAGGTGATTACAGACGACATTACAGGTGGTAGGACCTCTTGTGAGTCCACGCGGGTAGGTACCACCACTCTGCCTGTTTCTGCCGTGAAGCAGTAATGCGTTTCGATTTAAGGGTGGGGAGGCCGTTGTAATTATACTTGAAACCTTAGAACTTATATCTCAAGGTGGGTGGCGTGGCGATCTCGTCGTTTTTTTTTTTATTGCTTAGATGTGTGGACGAGCTCACAGCCCACCTGGTGTTAAGTGGTTACTGGAGCCCATAGATATCTACAACGTAAATGCGCCACCCACATTGAGATATAAGTTCTACGGTCTCAGTATAGTCACAACGGCTGCCCCACCCTTCAAACCAAAACGCATTACTGCTTCACGCCAGAAATAGGCAAGGTGGTAGTACCCACCAACGCGGATTCACAAGAGGTCCTACCACCAGTAATTACGCAAATTATAATTTTGCGGGTTTGATTTTTATTACACGATGTTATTCCTTCACCGTGGAAGTCAATCGTGAACATTTGTTAAGTACGTATTTCATTAGAAAAATTGGTATCCGCCTGCGGGATTCGAGCACCGGTGCATCGCTAGATACGAATGCACCGGACGTCTTATCCTTTAGGCCACGACGACTTCAAAAAAGGCGTTTCGTTCAAAGGCGAAATAATAACATTGTTACGAAAATAAAAAAATTTAAATTTGCGTAATTTATGGTGAGATGTAACGATCGAACGATAAGGCTTGGAACGATCCTTACTCATGCTGTCACAAAACAGTAACCTTGCACTGCCCTTGGAAAGATTAGACAGCCGTTAACAAAACAAAGGAACATTCGATCAGATGCTCAAGGTGAGTTGGCGGGGGCATGCTGTATTGTCCAAGTCCGGGGAACCACTTAACACCAGATGGATTGTTCGCTATTATAAGCTTGAGTAATAATTGAGTGTGGCAGAAAAGATGTAGAGTGAACGTTTTTCAAAAATAAGTATCACTTAATTCCTCCAAATTCATAATATCATTAAAAAGGTTTTTATGGAATTTAAGGATTGCTGCAGACTAGATGTATCCAGCTTACCAGGACACAGGGCATTACAACTATAATCCTGTTTATACTATATTAATTAGATAATTTAAGGGAATTTTCTATCTAGTCTTAAATTTTATACAATTGCCAACCTACCATTAGACAAAAATTTACTTGGATTACCAAGTAAAATTGTTACTTAATGGTAGATTGGCAATTTTACTTGGTAATCCAAGTAAATGGTTAACTAATGCTAAATTATCTGTAACTGTAATTATGGTAAAAAATTATTACATTTTTACTTCAATAATCTTAACACTTATTATAATAAAATTATAGAAAAGACTGTCAGTACCATATTGTATTCGGTAAAAACAACTAACACCACTACAATAAAAAAGATTTAATGCTTGTACTATGAGTATACCTAATAATTTATTATTAAACTGAAATTAACTAACAACATATATGTAATTAACATGATTTTATTCACATAAACTATAATCGGATCAATTAGTTCCTATACCACACTTGAATAGTTTTCATTCTCTTGATTTTTTTTTGTAGTTGCAGTACACCATAAAGTAAAGCTTCAGCTGTAGGTGGACATCCGGGTACATATATGTCAACTGGTACAATACGATCGCATCCTCTGAAAATAAGATTTTGAATCATATTTCATATTTCAAAATACAAACTGCAAGAAAAAAACATTAAGCACAGCAAAAACACTTTTTCAGCTTTAAAAAGCAGCTATTCTTCTTTTTGATTTTTCTGAAAGTCATTATTTCATTATTTTCTTCTGTCAGTAAGAAATTTCATTAAGTTTCAAGCCATAAACAAAAGCTTTTAAATAAAAATTTAAATGCACTTTACAGGTAACATTTTATTTAGATAAGGAGATTGACAAGACACTGATACTACTCAAACTGACAAACAATTTTCTAACAACGAATGAAAGACACTCGATAAAGGTATCTTCCACAGACTGATCGATCACACATGTATAATGTATAATATTGATACAAACCTGGTTATTTCAAATTATATTCACATATTGGTTGTAACTTTAAAAATAGGTTTTTTTATAATGCACATACCTTACGACAGAGTATGAATAGTGGTAATAGCCACCTCCATTAGCACAACTACCCATTGAAATGACCCATCTGGGATCAGGCATTTGGTCGTACACTTTCCTCAAAGCTGGAGCCATTTTGTTTGTTAAAGTTCCTGCTACAATCATTACATCAGACTGACGGGGAGATGCTCGGAATACTACACCATATCTGTGAAGCAGAATCATATACAAATGTAAAAACAATGAATTTCACATAGTTGGTTACTTTAGGAGACATGTCTAAAATTCATTGCAGAGAATTATGAGCAATATTAGTTGTATCATAAATTGCTTAAATATTACTTGCAGGGTAGAACCATTAACTATTTTGGATATGTAAAGAAATCATCAATTAACTTGAATAGAAAGAGGTTTTCCATCTTCTTACAAATAAATCTATACCATATAACATTGCATTCACTTGATTACTTTTAAACTGCACAATTGTGCAAAAAGTTTTTACTTTTGTCGCCACAGGTAAATTAAAACCATATGATTTATTTATATAAAATTAGAAAAACAAATATGTAGGTAAGTGATGTTTTTTACCTTTTTTTAAATAAGTGGCCACAATAATTGTGAGTAGTGACAGTAGTATGTAGAGAAAATTTAAAATTTTCTAAATGTAACTATCTAACATCCTTAGAATTTTACGAACATATTTTAGTGATATATTCAATTTTCTTGATGAATATAAGTTTTTTAATAATATTTAGAGAATAATTCATAAATTTAAATAATTACCGGTCCATATCATAGCGAGGTGCAGCAATATGCATCATCTCTACAGCGCAGCAAGCTAGACCAAAGGTCATGGGCCAAAGGGAACCTTTCCTCCCCCAATTCAATAAGTCATCAAGTCGAGCCACAGCCATCTCTGCCATATTACTAGCATCTTGGAAGGGTGAGTATGGTCGTTTCTCAGTAGGATTCGGTGCAGGTAAATGAGTATCACGTATTTGACTAACAACAGGTGTAAAGACACCCTTTTTCATAAATGAAAGCACTGTATTAGGAGAAGTGGCCCCCAAAGCCTTGATAGCTTGCATTATGCTGAAAAATAAAACAAATTTTGTCACAACAATAATATTCGCGATTACAGATTGAACAGCTGATGGTTAGGTTTTTTATAGTTTTACGAAGATTTATGCAACACAAGAAACACAGTTACTTATTTAAATACTAATTATAATAAAGGACATAAGTACGTAGTTTATTCACCTCAACAATATAAATATTATTTAATTTTAATTATTTTACGTAACTTAAAAATGAACTAGGCATAGATTATTCTTACTTGATTCTTGGTGAACCGGCAAAGGGAACATAGTTCATACAACCAAAATTTCAAAGCTATGAAACAATTGCATGATACAAACATAATTAGATGTAATTGAATCAGAAAAGATGAAAACAAAATTACATCTTAGTAATATTGTAGGAATAGCTGATGTATTAAAAATCTTAGTAGCCCTTTCGACAAAATATAAAAAATATTTAAGATGTCTATGATTGTCTGAAACGAGCCGTGTCCATCCGTTCAGTTCTATTTCATCAAACTTATAGACTTTCAGGACGTTTTGGCGGGAACGCGAGGAGTGAAGTTGTGTGATTTGTTTTATTTTGTCTATTTAGAGTTTCTTCAGGTTTAAATGTGTAGTAAACCACCGTTACTAACAAAAACAGCAATATAAGCCTATGGAATTGGGAATAAGTGTTTAGTTGAAATAGCGAAGCAATTTAATATAAGTCGGTTTTGCACAGACATGTAACAAGAACAATGAAATCTCAAGGTGGACAAAAATGTCTAAGTAATACCTACATAATAAAATATATTCATATTTATTCAGAGTGGGGGTATCCACTTGATTAATCCATGGAATAACCGACATACCTAATCTCTTAACCCAGATAAAAAATATCAGCCCCTAAGTACTTACCAAGAACGAAGAAATATAAATCGTTTATAAGAAAGCCCGCTCGTTCGAATGTAGGTGCATACTCTCCCTTAAAAAGAATCCTTTGAGACTACAATAATGTCCACGGTATACGCTGTAGCGTGGTCTCCGTCAATGTTCATTATGAGTTGTCCAATTGCGCTGAACTAATTTTAAATAATGAAATAGATGTTTTCTAATTGTCTCACAACTTACAGGAAAATCTGTCACGGGTCATTTCCCATATTTATAAATTAATCATAAGTGATTAAATGTAATCCAGTTTTATATATATATATTTATAGATTATTATTATTGTCAATGCACTGTCGATTGCAATTTGCACCTATAATTGAGGTGACATCTGCCATATACTTTTGTCAGTTTTTCAATGTTTTTTACTGACGATCAGTTTGTTGGTGCAACTAAATAAATAAATAAATAAATTAAAGCCAAGTAGTGCCATCCAGTAGTCTTTATTATCACTAATTCCGTCCCCATTAACCGCAATTTTCGGGTAAATATGGAGAACACCTATTTTTGATTTTTTTTGCTTAAACTGGAATGCTAGTTGCATAGTTTTAAAATTGGATAGCAAAGATACCCTCAAGACTCAATTATTTTTATCCTTTATAGTATTTTATACATCAACAACTACCTTAAAATTGTTCATCAATTTGTAATTTGTCCCTAATCACCCCCTTTTTTCCCTACCTAAGCTGGTAGCCTTGAGAGGCTATTCCAGCGTAACCTTAACTAGTAGGTGAGCTCACGGGGCTCAAACCTGACGACGTTGCTAACACGAACCCTAGCAAGAGCCGTGCTTCGTAGAATCTACCACCGGATCGGAAACGCGACCCACTGAGAAGATTCGGCGAGAAACTCAGTGGGCTGTGTCTGAGGGTAATCACCCCGTTTTACCGGGACCTATAAAGTCTAAAGTCTCAAATATTAAGTGTATAGTCTATGATAGCTGTATGGGCTTAGATCCCTTTTCTTTTCCTAATAAGGATAAATTGTAAAAAAAAAGTCTATGATAAAGTGTGTTATCTATGGCTGTACCGACCTACTGACAGGAAGGAAGGAAGACGCATTAAATTCAAACTGATTCAAAGTAATAACATTGATCAGAGAATTAAAATGCTAAAAAAGGTACATAACCTTTTTTTAAATCATAAATTGTATAGTATTAATAAAATTTTATGGCAAGGGTGCCATTGAGTTCCAAATACGATAATTTAGAATTCTTAAAACTATATTGCAGCATAAGACCTGGTTTGAACCATTGTTTGATTTTGATGAAAGCGAGCCTCCACCGCAGAAGCTTAAAAGTGATGTAAACAAACAAGGTACGAGTTCACCAGCCAAGGTAAATTTTGAATATTGTTTTTAATTTAATTATCATTTAGTATTTTAAAATAATTTTTATACGGTAGAATCCGGATATAACGACCTTCAAGGGACCGGCGAAACTATGTCGTACTAACCGGATGACGTACAGAACGGCAGAATTATTTCAGTACATATCATCATCATCATCATCATCATCAACAGCCCACAGTCGTCCACTGCTGGACATAGGCCTCTCCCAATCCACACCAGTACATATGTTAAGTACATATGTTTATCCAACTCATGGAGCATGTAAAAATTTGCATGTCTAACTGTATAGCGAAAAATTGCTTTCTCTTGTAACAGAGGTACATTCACGGGTATTCCCCAGTCGCGCTGAAGCTCGAACCACTGGAACAATGCCTTATCCACGACTTATGAGTATAAGTCCTTACACGTTTGTATTTTAAAACATTGGCATTAAACAGCGGCTCGATCTTATCTTTATTCTCCTTTATTGTTGATATTGTAGAATGAGATACGCCAAACTCTTTTGCGAGGGTTGCATTTGATTCACTGGCTTCTAATCTGAGTGAATTTGGGGCGCCGAGGTATTGGTAGTTTATGTAAACAAAACATTGTGCGTCATTTTAACTGGACGTATCATCATAATATTCATAATTAAGAGTCGCTATAAGCAATTGGTCGCTTAAAACGGAGTCGCACTAAACGGTTATATTTTCTCAGTACCTAGCTATGAAACCTAACTTGAGTAATCATGATCGTCGTTAAAAGCGGTTAGTCATTATAAGCGAAGTCGTTGTATATGAATTCTACTGTATTTACAAATTATAAGTCTATTTTTAATCTACTAATTTTATAGGCAGATTAGTACCTATGTACCTGATAAATACAGGATAATATATAATTACAGGATAATATATAATTAGGAATCCTAACGTTATTGGAATGTGCTCATCATTCTATCAGATTTAAAAAACTGTAAGGACAAAAAAGAATAATATTGTAAGGCATTAATTTTCGTCTTGGTGTAAAATTTTGTACAACTAGATATTCTCAAAACAACAACAACAAGGTACGCACGACTGCCTATTTCTGCGGTGAAGAGATGCGTTTCAGTTTTAGGTATTAGACGTTGCAATTGAGATTTATACCTCATTTCTCAAGGTTGCTGGCATAGACACACAATGATGCTTATTGGTTCAGGTAACCACTTAACACCACTGAGGCCACGAGATCAAACACCTGTCTCTACAAAAAAATCTAGATACTTTATGGACTGGTAAAATACTTAAAACTATACAGTATAATAATGAAAATGAATTGTGATAGAATGTTGATTAAAAAAATATCAAATATTTCAGTTTTCAAAATCGAACACTATTAAACCAATGATTTTTAATATCATTGATCAAAACCACATTCGGAATTTTGATCCGGTCAATATCAATGACTTGGCCATACACAACAAAAAGGTTCAAGAAGTTGAAGATTGGATATTAGGTAACATAAAGAAGAATACAAGTGAAATGTTGCTCCTTACTGGACCAGTCGGCTGCGGCAAGAGTGTTACAGTGCTGACTATAGCTAAAAAACATAATGTAAAAATTACTGAGTGGATTACACCTATTGATATTGAATTCCCTAATGATAATGGTATGCAAATATCAATATTTTATAAAGCTTTCTCTTACTGCTTTAACCAATAAATGCATAACAGAAACATTGAAGTTGCCTGTTACTATCTGCTTTATTACAAAGTAATTAAATTCCAGGAGAGTTTGAATTTAAAGTTAAACAATCTACTCAATTTTTGGATTTTATTTTAAATGCAGCCAACTTTACTTCACTGCTTGATAATAATGACAGAAAACTGGTGTTAGTAGAAGATTTCCCTAACACCTTTATGAGAACCCCTTCAGAATTAGTTTATGTATTACAGTAAGTGAAATTTACTATTTGCAGATTGCCCTTAACAATGAAATATTTTTATAGATGTTCTTATTTATGGATATTGTTCATGAAAGATGTTATGTCAAGATTTTTGCAAAGTATTATAGCAATACTCAATTTACATTAGGCTGAAATAATATTACTATACTTAATTGTTTAATTAAAACAACTTTCAGACAATACAAGCAGAGGGCAAAATCACCAATTGTTTTCATTTGTTCTGAATCAAGTACAGACAAAAAGACCACCAGTGGAAACTTATTTAGTGATCAACTGAAGAACCAACTGAATATTCATCATATTAGGTAATTACCAAACATGCAACTTATCAGGAAATAAAAATAAAAAAAAAGTTATACAGAACTAAAAAAAAGGAAGGTATATTATTTTAAAGATGGGTGTTTCATCCAATATATGAAGCTGTTTTTAAAAGAGACATGTTAGAGGTGGCCTTTGCCACATCTGAGCATACTATATTGTACGAATATAATAATAGACATATTGTTTGAAATTTTAACAACCACAATCATAGGTCATAATTAAAAGAGTTTATTTGTATTGAATCCACTGAGTGTTTCGATGGATCCTCTCAATGAGTCACGGTTCCGATTTGTGTGGTTGATTCTGCAAAGCAGTGCTTTTGGTGGGGCAACTGTTAGCAAATTGTCTTTATTTATTATTTTATGGTTATTGGATAATTTCATTTGTATAATTTACTTTAATCAAATAATTGTTTGATTTATATCTTGACAATATATTTTGAGAAAAGATACTTCAACGATTTTTGGACAATTCTTAACATATTGGTGCGGCCCAAGGTGTAATATATGCCGTGGACACACGGTGTCTGTCATGGCGTTGAACGAGTTATTAATATTATAAATGGGAGTTATAATATAAAGTTGCCTGTTTTAATGTAGTGACATCTAAAATGAAATCTGCATCACACCATAATCATTAATGGGGGTCGAAGTTGCATAACGTCCGTAGGAGATTACCCACCGCTATCCTACACGTGACCCCTGGGTGGTGCTAATAGTGCAACAACCTGGCAACCGAACTGTCCTCCTGAGGATCTCCCGGTTCCAACTACACTGCGTCAATTATAAAACCCTAATCACAAACTATAAATTTCAATTATAACCACGCAGTGTAAACGAATGCCATACGATAAATAAATAAATAAATTAAATTGTTTTCTGAGAAAGATTATAAATAAAAATAATGTGTTTCGACGTGAATTTAACGAAGTAACAGTGCGTTCGAACGGACTAAATAACGCACTGCCCTTAATCGATTTTACGAAAAAGACCAACCACTAATTTACAACAAATTGAGGAAAGAGATATGGCCCAAATGATTTCACTGATGTGCACAGACAAACTTTCGGAAGCGACTTGGTAGTGTCTCTGGCATTACCGACGTCCACGAGTAACACAGTAACCACTTAACGTCAGTTGGGGCCTATGTTTCTCTGTCTACAAAGACAATAAACAAAATGGAAGCGTTTAGATTTATTTGCGTTTGTAATTCGAAGTAAGTACAGAAACAAGGATTTGGAACCCAAAAGAGAGAAATAGTAGCTTGTACTTGTACTTGCACTGACAAGATAACGCACTGGTTCCCAGAACAATCACTGGAACAATACTATGTGGCGAAACTGAGGAAAAGTTATGGTTATTATATACCTACCTATTCATTTTGTGTTGTAATCCATCTATTTGACATCAATAACACAAGATTTTTGTCAAGAACTTTGCATAATTAAATTGCGTTTAGGACATTAAATACAAATACAAACTTAATGTTAACTAGTGACCCGCCCCGCTTCGCTTCGGAAACATTAAATTTTATTATTGATAGCCGAGTCCCGCGATGTTATAATAGCCGGCAAACTTCTTGAGCATTTGTTGACGTAGTGGGGGTAAGTTTGCGCATGGTACACTCACATGCAAAAACATTATTTACTTTGCGTCATAATGCAATTAAATTATTAAAATCAACATATGTATTTATTTATATATTTATTAGAACATCAACAAAAAATATAGGTTAATAATTATAATAATTTAATCTTGGGGTAAAATAGATATTCCTTCTATTAAGTCAAAACTAGAGCTGTTGCCAGGTCTTCGTTCAGTTGAAGCGAAGCTGGTATTTGTAATTTTTTTTTCGTTATCATAATCTTGACCATCATCATCATCACTGTTTTCATCACCCGAGTCGCTATCATCGTGATGAGTCGACATAGGGCTCATCGGCGTAGTTTACAACTCGGTCGATTCGGTCTTCTTTTTTGTCTATAATTAATTATTTTTTGAAGATATTCGATTCGTAGTAATCGAATGTTACTTTTTTCATTTACCAGCTTCCGATTATTTTCTGTTCTTTTTTTCCATCTGAAGCCTAGCTCTTTCATAATTCGTCGTAAGCTTCATTCCGAGCCATTAAAATTTATATCTTCTTTAAATTTTTCGAAGCCTTTCTACGGTACGGAGTTTCGCTGCTTGTTATGTAGTTATTATGATTACATCTTTTTATTACAGATTGAACGAAACTATCCATTCCGGTAACTTTCTTCTTCCCTGATCTTTTCTTACCCGGAGTCCGAAACACGGCGAGCAAGCCAGAGCCTTTAGCTTCGTTAATAATGCACCTAACAGTACTCACTGATGTTTTTGTTGCTTCCGAAGTCTGTTTTAATTTTTCCATATCATTCTTCCCCTGTTTTATAATGAAGCAATATACGTCGTACACAAATTTTCTACCCTTTCTTTTAAGTACTACACCAGTTTGTCACGGCATAGTGTATGTTTTATAAAAAATCAACAAACACTCAACAAATAGCAATGGCAACAAAGTCCACAAGCAATTATAACAAATAACTTAACGATTAATAACGATAGACTTTCCACTGTACGCAAGCGTACTTTTGGGAGCAAGCGGAACGAAGGCGCGGTGCGGGACGCAAGGTTCGACTGATCTACCAATAACGCGCTCGATACGATTTCCCCTGCCGTCGCGCCTCACCCTCACCACCAAAGTGATCTAAAATTCGGTTCTGCGCAGTCAAGGTCATTTGCTCACGATGTTTGCCGGTTACTATACCTGCGGTTATTGTCGTACCGCGGGTGAAGCCGCGTGGCGAATCTAGTCTAAAAAAAGTAGCCTAAGTTACTCCTTATATCATCAGCTACCTATCAGTGAAAGTCCCGTCAAAATCGGTCCAGCCATTCCAGAAATTAGCCGGAACAAACAGACAGACAAAAATTGTAAAGAATGTTATTTTGGTGTATGTACCGTATATATATTCATATGCATCTATTAAATAGAGCCTATTTCAATATTACAAACAGACTCCAATTTTATTTACATGTATAGATAATATATTTTTATTTTTTATTAGTTTTAATGGTGTTTCGACAACCGGCTTACGGTCTGCATTAAAACGAATGGCAGAGATAATAAGTAAAAAGTACAAATCAATGTACAATGCTCCTACAAGTGACCTGATTGAATGTGTTGTCAACTCTTCAGCAGGCGACGTCAGGTCAGCCGTAACAAATTTGCATTTTGCATGTTTAAAAGGTATGATTATAAATCAAATTTATTTTAGCATCAAGTAATTTATATGATCTAATTTCATCATAAATCTAACTTTATATTATATTGATAGTTTATAATAATAAGCATAACTTACTCATTACGGATCCTCCCGATCCATTAACGGTGCTTTTATGTACCACAAGCACCGGTCACCGTCCCCCGTCCAAACCGTCGCTTGCGACGAAGGGCTCGACGAGTGAATTAACACATAGACATAGCCCTCTGAGATTCTCGCCGGATCTTCTCAGTGGGTCGCGTTTCCGATCCGGTGGTAGATTCTGCGAAGCACTGCTCTTGCTAGGGCCAGTGTTAGCAACGCTCCCGATTAGAGCCCCGTGAGCTCACCTACACGTCAAAGAAAGCTGAAATAGCCCCTCAAGGCTATCAGCATAGGTAACAACTTAGCTTTAATATTCTTTTAGGTACTGATCAAAGTTTAGAAACCAGTATAATAACGGAAAAAGACCAGAAAACTAAAACTAAGAAGAAAAAACCAAATAGCAAATTTACTTCAATAGGAAAAGATCAAAGTATCAATATTCTTCATGGAGTTGGAAGAGTTTTAAACCCTAGAGGTAACAGATTTATTAATATTTAAAACTTTCATGTAAGTGACACTAAAAGTTCCCTGAAGCCCCTGTGTTGTAAAATATATACTGTGATGTTATTTAGTTATTTTAACATTATAAATTATATTTATTAAACATCTATAACATTTAATTAAGGTTATGACACCTGTTGCAGAAACTGGGTTTTTGTATAATACATTTTATTCAAACCCAACAAAAATAAGACTAATGAGATAAAAATTTATGCTTTAAATACAAAACTTTACAGTAGTTGTTGATGTTAACGGAAGAAGTCAATTTACACACTCTCCAAGAGAAATAGTAGAACAATTTATTTCTCAACCAAGCTCTTTTGTGAATTTTATTGAAGAAAACTACATGCCACATTTCTCAAATTCAGCTCAAATAGATAGAGCTGCTTCTACTCTTAGCGACGCTGTCTTCATGCTTGCGGAATGGAGGGTAGGTATCAATTTCATCATCATAATTCACGATGTGTTCGAAAATATTTTACTACCAACAATGATTTATTACATAATATTTACTTCTAAAACAAAGTCTAAGAACTTTAAATGCAAAAATTTTATTTCAATTTTAAAATTATATTTAAAGGAAAAGGTGTGTCAAGAATATGGGTTATATTGCGCAGTAGCTGGTCTAATGCTGGCTAACAAAGACCCTGTCTCAGCTTGGAATCCTGTACGTGGGCCTAAAAATATGAAAATCACTTACCCGTAAGTATTATAATACATTTCTTAGACGACTTACAAGCTTAATCAGTGGTGCAAAACCCGAAAATAATAATTTATTAAACATATTTATAGCTTATATTTTTTTTAAAACTACTAAAAGTATTAAAATAAATTTACATAATAATAATAAATTATGTATATATTTTTTTATATTTTTCCCTAAACTTATCCCTAACCTTATTTAAGCTTTAGTACATGGATGGAGTTAGCATATGGATTCTTTCTATACGACGAACTTCATTAAACTTTCAACCTAATGCACCTTAGGGGTAAAATTTTGAAAAACGTCATTAAATATTGATTTATTATATTTTTAGATAGAACCAGGCATATCAAATTTTGTTCTAAATCTATTTCTGTAATGTGCTTACAATGGCAGTTAGGTTAGGTTACTTTTATATTCTATGTATTGTATTGTTTTTGTGTAGTTATTAGTTTTTCATTAAATATTATTACAGGGTCCCTTCAGAATTGCAACTTTTAGAAGAAAATTATTTGTACAAAGGAAAAACTCTTGTTTCTGATTACCAAACCTTTTGTAAAATTATTAACAGTAATTATGATTAATGGTAAGAAAGGTATAATAAAGAAATGATTTAACATTAAAATACTGCTTTTCTTTATTAAAATAGACAACATAATGGCTTCTGTAATTTTTTTCTTAAATTGTATGTTTTGTCTTCATTATAATTATGAATTTTAAAGATTTTGGGAATCCTTGGATTTAGGAGCAGGATCATTGGATCTGGTGATTAATGAAAGCAAATAATTAGTTTATTGTTACAATTTATTAACAGAGGCAAATATGTCCTTTACAAATTCATCACACCACTTAGTCTACAGTTTATCTGCACCAAATCTCGCACTCAGTTCTATTTTTAAACTTTCATAACAAATTGTTTATCAGACTTTAAATAAATGTACATGCAACTTTAATACTTACCCGTTATCAACACATCCCTAAAATGTATTATTAGTTTTCTCATGAATTAGTACTTACCTGATACTTGAGAGACGTTACTTTTGTGTGTTTGCCTTTAATTTTTAGACAAAATGATAACATTTTGTGGTACTCCTGATACTTTACGATAGGGAAATGTGTAAACAACTATGTTTATACATTTTATGTTTTAGGATAGAGTTAGGTCATTACGAAAACTTGTTAGGGTATTCAAAGTAGGGGGAATTATAAACTGAACAAAATAAAAGCGAAATTAATACGTTAAGGTGTTTTAAAATTCAGTAATATGTCTGAGAGTGTGTGTGTATGTGCAATGATCGAGTGTTAAGATTGTGTGTCTATGAAAGTTGTGTCCTATCGTGAAGAGGATGAAGAAGACCTGGAGCGGCGTCGGCGGGTGGCGGGGCGCGGTGACCGGGACCGAGAGCGGCGCCGGCGCGGCGGTGAACGACGGCGGACCGGAGGACTGCGTCGGCGATACCTACAGCCAACATACTTTATTGTTACACAACACACAACTTTATTGTTTCGTAGATGTGCCCTTCCTAGTTTTAATTTAACACCTCTCCGTTTTGAAAAGAACATCGAGGATCGAAAGGTTATTTGGTTTAAGCAACATTTATCTTTATCTGGTATTAACAGGTCGATATTTTTAATTCATCTTCTATTATGATTACTCTACTGAAATGGCCATCCTGTAAAGTTGCAGAAAACCAGTCTTGTATCCTTCGATGTTTCGTACTAGTAAAAAAAAAACAGCCGTGCTCTTGCTATTTACAGGCTATTGCAGAATAGGTATATAAAAATTCAGTAAAAAAGCTTGCGCGCCGCGTCACATTTACTTTGATGGTGCTGTCTAGTTTTATTAAGGTTCTCACAACTACACAAATACTTAATCATCAAACACATAACAAATATGACTGAGGATTAAAATGATTTAAGGCAACCTTTCGGAAAAACAAGTTGTGGTATTATTATGTACATTGAAACGCAATTACGAATTTCCGTTTTGATAGATAGAATAGCCAATAGACGAATGTAATTGAGACTTCGATCTCGTATGTCAAACTGAAAAAATTCATTTGTGTCGTGATATTTCGATGTGCTTCAATAACCGCATAATATCGCCATGAGCTGGTTAACTAGTATAAATTGTACCTCGGTGGGGAATGACGGCGAGGTCCATGTCGAGGTGGTAGCGGTCGAGGCGATGATCTGCGCGGTCGTGACGGAACCAGCACAGGCGCCGCCGTTATCTCTTGTCCGTCGATCTGACCTAATATAGAAAAATTGCCTAATGTAGAAACAAGTCCTTCGCGAAAAACCTCTAAGCCGCAACAGGTACCTAGTTCAGTGATTCTGTAAGTGGCGCATAAAACTAAACTCTGCGAAAACCAGAGCCGTGTCTATAGAGTTCGACGAGAATCATCTGCATTTAGTGAAAATACTTTATCAGCCCCTAGTCACCCTCTTTGGCCAAGGTCTAGAATCTGGAAGACATTTGTTATCTCCTGCCGCCATGTAGTCTGTTTGCAACCATGCCATGCTAATTTTCATCACATCTTTACCGGTTTGTGCAAGTTAGACTGAATTTTTTTGGTGACCAACAAAGAATTAAAATCAACAAAAGCTCCATGGTAAAGATTTGAATTTGCAGACATAAAATAGAGAATTTGTTCCAGTGCATCCCCAACACATACTTAATATTAAACTTCCCTACAGGGAGAAAAATATTAAGGGTTAAAGTTAAAAGATAAGTGTTAAGTTGGTTACCCCCGTCCATGTGCTTCATAGCATTTTCTGCTTCATCAGCATTATTAAACTCAACATATGCGTATCCTCTTCCATTATGTGGGTGAAGTCGGTCCATAGGAAACTCAATTGATTTCACAGTACCATAAGTCGAAAATATTTCATGGATGTGATCACGCGTTACATTTAAAGTCAGTCGTCCAATGTGGATACGAGTTGGTCGTGGTGGTGGTGAGCGTTCTCGCTTCTTACGTCCTGGAGATCTGAAGAGAAAAAAAGAAATTCTTATTATTATTTTACCAGGGGCCATAATATGGCGTATTAAGGCTATAATTTAAAATAATAACTGTTTTGTACCGTTCCTGTTTTTCCTTAATTTTAGCTTTGTCATTTGATAAAGGTAACACAGATTTTTTTTTGTCTCCTGTTGGTGATCTATCTCTAATCTTCTCCCGATCAGCATCACGACGATCTTTAAGTGGACTCTTGTTTGGTGAAATTGTTCTAAAAATAAAGAAAATGTATGGTCAGGTTAGCAATCTTAACATGCATGATGCCCAAACATAAAAAAAAACATTTTAAAAGCTTTGATCAATTCCATTGACTTCAAATTATTATTTTATCAAATAGTGTTTCAATTTTGATTGTATTTTTTTCTCTTTTAATCAGTACTGTAATGATCATGAAATAAATTAATAATTTACTTGTGGCTTTCCGTCCCTGCATTATAAAGAAAACTATATATGAGTCGACTATTATCAAAGCCGGCAATGTGACTTTTGGATAATTATTAGTAAATCAGAAAAACAAATTATTGACTTTGTATTCCATTGGCAGTCACAAAACTCTTCCGATCGACATCTTAGATAAATAACAGGTTAAGTATTAACCTTTATTTAATGCAGGTTTTGAACCGTATTCTTTGAAGAAGACGATTATATTCAAATCAATCTGTATTGACATATCAATAATTTTTTTTGGTCCAAATGCACAGATTGCCACCTTTGATAATAGACGACTCATATATCAGGTTATTACATGAATATTATATTTCCTGAATCAGATATCATATTGTAGAAAAAAGGAGACCTATTATGGGCTTAGGAGTAATCACTTTCAGATTTCTACTAAATTATAGAAAATTAAATATTGTTTTAGTTAAATTAAGTACTGTTTAAATACCTACTGTTCAATATTGTTATTGATTGTTTCAATAACAACCTACCAGTGCAATTTTTTTCCATTAGATGTGGATAGGATTGTGGCCATCTAGTGTTAATGGAGCCCTTAGATATCAAAATATTGATGCAGTCATTCACCTCGAAACATGAGATTGAAGAACTATAACTACGCCCTATTCCTTCAGTACAGAATGTATCATAACATATTTAGCTAACATATAAAGCAGATGGCTTTTTCTAAAAACCTGATTTGCTCTACATTTTGATGGTCTACTCAGCATATACTGTAACTTATTAAAGATCTATCTGACCTTCAACCTTATTGCAGGATTGTATGGAGTGCCCCCCCTATAATTTTATCAAAATTTAACAAAATATGAACATCTATAATGAATTGGTGTTCGTTAGTCTCGCTAAAACTCGAGAACAGTTGGACTGATTTGGCTAATTTTGGTCTACGATGTCTGCCGGGTCAGCTAGTACTGAATAAAAACTTCGCTTTGGCTTAAGAAATTGCAGATTGTTTAATAATAATTATATTAATTATATTAATCCTTATCTTATAATTTTAAGCTTACTTTTTCTTAGGCCTTGAACGGCCATTGTTACTGCTGCTACTGCTAGATGAGCTGGATGATGAAGATGAACGTGATGAACTTCCTGAGCTACTGGATGATGACCGAGAGGATGACCTTGAAGAACTACTTGATGAACTGAAAATAGATTTAAATTATATTGGTTGAGAAAGTAGCTCCCAGGATAAGGCTTATGTACTTTCATTATTTAGTTTGTACCAATAATCACTTCAGCAAGATATTAACAATTTGCGTGGGTTTTTTGTATCTATTTGGTTTTTCTAGTAGTGTATAGTAAGTTGACTATTTCTTATTATAACTTCCGTTGAAGAAAGAAAGCCCGCTTTTAACATAACCTCTAAAGAATTGTGTTACAAATCTTAATAACACATTAGTTGGGATACCTTCCACTACTATCACTGCTGCTGGAGCCTGAGTCACCTTTCTTTTTCTTGCTTTCTTTGGGTTTCTTCTTCTCTTTCTCAGCTGCAGGCAAAGGCGATTTATTTCTAGCCCTGGTATTGAAATGAAACATGTTAACGGGCCTCTCTAAATGTACAATAGTAGAATTTTCATAGAATAAGTTGAGGAAACACTTACATTTTCAACCTACTATGTTTTTATTTACGTTTCATGAATGTAAAACCTTAGTAAAACAATGTCGTCTTCGAAATTCGATAGCGTCATTCGCCGACCACGATCAGTTCAGAGATATTATCTATGTTATTACCCACAGATCAGTTGTCAATTACAGATTATGTAGAAATTATTTAGTTTTTAAGGGATTTTATGACCTGGTAACTGAGACCTTTAAGTTGTCTTATTTTAATTTATATTCATATTTTTATGAAAAATGATATTATGGAGTAAAATGAAATGAAGATGATTAATTTGAGACACTAATCAACTGGGATGAAATTAAATTTTATGAAATGAGATGATATGGGATGAAATATAATCTCAGTAAAATGGTGGTCATTTACTAAGATTTTTTCAGTGGACTTTTTGGAGGATCCCCAGAAGTTACGTCCAGCGGCTTTCTTTCATTTTCCCTCATTTGTGCACTTTCACAGATATTAAACAGTTAATAAACCACCATTATTACACATTTAAACCCGAAGAAACACTAAATAGACAAAATACAACAAATCACACAACTTCACTCCTCGCGTTCCCGCCAAAAAGTCCTGTAGAAATTATAGAAAAATCCATGGAACAGTATGTACCGATAAAACGGGGTGATTAGGGAAAATTCCAACTTGATGAATTCCAAATTTTAAGGCAGTTGTTGATGTTTAGAATGCTGTATCAGGATCAAAATGATTGAGTCTTGGGGGTATCTTTGTTATCCAATTTAAAGCTATGCAATTAGCATTCCAGTTTAAGCTAAAAAAGCAAAAATAGGTGCTATCCCTATTTACCCAGAAATTAGCTAGGGCTGGCACTCCTTGATTTTAATTAATTAATTTCTTTAGTTGCACTAACAAAGTAATTATCAATAAAAAACATTGAGAAACTGACAAAAGTACACGGCAAATGGCATGAATTATAGGTGCAATCGATAGTCATTGACAACAAAAATAAAAAATATAACCTAAAACTTGATTACATTTAATTACTTATGATCAATTTATATTTGCTTGAGAAATTATCCGCGACAGATTTTTCAAGTTGTAAGACAATTAAAAAAAAACATCTATTTCATCACTTAAAATTAGTTCAGCGCAATCGGACAACTCCGAATGAACATTTACGGAGACCGCGCTACCGTGGACATTATTATAGTCCCAAAGGAATCTGTTTAAGGGAGAGTAAGCACCTAAATTTGAACGAGCCGGCAAATGGCTCCTTGGGATGCCATTGCTGCAAGTGTCAAGCTTATAAAAATCTTACATTATTGTAAAAATACTTCGATCAACAATAGTGATCGAATATCTTCATATTTAGCTATAATTTCTTGTCGGTTTTGTAACAAAAGGTTTTTTTACATGAAGGGGTTGTCAATTTAATGGTAGGCAGCGGCTTGGCTCTGCCCCTGGCATTGCTGACGTCCATGAGCGACAGTGACCACTTACCAATCAGGTGGGCCGCATGCTCGTCTGCCTACAAAGGCAATAAAAAAGCCCCTTGTATAACCCCCACAGTGCAGGAGGACCACACCTTACTTTGGCTTACTTTGGTCAGCGAGTGCATCGGACTTAGCCGGCAGCTAATTAGGCTATACTAGCGACCAGTCCCCCATCCGCCACCCGGGGGACACTCTCTATACCCCGTGAGATCCAGCAAAATTTACGTGAGCTCCAAGTTTCGGACTGGGAAGGTGCTGCGCAGCGCCGGGATCAATGGCGACGTTTATTGTCCGGGGCCAAGACCCACTTCGGGGTCATAGCGCCAGCGCAGTAGTAGTAGTAGTCTATTCAGTTATATGAAAAATGATGTGGATGAAAATTGAATGAGGCGATACGATGAGATGAAATGAAAAGGTATCATTGTGAGTTACCCAGTGAGAGTTTACTTAGATTTTAATGAACTTTTTAATGAAACCCGAGAAGTCACGTCCAGCGACTTTGTTTGTTTCTTTTTTCAATACTTTTGCGTTTTCATAGATGCTAATCGGTTAATAAGTCACCATTGTTACACGTTTAAGCATGAAAACACACTAAACTAATATAATAAATCAATTCACACTACTTTGCTCCTCGCGTTCTCGCCTTAACGTCCGTTAGTATGGTTAAGATTGTTTTTTTTTTCCAATATGAACCTAATGAATGACGTGACAAGATTAGAAAGAATATAACCACGAAGGTCTACTGTTTCTCCTACTTTTACTAGTGGTAGGACCTCTTGTGAGTCCGCGCGGGTAGGTACCACCACTCTGCCTATTCCTGCCGAGAAGCAGTAATGCGTTTCGGTTTGAAGGGCGGGGCAGTAAGTACTCAGATATTAGAACTTATATCTCAATGTGGGTGGCGCATTTACGTTGTAGATGTTTATGGGCTGCAGTTACCACTTAACACCAGGTGGGCTGTGAGCTCGTCCACCCATTTAAGCAATAAAAAAATAAAAATAAAACTTCCAATAAATACATGAAAACTGTTTTTATTGAACAGTTTTCGTGATCACGCACGACTAAGATCCTCGGTATTTGTGATTGATATAGTGACGACTGCTGTTAAAGTTCACGTTATGTTTTGTCACAAAAACTGTAAAATATTTGAAGGGTCCAAAAACAATAACATTAAAAATACTAATGCGATCTTAAACCGTGAACACAGTTTTATTTTATTTTAATTTTATTTATTGGGTACTAAACATTACAGGTATCATAATACCTATATATACATTGATTTCACACTAAATGCTAATACAATTACAGGTACCGACTGCATGCATTGAAAAAAAGGCGGTTTTAATTATGTTTACGACTAGCGATACCGAATAAAATATATAATTAAACCTATTTTGTTTTTAAACAATTCTTTAAATAAAGTCGTTGACTGTAAAAAGATAAAAAAAATTACAATTATAGTTTTTATAGTATTTCGAAAATGAATCTGAATAATATTTTATTGTAATAGCACTCTTAATATACCTACGTGAATGTAGTTTAACTTGTAGGTATATAGGTTATAAGTAGATAAATAGGTTCAACAAAAGAAATCTTTATCCAATTCTTCTTCTTCTTCTATATCGTTCCCTCACTACTGAGGATCGCGACCACATGCGATGTACTTCCAATGCACCCGATCATGGGTGGCATGGACTGCATGGTACAGACTACCACCGAGTGCTTCTCTTGCCAGATCTGACCATCTGGCTGGTGTTCTGCCCACGGCGCGCTTGCCTTCCATTCGACCCGTAATTATGAGCTTCTCTAATTCATGTCNTCCGGTAGTAGATTCATTCGCGAAACAATTGCTCTTGAGTTGTTAGGTCTCCTTCGGAGGCGCTCGGGCAGTTGTTAGCAAATCCCACCCCTCTTGGCTGAGCCTTTGCTCGCCCACCTGTCCTGGTGAAACTGGAAAGGCCTTCGGGCCACCAGTAAACTTTCAATCATAAAAAAAAAAAAAAAAAAAAAAAAAAAAGGTTGTGTTAATTATTGTATTTAGGTAGTCGATTTATTGTATCCTCAGGTTTAAGCAGTGAAAGTTCACTTTATGATAAAATATATATACTTTATTGCCTATATAGCCTATATACATATCGAAGCTTGAAAAGCAAACGTGACTAAGCGACAATAACTGCTTTATACATATTCAATAACCATATTCGATACGCAAAAAAATATATTTCTAGGTCTATTAAAATCATTTCAATCCTACAGCTAGATTCGTTAAAATATATTTTTTTTCAGGTATTTCTACTTTAAATTAGTCTACTGTAAAGTTAACGCATTGTCGCTTAGTCACGTTTGCCTTTCAAGCGTCGATATATATTATTGACCTTTTTTTTTTCCGCGGGGCATGTGGTGATCCGCGACTGCGAACCGCTTGCCCAAGGATGTTTTCAGGATTTTATCCACTAAACGACTCCCCTGCATTTTACGCCCAAGCGTCCGATCCCCTCCGAGGTCAGAACCCGGATGAGGTAAGGGCGTTACCGCGGTCAGCACTTCAACCAGACAGTGCAGCTCACCCCAAGGTCGTCTTGCCGACGGAGCCTTCACGGAGAATCGAAGGTTCTGAAACGTCGGCCGTCTCGGTACAGCAGCCCGTCGGGCCGCCCTGACGGTATCGCTGATGTCTCGGAATACCCCGGTGGACTAGAACCAGCCTGTCGAGTTGAAACGCGATGCATCGCCAAC
Organism: Bombyx mandarina; assembly: GCF_003987935.1. Next base: position 4,130,581 of record NW_021011481.1, read on the forward strand.
CGGTTGCTCTTTTATTATTTCTCCTTGGCAGCGCGCTAGAGTGCTGATAGCGCGCCAGGCAGCGGGAACCCCCTCAGGTCGCCCTTTGACCTTCACCTTCATCAGGGGGATATACATATTCTTGTCCTAGACGTTATTTTTTTATCATCATCATCAGCCTGTATCTCTCCACTGCTGGATGTAGGCCTCTCCCATAGTCCGCCACAATGAACGATCCTCCGCCTTCCGCATCCAATCATTCCCAGCATATCGCCGCAAGTCATCGGTCCACCGGGCAGGGGGACGTCCTTTTTTATGAATGAGGGATTCCTGGTGGTTCGGAGGCCTTTCCAGTTTCACCAGGACAGGTGGGCAAGCAAAGGCTCAGCCAGGAGGGGTGGGATTTGCTAACAGCTGCCTGAGCGCCTCCAAAGGAGACCTAACAATTCAAGAGCAGCTGCTTCACGAATGAATCTACCGAATTGGAATCGCGACGCGCTGAGAAGACCCGACGAGAAACTCAGCGGACTTTTTTTTATATCCTACCTAAGCTGATAGCATTGAGAGGCTATGTCAGCGTAACCAGGCGAGGAGGTGAGCTCACGGGGCTTAAGTTGGGACTGTTGCTAACACTGGCTCTAGCAAGAGCAGTGCTTCGCCACCGGAACGGAAACGCGACCCACTGAGAAGATCCGGTGAGAAACTCAGTGGGCTGTGTCTATGGGTTAAATTACTCGTCGAGCTCTTCGTCGTAAGTGACGGGCTCGGCGAGGACGGTGACTGGTGCTTGGGGTACCTAAAAGCACCGTTAGTGGATTGGGAGGACCCGTAATGACGTGCTTACAGCGACGTCGAATGTTTACCATTCGGTCCACAGGATCGGGTATGCCAGTGGGCTGATGCATGGGTTAGATTGCACTTTTGGGTTACCGAGGTCCCTAAGCCTGAGCCTAGCTTTAGAGCTGAAGGCGTCTAATGCAAATGTTATTAGATCTGATGGATCCATAAAGACGTGTGGTTTGAAGGATGGGACAGCTGTGATACTGTATTACTATTATTTAGAAATTATTTATTTAGAACTCGTGTCTCGAGATAGAATTGTCGCATTGTTAACTGATGGGTGGGTTCCGGTAAATACAACACCAGATGAGCCATGACCCCGTTCATCGGCATAGAGTATTTTTTAAGCGTTGTTTCAATTTAATTTATGCAAGATATAAAGTAAGTTAAGGAAGGTGAACATTCATGTTGATGTTTATGCGCTTTAGTAACTTACAACTTTGAACCCTTCTGAAGTATTCAGGTTCACAAAATATTCACGCATGACGGTCGTCGACGGTGACTAGCTCCTGCGTGATTAGGATTCGGGGAGTAGTCAATGGCGGCAACAATAAGGCGATTTTCATGACGTAAACGTTCAGTGAAACTAATGTAACCCCCCTCAGGATTACTAGAAATAGGAAGGTAAATTTTTTTTATCTTCGTGTAAAGTAGTTATTGGAGCTAACAGAGCACACAACACCAATGCCACAAAAACTCCATGGAAGTCCCTGAATTATAGATATAATTAGATATAGAATAGAACAATCTTTCAACAATCGTGAAATTTTATTGAACGGTTTGTTTATTTAATTTTAGCTCAAATTATTGGATTCCACTTCAAAGTTAACAGTAATTAGTAGTAGATGTTCATAAATTTAATACAGGGCTAATATTATTTAGCAAGAGAGATATTATTTAGGGAAAAAGAGGAGTTATTTTAAATATACAAGATCAAAAAAAATAGTTTGAAATTTTACGTGTAAAATTTCATAGCATTTTGTTAGTAGGTACGATTCTTCTTTTATCGGTATGGAAAATGGCTTCTTGGGATGCCATTGCTGCCATTGTCGAGCTTATAAAAATATTACATTATTGTAAAAATATTTCGATCAACAATAGTGATCGAATATCTTAATATTTAGCTATAATTTCTTATCGGTTTTGTAACAAAAGGTTTTTTTACATGAAGGGGTTGTCAGCCCCATAACCACCACAATGCAGGAGGACCATACCCTACTTTGGTCAGCGAGTGCATCGGACTTAGCCGGCAACTAATTAGGCAGTAGGTACTAGCGACCACTCCCCCATCCGCCATCCGGGGGACGCTCCCTATACGCCGTGAGGGCTAGCGAAATTTACGTGAGCTCCAAGTGTCGGACTAAGAAGGTGTTGCACAGCGCCGGGATCAATGGCGAAGTTTATTGTCCGGGGCCAAGACCCACTTCGAGGTCATAGCGCCAGCGCAATAGTAGTAGTAGTCTATTCAGTTATATGAAAAATGATGTGGATGAAAATTGAATGAGGCGATACGATGAGATGAAATGAAAAGGTATCATTGTCAGTTAAGCAGTGAGAGTTTGTTTAGAATTCAGTGTACTTTTTAATGAAACCCGAGAAGTCATGTCCAGCGACTTTGTTTCTTTTTTCAATACTTTTGCATTTTCATAGATGCTAATCGGTTAATAAATCACCATTGTTACACGTTTAAGCCTGAAAACACACTAAACTAATTTAATAAATCAATTCACACTACTTTGCTCCTCGTGTTCTCGCCATAGAGTCCGTTACCAGTATAGTTCAGATTGGATTTTTTTTCCAATATGAACCTTATGAATGACATGCCAAGATTAAAAAGATATAACCACGAAGGTCTACTGTTTATCCTACCTTTACTGGTGGTAGGACCTCTTGTGAGTCCGCGCGGGTAGGTACCACCACCCTGCCTATTTCTGCCGTGAAGCAATAATGCGTTTCGGTTTGAAGGGTGGGACAGCCGTTTTAACTATACTGAGATCTTAGAATTTATATCTCAAGGTGGGTGGCGCATTTACGTTGTAGATGTCTATGGGCTGCAGTTACCACTTAACGCCAGGTGGGCTGTGAGCTCGTCCACCCATTTAAGCAATAAAAAAATAAAAAATAAACTTCCCAAAAATACATGAAAACTGTTTTTACTGAACAGTTTTCGTGATCACGTACGACTAAGATCCTCGGTATTTGTGATTATTATAGTGTTGACTGCCATCAAAGTTCACGTTATGTTTTGTCACAAAAACTGTAAAACATTCGAAGGGTCGAAAACAATAACATTAAAAATACTAATGCGATCTTAAGCCGTGAACACAGTTTTAATTATGTTTACGACTCGCGATACCGAATAAAATATCTAATTAAACCTATTTTGTTTTTAAACAATTCTTTAAATAAAGTCGTTGACTGCAATAAGATAAAAAAAAATACAAATATAGTTTTTATAGTATTTTGAAAATGAATCTGAATAATATTTTATTGTAATAGCACTCTTAATGTACCTACGTGAATGTATTTTATCTTGTAGGTATATAGGTTATAGGTAGGTAAATAGGTTCAACAAAAGAAATCTTTATCCAATTATACTATTTTAAATCATTTTTTTTTCTTTTCTAAACACGTCATACTGTCGTAGCATCAATGGTCTTTATCGACAGTAAATAGGTCTAAATGAGGTACGAAGATTATTTCGCAAGATTAAAGCGTAAAGGTAATTATATAACCACTACTGATACACTTAACGGTTCTTGTAACGTCTGATTGATGGTTTATTTCTTATATAACGAAAACAAACTTCGTGATTGTTGTACCCTGTAGTAATCCTTCAGTGTTATTGGCAGTTAAGTGACCGAAATGATCAACTATAGACGGCACGCTGAGCAACATGGCAGACACATTAGCGCAATGGGAAGCTAGTGTTGCATTTATGTGACTCGCCCACCACTTTATCCTTTGTTTTATACCCTATACAATAGTTCTCAACTAGAGTGCGCTTAAAAATATTGAACTTTTTGTTTGTTTTGTATGCACTTATTATATGGGAGCTCCTTTAATTTTTTTCATTTTAAATTTTATTCTCAGTTTGTGCCACATTCAAATTTGAAAATATTTATTTATTTACTCAATTTCTGTTTTTATATTGATTAGTTAAAAAACAAAGTCAAACAAAAAAAAATTTATTTCTTTCTTTTCCTTATTTCTTATTTCTCCTTTCCTTATTTCTCATATCCTATACATATTTCTTATAATTTTTATTATTACTTTTAGACGGATGAACGACTTCATGACCTTCCTGATACTAGGCATTCGCCGTTAACCACTTAAGGCCATCAAGGAAGTCAACAATGTAAATGTCGCACACCCACGTTGAGTCATGACTTCTAAGTCTTAATTCTTTAGTGCAACGGCTGCACCACCCTTAAAACCGAAACGCATTACTGCTTCACGGCAGAAATAGGCAGGGTGGTGGTACCTAGCCGGACGGACTCACGAGAGGTCCTACGTCCTACCACCAGTAATTACGCAAATTATTAATTTGCGGGTTTGATTTTTATTACACGATGTTATTCCTTCACCGTGGAAGTCAATCGTGAACATTTGTTGAGGACATAGGTATTTCATTAAAAAAATTTGTACCCGCCTCCGCCGTAAACCGCCGTAAACCGGCGCATCGCTCAACACGAATGCACCGGACATCTTATTCTTTAGGCCACGATGACTTTTATATTACTGACTTCTATATACATTAATTCCTATTAATATAGCGCAACGGTTTTTATGTAAACTGTGGTTTTTAAACTGTAGTACATTTTTTGCTGTTTCATAAAACTTTCTGATTGCGTCACGTTATAGCTAATATAACATTGTAAGAATATAACATCAAGGAGATTTCAAACACAAAGTTTCTGTGACGACAGGGAAAAAACCATTTATGAAGCAAGTTTTGTTTATTAATTTGTTTAATGGGAAATCTCTAGACTAGTTAAAGAAAATAAATGAAAATGTTTAACCATATTAGAATATTATTTCACAAGTTTCTTTTTGTAACTGTTGAATTCCTGTTGCTATTTTTAAAAAGGTTGGTTTAATACACCGACAATATTTTAAATTTAAAATGAGTATTATTCAATTAAATTATATATATTTTATTAACTGTTGTGGTTCACCACTTCGTGTGGTTGGTTGGATTGCCGTGTGTAATATAGAAAAAATATCTATTATTATCTTGGCTTATTTAGATAGCGGTCCTTTGTCGGACTCAAAGTATTTGATACTTTTATCCGTAGGCTATAAAGTATAATGGTATTCACAACAACATTCCGTTATAATATTGAAACTATTATTACGGAATATTTACATAAGTACGATCATTATTAATCTGACAAAAAAGAGTTCCGAACATTTGACAAAACACTTTTCTTTTTTGTTCTGGAGCAAACGATGGACTTTCACCCCATTGGAGCGAAAACCGAGACAAGGCCGCAACAACATGTGTCCAATCCTCGGATGAGAGAAAATTCAATCGTGTCGATATTAGGTAATAATTTAGAAAGTACCAACAGATTAAATCAAATAGCAAAAAAACAGCAAATTTGCCCTGTTTTAGTTACTGACTTGACCTTTTTCACTATATAGTTAACACTTGAAACAGATTAATCCCGCGAAGAGGATATCATAATGTATTTTCTTGTATCATAAATTTGACTTGACCTTTTAACTACCGCTGCTAAGCCTTGAGCCATAAACAAAGATATACTACAATTCATATTTTGCTCCTGACTCTAACAGTTTCCAATATTTTATTTATAATTGATTATGAGTAGGTACAGACTTATCGAGTATTTAAGCAAAACAATTCCTTTTTTCGATGGACGTGGTCTTAAAATTTCTTCGGAAAACGTCAAAGTTCTTCCACGGAACCGAATCTTTGCTCGGTAGATCGACGATCCGAATATCTAATTATCGTTAAGAACCTGAATGTATGTATGTAAGGTTATATTGAAGATGTCGTTTACGGGATTCAATTTTTTATCGTATTTCTTCTATTCGATGATATGTACTGATGCCAGTAATAGTGCATTATATTATAAGTAATTAGGTTATATAAAGAAGACTCTCTTTTTTCCGGCTGATGGCCAAACTTCGTACGAGGTTAGCGCGTCCGCAAGGGCGTGCGGAGTATTGGGACTCGGTGGTCGGAGATCTTAAAGGCCGGGTTGAAGATGATAGGCCCACCTACTAAACCACTCCCGAGGCAGACCTTGGGCAAGGGGGAATATGTATAAGACCCTTATATATAATCCCCCGACCCCTTATGTGTGTAGACAGACCCTTTGTCGAACCACTACTCCCCTATCATCCGTCCCTGCTAGTAGAATCCTCATCTATTTTTTACTTAACTGCCAAATTATTTTTCTTTAGTACTGCAAGGAGTGATGCTAGTGCACCTGAGTGGATAATCTGTTTCTTTCTTCGAAGTAATCCATTCCATATCTTTTGCCTAGACAGCAGTTTGGTTGTAACTGTATCACAGGATTGTTTGATAGTGAGTTTTGACCAATGCTCACGGACCTCAGCAGTGGCAGGATCCGCTGCCAACTGATAAAACATTAGTTTTTATTTTATTTTAGTACGTACTAATATTTGTGTTAAAAATTCAAACAAATTTAATTGTTGTTTATAATGTTTTCTGTATATTCTATTATTCCGCGAAGTTTAAAGTTGTGTTGCATTTGATGAATAAAGTGAAACTAGATGTTATTTGTCTTTCTGAATTAAGATAATATTTAATTGTATTGCCTGGGGTTTTTATACGAAAAATTCTGGAGTCAGAGCTATTATTTCAGTAACATTTATTTTTATTTTGGATCAAACATCCGTTTTATCAATAACTAACAGCCCGCTCCGGCTCCGCTCGGGTCTTTATCAAAAAACGATATTTGACGTTGTTTTATTTTTTTAAACAAAAGCACACTTATTGCGGCATAATATATGCTGTCGCGACACTTTTTGTAAATAATAATGTGTTCTACAAAGTCGTAGTACATTATTTTATTCTATCATCAATAGTTTTCGCAGGGCACGCGATGTAAAGAATATTTTAGGTAACTTTTTTACACCTTCGGTTACATTATTGAAGTTTTAGTAAGAATCCCTAATTTTTTTCAAAAAAGATTATAGCCTATGTCCCTCGGGAATAGTGTAGCTTCCAAATAGTGAAAGAATTTTTCAAATCGGTTCAGTAGTTTCGGAGCCTATTCAATACAAACAAACAAACAAATCTTTCCTCTTTATAATATTAAGTATAGATAACTGTACATATTAGTGTCAAGTAAAGCTTTAGACAGAAGTCTAACGTTCTGTTGCATTTGATGAATAAAGTTAGACTAGATGTTATTTGTCTTTCTGAATTATGATAAGATTTAATTGTATCGCCTGGGGTTTTTTGTACGAAACATACTGGAGTCCGAGTTTTTATTTTAGTAACATTTATTTTTATTTTTGTAGTGGATCAAACATTTTATCAATAAAAACTGTACATATTAGTGTCAAGTAAAGCTTTAGACTTAAAATATCTTGACACATAAAATCGAAAGATATTCCATTACGTAGAATTCTATGTTTAAATATGTCTAAATATAAGGTAATTGTAGAAGATTTCATAACCTTTACGGTTTAAAATTGAGACTTTGACCTCATGTCTCAAGGTGGGCAGCAGCATTCACGTTGAGGTGTTTATGTGCTCCGGTAACCACTTTAGGCTAGATGGTCGGGCGACGTTCACCAACGCAAACAATTTTTAAATAAATTAAAATTTTCACTATTTCGAATAAGCCGTTCGGGAAAATATCACGGACTTAGGAGATATTTTATAAGGAATATCCTTTCAAAAATAATTAAGGTAAAGCGGTATTTAAAGTTCAGATTCTGTATGAACATCCCACATGGTGTAGGTGTGAATTTCAGAATAACGATATTACTTATATTGTGTGACACTTCTATTGTATGCATAAAAAATGATATTATAATCGCCACTAACATTAGTAACACATTTGTGTGGGTTCGATTTTTATCTCATACCTGTAGCACACAGATTAATAATGGCATTTTTGAAATTTTAAAACCATTTCAATCTATATATAGGTATATTGAATTTGAATTAAGCAAACAAATAGTGTTCCAAAGAGAATTCGTATCGATTTAGTTAATTCATTTGAAAATTACTCGTATCGTTCTTGTACTTCGAGTAGAATATTGATCATTTATTAATTAAGGTATTTTTACTTGGTTTTAATTTTAATTAAGAAACCAAATAAACAGTTTATATAATAATATTCTAGTTTATCAAATTCATGAGTAAAAATCGAATGAGTTTTTTAGTGCAAAGAACTAAAACAGAAAAAAAAGAAACTCATAGCGAGGTGCCGTGAAATAAGCGACATCAAATCCTTTTTTTTAACGCTCGGTCGAGGCGGGTAAGAGACCGGGCTTTGTCAGACTCCGGTGACCCAGAGAAGAGAAAGACCGAGGTTCTTCTTTTCTTCCAATTTTTTTACGTGACTTCGCTTTGAGAGAGCCGCGCAAAACTCGCCCCACAGAACCGACTATCGACTAAGCCCCATTGAGCTCCATCACACCGGCTAGATGAAACCTATGGTACCGTATAGTGAGCATTGAAAGTCCGCCTTTGCCCGGTACCCGTCCTAATGATAGGATCGGATTTCTACCGATCCCGAGAAGATCCGTGAAGATCGTCGTCTCGAGAGACACACTGTGGGCGGCGCACAGGGGCTAACTTACACTGCCTCACCACCGAACTGACAGCCGAGCACCGGGCGCTCCCGCACTCTGTACCTGGATACCGTAGGACCCTACGGAAGCCGTGCGGGGTCTTCGCGCCTGCGCTGCGTATTCTACCTTCTGCGCTGAGGAGCCGAAGAAGTATATCACTCACTATCGCGCTTCTCAGCCTCATGACGCCCCATGACCAGGTCGCAAAACCCGGCCATGGCCTCCCACAAACTCTGATCCCCTACCATGCGGGCGACCATAGCCCGCAAGGAGAGGTCCTGCCCCAGCAGCGCCATGGGATCTCGCCCGCGGGCACGCTTCGAGTGCGTACTGGACGAAATCAACCCCTACAAATACTTAATGAGGACAACGAACATTCCCAAAGATATGATGATATGATGAATATATGATGTGAAGTGACAAAAAAATTGAGAGAAAACATGCGAGAGCAATGAATACGGGTCATCTAAAGAAACCTATAAATCTTCGAAACTAAGATTGCAAGCTTAATAAAATAAACGCTGTTTAATAGACAATGTAATACACCTTAAATGAAACTAATAAAATTTATAAGTCACTACATTATAATTCTTAAAAATTACATAAAGAAAAAAAAATGCTGAATTCCCATTAAACCAAAAATAGGAAACATGAAATTTTTGTACAACAATATGATTTTCTTGAATTTTAATACTTTGCATACATTACTGCGTTTACGCGGTTTGGAATGCTGTACACCAAGTTTCTTATGCGATTTTGGTAAATATTCTCCTATTCCTCTGTAAGAGAAATTTTAAGCTCATGAAGCGTGATTGGGGGAGGTTTTCCTTGTTTTACGCATCTCCCTAGCTCATCCCTTGCATGCTCAGCCGGGCTGATATCCGGGCTGCGTGCTGGCTACTTCATACAAGTAAAGTTCATCTCTTGTAGGTACTCACTCACAATGAAACCTGTATGAGGTCGGGCATTATCATGTATAAAAATAGCATTCTCACCCACATTGACTATAAATGGCCCAAAGTGTTCAGTATCGTGGATTTCTTCAACATATCTTACGCTAGTTAAAGAGCCGTTTTCTATGAACACCAGTTCTGTATGACTCTCAGATGAAATTCCGACCCAACAAGTACAGACCCCCCACCGTAGGCTACTTTTTACTACTACATATGTAGAAGACGCATGTTTGCTTGAATCTTTCCCCTGGTCTTCTATACACTCTGTGTCTTCCATCGTGCTTCTAGAGTATACATTTTGATTCGTTGGAGAACATAACCTTCGACCAATCTTCAATAGTCCAATTTAAATGGTTTTGGGCATATCTTAGTCTCGAAATACGATCACCACGCTCTAGTTTAGGATCATTTGCAGGTTTAGGTAGTTTCAAGTTAGCTTCAGCGAGTCGTCATCTTCCATGCGCTTGAGTTACTTCCTCCGAGGCGTTGAAACTGATTTTTAAGTTCAGTTACTGTAAGAAAGCGATTACAAAGCATGGTGTTCAACCATTATCGATCTCGTGTGGTGGTTTACTTAGTTCTGCCTGTTCCTGGTCTAGGTAGGTTAGAGTCTGTTTCCTCGTAACGTCGGAGAGCTCTTTGTATTGTTGACAGTGACACACCGACAGTCCTGGCAGTATCGCGCTGACTCCGGCCGGTTTCCAGCATTGTGAGGATTCTGGTGCATTCTTCAGTTGCAGGTGACATGATTACAGGTTGAATAATAAATATTGAATACTATCAATATGGTTTCCATACCCACTTAAATGACAGATTAGAAACAAAAGCAAAATCAAATGCAGTAATTCGTAGTTCCATCTTCGAAAGTCTCCCTCTTTCAAATATGTTTTTTTTATGACATAGCCTAGAAGTAACTAAGAAGTTTTAATAAATTTATTTAAGGAGCACTTAATTGTCTACTTAACACAATTTATTTCATTAAGCTAGCATTATTATTTAGTTTCCGAGATTTATAGGTTTTTTAAGTGACCCGGATTCATCGCTATCGAGTGTATTTTAAAACCCTCTAAACTATAATTAAGTTTTCTAAAATTAATTTATTTTAGTAATCATTGAACTGAAAGCATCATTATTAGATTCTAGATTTAAATTTTATACGAATAATGTTTTGTACAAGTATTTTCCTCACGACAATATAAAAATGTGTCGTAAAGGTATGAATGTAATCCAAATATTGTGTCACAAAATAATGAACTGTTTGGTACACACACAGCAGAACGGGGCGTTGTTATAAAGGCTCACGCGGGCGGCTATCGCCCTATATAATCTTTGCAGTTCACACGGGACGCAACGCCTCATACTAACGGACTAACTGAATTACGATACAATTACTGTTTGAAATCCTTTCATAATTAGGAAGTGTTTTGTAAAGGTTCCACAACAAGCTGCAATTTATATTTTTTGGATTTATTGGTAAGTTAGTAATTATCATTTTAAATAGCTTTTCGACAAAAGTCTAGTTTCATTTGAATTATACATTGTAATAAATTAATAATTTAATGAAATAACATTTATTTATATTTGTCGTTATTTGTCCGCTTTGTTTTTTTTTTTAATTATTTATCTTGAAAAGTACGGATGAATAACTTGCGAACAAGTCCTTTTCGTAAAAGGACTAGTCAAAATACGTGCAGACGAAATATGGACCTGGGAAAAAAACATCTCCAACCAGTTTCGAGATCTACTTGATCCACTTAAATACCAACGAAAATTATCACTAAAATCGTTTCAAGCACTTAGAAAGAGTTCTGTGGTAATCATACGATGAATTCTAAACTTATGTTTATTATGTATTGCTATTATAGAAATATATAGGTACATACACTACGACTTTTACTTAGAGCTACCATTTTATTGACGTAGTCAACGACAATCAGGTGTAATGTTGTTACCGTAACATATAAACACAGCAACGTGAATGTTGTCGGCAATCTAGAGTCACGATGTTGAAGTTTCAATAACTTTGGAATAAGGGCTAGTGCTTAATAGGCGAGATGATGATACTAATATATGAGGGTTCTTAATACCCACTGCAATAAGATCATCACGATGATAAGCAAGTGGATGTGTAAAACGTATCGTGAGAAATGAATTAAAGTTTCACATTGATTTTTCACTGCTTATTTAGATTGACTACTGTAAAGAACTTTTCATTTAACTTATTATTGAATAAGAATAACGAAACTAAAGCAGTGAAAAGATGGAGAGGTATTCACCAGACTATAAACGTATAACTGGTCCCTTTTTAATAAATTTTTTTTAACCAGAACAAAAACTGTCATTCTCTTTTTCAACCCAATGCTGAGTATAGGTTTCTTCGAATGCACCCCATTCTCTTCGGTCTCTTGCCTTTCCCATTCAGTCTCTACCAACTACTTTGACCAAGTCATCGGTCACCTCGTTGGCTGTTTGCCCACGTTACGACTTCCAGTACGAGGTCTCCACTCCAGTACTGTTGTGCCCCACCGATTGTCAGTGTGACGGCATATGGTGGCTAGCCCACTTCCACTTTTTCCGAGCAATCACTTTGGCTATGTCAGTCAAACCAGTTCTTCTGCGGATTTCGGTATTGTGCATAATATCCCGTAGAGAAAACCTAACATAGCCCGTTCCATGGCTCTTTGCGTGACTTGCATTTTGGTCATAATTTGCTTTGTGAGTGTCCATGTCTCAGTCCCATACACCATGACAGGGAGTACACATTGCTCGTATGTCCGATGCTTCAATTTCATAGTCCTCTTTAGTATGTCAACCAGCTTACTGAAAGCAGCCCATCCTAGCTGTGTGCGGCGCTTTATCTCTCGTTCCTGACTGGTTCTATCGAGACTGATATTCTGTCCTAGGTAAACATACTTCTCCACTCTCTCTATTTTTTAGTCTCTAACTTGATGTGATCCACTCCATCACCACAGCATATCATTTTGGTTTTGGAGATGTTCATTTTAAGGCCTATACGTAGAGAAACGTCGTAAAGCTTTTCCACCATCACTCTCAAGTGTTCTACACTTCTGCGAAGAGGATGATATCATCTGCAAAACGAAGGTGAGTTAGATGGTCCCGGCTATGTTAATACCACTATCAGACCATGCAATAAGCTTGAAGATGTCTTCCAAACGAGACGTAAACAATTTCAGTGATATAGTATCTCCCTGCCGCATTCCTCTCTACACTTTCACCGGATTAGTCAATTTATGCATCTTTACTTGTAAAGTAGCATCCTTGTGGGCAGATTTTATGCCTCCACATATCTTGTGTCGATGAATGATCTCTGTAGAGAATTTATTACCGCCCAGTGCTCAACTGTGTCAAAAGCCTTTTCATAATCTACAAAGGCCACTGCCAGAGGACGATTGTATTCGGTGCATTTTTCTACAACTTGTCATACAGTGTGGATATGATCGATTGTGGAAAATCCGCCGCGAAATCCAGCCTGTTCTACTGATTGTGCCAAGTTTAATTTGTTAGAAAGGCGCAAAGGTGGTAAATAATTTGTAAACATGACTCAGCAAGGATATCGGTCGGTAGTTAGTGAGTTTGGTGGTATCGTCTTTCTTATGCAGTAGCATAACTATGGCATTTTTCCAAGCCTCTGGAATCACACCTTCACACCTTCAAATCACACCTTCGAACTGTCTAGTAAAAACTATCATTAAACAGTATCAAAAACTAAGTAATAAGTCTTAATTGACGTGTGTCTTAGTTTTAGCAAGCGGTTACAAAAGTGTTTAATGCTGATAGTTTGGTTCATAGTGAAACTTTTGGAACCCACTTTCCGACACCAGCGAAATCAGTACAACTTATCGAGTTCATAAGGCATCGTTTACATCTTCGACTATTACGGAAATAATTTCACGTGCAACGTGTGCCGACAGAATCAACACACGTGATGCTTTGCCGTATAAAGGAAACACACTGAAACTGCACTGTTTCAAATTTCTAAGAAATATTATTCAAGTATCTTTAGTTTCTCTTTTATTAACAACCCGACTGTCGAGGTAGTAAAGAGTGAATAATTTCATATGTAAAATGATCACTGAGTAATTAATTTCATTTACGACTAGGTAACTGAGTAAATTAGCTGGTGCCTCAATAATTGCAGACTGGCTTTATTTTAAGTTTAATACCGTATAGATATGGCGAATAGAATATAAAAGAACTCAATTGTGGGATAATTTAGTTCCTGGGTCCATGAACCTTAACTTTAAAAACTCATATAAGTACAGAAATTTGATAAGAAAAAGATTGCTATCCGTGAGCAATCCTAAACACACTTCGCAATGTATACTAATGACTTATCTTCATATCTGCTGTTAAGAGATTCCTAGAAGCCGAATCACAACGTGAATCTCTAATTGTCCAATAATCTCAGTATTACAGCTGCAAACGAAACCGCTGACCTTCGAGTGCTACAACAATAAGATATTCAGAATGTGAACATAAAATATAAACTTACCCATTAAAAATAATAAAGATGTAAAATAAACATTCTACAATACAAAGTACATATTATTATTATCGAAAGAAATCGACATAGATCATAGAAAAATAGGTTGTCAGTTGTTTGTCAAGTGAGATATAACAGAATGACAAGGGTCATATTTTGATGGTTCTCTGCGCTTATTGATACAATTTTATATTATCGACATTCATTAATAGATAATAGATATGTTAATGCTTGGAAATAAATTGGCCTGGCACACGAAATGAATTTATTAATTTAAACTTTTATATATATATGTATTTAAGAACACGCTTTAACAGCGAATCGAACTAAAAGTAATTTTTATATTTATGTCGGTGAACCTATAGGTTATAATGCAAAGTAATAGTAATAGTAAGTATAATGCCAATGCAAGTAAAAATACTGTAATATTATCGGTTTATGTGTGTGTATGTGTCAAATTTTTCAAGGCCATCGGACATCTAGAATTTGGGAAGAATTACTTTGTTATTTGTAATATTCCTTTAGTTAGATAGGTAAAATGAATAATAATAATTGAATAAATAATAATAATAGTAAAATGAAGTCGTCGTGGCTTAAAGGATAAGACGTCCGGTGCATTCGTGTTGAGCGATGCACCGGTGTTCGAATCCCAGGCGGGGTTCAATTTCTCTAATGAAATACGTACTCAACAAATGTTCACGATTGACTTCCACGATGAAGGAATAACATCGTGTAATAAAAATTAAATCTGCAAAACTATAATTTGCGCAATTACTGGTGGTAGGACCTCTTGTGAGTCCGCGTAGTACCTACCCGCATCACCTATATCTAGTGAAGCAGTAATGCGTTTCGGTCTGAAAAGTAGGGCAGCCGTTGTAACTATACTGAGATCTTAGAACTTATATCTCAAGGTGGGTGGTGCATTTACGTTGTAGATGTCTATGGGCTCCAGTAACCACTTAACATCAGGTGGGGTGTGAGTTCGTCCACCCGTTTTTTATTATCAAATTTAAATAAACGGTTACAAAATTGTTTTGTTATTTTTGTTATTAATTTTTATTTATTAATTAACTTAAAATGGAACTTCTACTAAATCTTATTATAATTCCCCAATAATCCTTAAATTCCCAATGCACAGTACACTTTTCCTTTTTTGAATTAAAAACTAAAGTTTACATTTCATTGACGAAAACGTTCCTTAACTATTTTTTTATTTAGTTCAGTATTCAATTTGCAGATTGATTTTTACAGAGTTTAGTTGTGTGATGCCTGAAGCTCGATGATGTATACCTCAGTCCTACTGGTTTTGTTCGCCTTCGCGACGGTATTCGCCGCTCCTGCTCTATATAACGATTATGTAAGTAAATAAGGCGCTTAGATTGTTTAGAATACTTAAAAACATAATACGACAGCCTCGCAAAAAACGCAAAGAAAGATCCAATTTTATGGAAACTAAAGTATGCGAATATGTGTGTATACTTTTTTTTAAATCGTAAGTTTATCCTCACGGTCCTGCATTCATTTAAGAATAAGGTATACTAATGTGTTTCACACCATTGTTGGATTACTTATTAAAGTTTTGAAAGTAATGATATACTGCACAGATCAATAAGTAATAATAGCTTACAATAACCCTACAATTGGTCGCGGACTTACTATAACAAAAAGATATCAACTGCAAATAGGTTAATGCTATACTTAGAATAATGGAAAGAAGCAATACAGTGTAACATGGCTAATGTCATGGAAAAGTAACTAATATTGCTCATTTATACGATGTTCACTCGTTGGGGACTTGGTAAAGTTCCCGTTAAGATAAAACTGTTGGTATGAGTGTGATCGATCGCAGGATTACATACTTACTTCAATATTGAACACATTGACAGGTAGTGTTTCGGAAAATTTATTGAATGTTGTAATATTATTATTTAAGATGCTATCACTTTCTTAACTAATCTTGTAAAAATCAAACCTGGTCTCATCGAGTCGAGAGGTAATCTGGAAAATTTACTCGAACCATTTTTATAAAGTCTGTTTTAAAAAAACATCTGTCTAAGTCTTTACCTTATTGAGAATTTTTGCTTATTGTTGGTGACAAGGTGTAACATGATTATATGGACAGGATAGCAACATTCGGAAATATTTAATAAAAAAAAAAAAAAAAACGTGACTCACTGGTAGCTCTGTAAATGGGAATATAAGAAACCTTGAAAAACAGAGAAATGTGGATATCCACTTGCCGATATAACACTCAATATAAATGCACATTTATAGTTACTTATTACAGGTTTAGTAGTTTTCTTGAGAAATGGTTCGATGAAAAAATTTGATACATTTGGAGAAAACGATAAAGTAGTTCTATATTTTCACTCCGCACTAGAAATCAATATAAAAATGAATTGCCGTCGTTAGTCTCGCTAAAACTCGAGAACGGCTGGATCGATTTGGCTAATTTTGGTCTTGAATTATTTGTGGAAGTCCAGGGAAGGTTTAAAAGGTAGATAAATATGAAAATTCTCGGAATTAAATAAAGTTTAGGTCTGTTATTTATATATTTAGGCACTTCAGCGGCTTGGCTCTGCCCCTGACATTGCTGAAGTCCATGAGCGACGGTAACCACTCACCATCAGGTGGGCCGTATGCTCGTCTGCCTACAAGGGCAATAAAAAAACTACGAAGTCTGCCGGGTCACCTAGTATTTAATAAATAATAATATACGAATATTTACACTATTAAGACTATATCGAAAGCACGCCTATTAAAAATATAGCGTGATAAGTAAAATTTGTAACAAATTTTAAGTTACATTGTCACTAAAACAGTTTGAAGGGAAATTTCGTATCTTGATATTTTTGTTTTATACAGGAACGATTACCGCAAAAGCGAGCTGCTCTAGTTCTAGACCGGCTGCTAGTGGCACTTCAAAAGGCTTTGCACGAAGAAAATGTAGCACCTCGGTACGATAGAACTGAATACGAAGGTCCGAGAACTGCGCCTTTACGAATACCCATGGATGATTCTGATATGGTAAAATATATTTTTTCTAATAATTCTTAAATAAATTTAAATTTCTTAGTTTTTTTTTTTTCATAGTTTCGTGCACTATATTTAGTACAAAAATTTAAAATTAACGAACATTTCGAGGAAGACGTCCGTCAGTAAATCTCATTTTTTATTGTGTAATAAGAATTCTCTGAGACAAACATGCTTCATACTTGCAAATTTGGCAAAAATAGTCTTATCAACGATATTCTGTACGATGTAAGCAAAACCTTCATGAAGGAACGATAAACACGCTGAAAGCTTTACTAGAAATTTAAGTTCACAAGCACTCAAGTAATTAAATTTTATTGGGACAGCAATAAAATTAAACGAATATGTAATCCTAATGATTAAATATACCTACATATTATTAAAAAACAAACACAAAAACACAGTATAAAACAATGTTATAATGGGTTTAATAGTCCTACGCTACGCCGTAGCAGTACGTAGCTTGTGATATTACAATGTATTTGAGTAGTGAATATATAGTTACATATGGATATAGTAACTGCATAAAGCTAAGATAAAATTTAAAGTTTTGAAATGGTTCCAGATACGATACGTTATAGTTCGTAATTATTTTTTTTGTGAATCGTTGGTTTTTTTTTCAACATAATGTGGAAACATTCGTTTCCAATTTTACTATACTTGAAACATGTAACTATACTTGAGACCTTAGAACTTATATATGTGGCGCATTTACGTTGTAGATGTCTATGGGCTCCAGTAACCACTTAACACCAGGTGGGCTGTGAGTTCGTCCACCCATATAAGCAATAAAAAAAACCACAAGAATTCACTTTTATAATATTTGTCTGCAGAGTGCTTTGGAGCGTCGGGGCCAGTCTAATAACAACAGGGGGCGAGTTCTCCGATGTTTCTTCAACGCAGTCACGTGCTTCTAACAAATATGTCATTTGCGCACTAAGTAGTATATTAAAATTAAATAATCATAGATAATTACAGCGAACATATATTCTATTCTATGTATCGCTAATATATGTATGTTTCGGTAAATTGCTGCGTTCGATCACAGATTCTACCCTTGTTTTAGGTTTTCAATTATATTAAGATACTTCGTGTATGAATGAAGAAAATTAAACAAAGAAATTACTATTATAATAGAAATTAAGATTCTTTGAATATAGAATAATTACGAACCTTATCTCCATTTGGAAGCTAACTGTTATAATACGAGTATTGCTAGGTTACAATTTTAATTTTTAAAAAAGAAACTACTTTTTATTATTATTGTGAATTAATAAATTTATTATTTAGTAATAATGAGTAATAAATATATCACAACATATTTTATTGAGTTATTTTAACTGAACGTAAAAAATGAGAATAGTTTCTTTGAAACTCATTTATTTCATATATTTAATTAGCATCTTTATAATACGGTGGTAATATTTACTATGTTATAGACTTTTCTTGAAGTGCCAACAAATACTGTACCAATTATTTAAATAATCGCATAAGTGACGCTCGATGCTTAAAATAATCATACAAATATTAATTTTTATCAATATTTTAGAAGATACTGTAGTCTTTAAATTTATCTATACGTACCTTACTTTTCTAGTTATCTTGTTTAGGTATCCTTTGCACCCTTTTATATACGAAATAAAAATTTGTAGCAACGTATTCTTTTTATTAATGATAAAACCCCAAGAAGCAGGAAAAGGTGAAGAAACATTGTAAAATGAGCAAGGTCTGATACAAAGACCACAATTGCCTTATCAAGAGTGAATCGACTGACATGATAACAAGTAATATAATTAAAAAATATCATGCACTTAATATATTTGTTCAATGATTTCATCTATACTAATATTATAAAGAGGAAAGATTTGTTTTTTTGTTTGTATTGAATAGGCTCCGAAACTACTGAACCGATTTTAAAAATTCTTTCACTGTTTGGAAGCTGCTCTATCCCTCAGTGACATAGGCTATAATTATTTTTTATAATTAGAGATCCTTACTAAAACTCCAATAATGTAACGCAAGGTGTAAAAAAATTAACTTAAAATATTTCTTACATCGCGTGCGCTGCGAAAACTATTGACGATAGAATAAAGTAATCAATACTAATATTATAAAGAGGAAAGATTTGTTTGTTTATTTGTATTGAATAGGCTCCAAAGCTACCGAACCGATTTAAAAATTCTTTCACTGTTTGGAAGCTGCACTATCCCTCAGTGACATAGGCTTTAATCTTTTTTTTTTTTATTAGGGATCTTTACTAAAACTCCAATAACGTGACGCAAGGTGTAAAAAAATACCTAAAATATTCTTTATATCGCGTGCGCTACGAAAACTATTGACGATAGAATTAAGTAATCTATCTATACTATCTATACTAATATTATAAAGAGGAAAGATTTCTTTGTTTGTTTGTTTGTATTGAATAGGCTCCGAAACTACTGAACCTATTTAAAAAATTCTTTCACTGTTTGGAAGCTACACTATTCCCGAGTCACTAGTTATGAAATAACTATAACGGTAATTATTTCACTCTATAGTACTCGATCATTATCACTTCACTAAACGAAAGTATTCCTGTGATTAATGATTTTACTAATTTACGTACCACGGACGCTAGGGCTAATTTCGTAATTTTTTTAGTATCCATAACTTACTTTAGAGTTTTGTATGTAAGATTATTATGTTAATTACTATAATGATATGTGATTTCATTAACGTTTAAAATAAAGGTGGCCATTAAACTCTGTCGGGTATATAACGTACTTAGAATACTGTTTCTGTTGATAAACAAACAGTATTGTTGTGTTAGGATAACCTAATTACAATATTATTATTTTACAATAATTTACGCCTCGATTATTTTTGTTTTGTTTATCTTTATACAATCAAAAAAGTTTTAGGACGCAGCACCTGTCTATATGGGTAAACATGTATACGAAATTTACAAGTTAATAGTTAATTTAATTTATTTTCAAAAACTGTGCTAATTGAATTAGAAAGAACTCAATGTTCAGTGTTAAAGGTGATACTAAATAAACCTATAAGGTACTCCACAGAGCGCGTTTACAGGGAAAGTTAAGTTCGTAAACGTGCGTCAGTTATTCATTTTAAAAATATTTTTATTGATACACGAAGCGGTTCTCTCTTCTGAAATATACGATTAATTGATTAAACGCAGGGTTTACAAATTACCTGTAACTTTGACCGCTACAAAATTTCCATCTATCCAAAAACATTTATTTCAAGATGTTGCTAAGATCTATATTTATGACGCGGTTATTAGATATTGTAATGAAAAGCTAAAACACAAAACGGTCAGGCAAGCTAAACCACTAGTAAAAAATGGTTGTTAACATTGAACTAGGACACAGAGAACTTAATTAAAAGCAAGAAGTAGCAGTAGATTTATTAGTTTTGTGTCATCGTGTTAGTAGTGTGTCATCAGCATCGTGTTATGCTGTTTTTTTTTTTTTTTATTGCTTAGATCGGTGGACGAGCTCACAGACCACCCGGTGTTAAGTGGTTACTGGAGCCCATAGACATCCACAACGTAAATGTGCCACCCACCTTGAATTTGTGAGCTTCGTTCCACCAACAGAAACGCCACCATTAAATCGTCGCACACTCGTCGCATGATATAGTCGCCAGATGTTGAACAAAATAAGAGATAATGAACGGCCCTATCTTACACGCTTTTTAAATCTCAATTTTTATTTTAAGTTTTATGTGAAGCTTCACTCTATTTTGAAAGGAGCTACGATACTCCGAGAAACGAAGGCCGGCAGAGCGGGTTTGACATTCATCTTTTTTTTAGTTTTACTTTATATAGATGTACGAAACTTTATATAGATAAACGAAAGGAATCTGTTCCAACTCAATAAAAAATTGAGTTAATTTTTAGGCGATCGAGAAGTGAAAAAACTAACGCTAAGCACACAGGTGAGCCCAATAACTTGGTATAAATTAGTCCACAAATAAATAAGTGGATATCATCACCCACTTCAAACATGGGATTGAAGACTTAACTGTATTGTATAGCGGCTGTCCCCGCTATATACCAAAACGCTTAATCACGTACGGAAATGTTAGCTAGTGATATTTATGTGTATTATCTATGCTAATGATCGCAGTATGTTTACTTAATACTGATAAAAAGGCATCTACCGGTGTTCAACAGCCGCCGGACGGCTTTTACTATCAGGAGGAGGTGTTTTTGGGCAGATACCATGTGTCAGTTGTAGTGGCTTTATCAAAGATATTCTGTGAGGTTTTTAATTTGTTGTAGTTGTTAGACATTTACCTTGTAATAATACAACACTGGAAAATACATTTAAGCTTTGTACTTGTTTGACAAACAATTTTACAAATTTTAATTACCCAAACCTGTATTGTGAACATATAAATTATGCTTAAAGTTTACGAAAAAACACTTTCCCCATATTTTTTCCTTTTGTACACATTTAGTAGCTCCATCTAGTGGATTTTTCGCGAATTTTCACGAATTTAACCTAAATCTGTTTTCTTACGTTTGACAACATGTAAAGTGTTGTCGGTGAAAAGGAGATGGCGGTAACCACTCTGAAGTTCGAATTTCGTAAAGTTTGTATCTTTGTTTTGGTCGCATAAATAATATTTAGTTAATTTTAGATAAATCTAGAAATTTAAAGCCTTTTTGTCTATAATCACCGACAACATCGTTTTTAAAGGAACTATGATTTTTTTTAATAAAATCTGGTTGCTTCTACCTACGTGATCTGAGTATCACGTTATCTGCCTGAGTATTACGTAGGGGCACCGCGTTACCAACTCAAACCCTGCAATATTTCACTGGGTCAGAACCAGCATGGCTCGGAGAGTGTGAACACTTGTCATTCGGTTTCTCTTTTGCAAGCCGCGTGTTGCTCTACGCAGCTTCTATTTTCTTAATCATCTGCCAGCACACGAAGAGTGCCCAAAACACTAAGAAGGCCAGGATTCGCAGGTTCCCAGCTCGATTGCGACGATTTGAGGCAGAGAGAAAGGAGCTCATTCTCACGCGCCGCCATTACCTTCTCCATGATGGCCCATGTGCAGAAAATCATTACACTTGACAAATGCACATAATAGTTTTGTTTATTTGATTATTTTTACTACGTTTGCAATAACAGAAATTTATATATTACTCGTATATATTATACTTTAAAAAAACAACATAACGTCATATAAATAAAAAGTATATCTTATGACCCTCTTAATACTAGCATTGGGATTGGCGAAGGAGCCAGTGAATACAACGCTTTCTTGTAATCTACGTTGTCTCATGCAACCAACCGAACAATTTACTGACAACAACATGTGCTCTAACGATGATTAGGCTACGTACTATCCCGCCTCCTTCCTACACTTCACAAGCTTTGTCGCAGCGAGAATCCCACGCTTATGTTGAAAAGCGACAGAATTGTCTAGTAGCTTCGTTTTCTGCATAACAAGCCCCACCTCACACCTACAATAACTAGGGCAATGATCCAGTGATTCCTGACCTGATTTATTTCCTTTTTTTTTTTCTCTAACAATATTTGGTATGTGTATGTTGCATTACTATAATTCTCATGTTTTATTTGTTATTTTAGCTGTTCTACACACACTCATCACTTTTAATTATTATCCTCGTAATCCTCTCGCAGGTCTGCTGGAAGAGATTTCATAAAGAAATAAGCAGGGCCTTTGTACATAATTTTCCTATTACTCTGTACTATGTCTTCTTTTTTGTGTGTACATAAATAAATAAATAATAAATAAAATAAATAAATACCTTGTGCTGTCTGAAATATTTACCATAATATGTCTATTAAATATTCTGAAATATATTATAATATAAATATAAAAATGTGTTTTTTAAATAATAAACATTAACTTTATAAATTTATTTTAATTGTAAACATATTATAATAAGTATGTGACGTATTTCTCATCCCATTAGTTAAAAGTTGAATTCGAAACATTGTTTCCTTGCATTCAATCTAAATCAGACGTACCATTCACTTAGATTCTAATCTCGATTCAAAATCTTTTTCATCACACTCAACACGTAATATACGTTGTATTGTATGTTTCTGAAATGCAAAGTAAACATGCCACATGTACAATTTTGTTTTTTTTTTTTTTTTTTTTTNAAAAAGAAAGAACAACAAAAAAAGGAAACAACAAAAATAAACCAAAACAAAACAAACACTTCCAGGAACACACTTTGTCGGCAGATGTGCCACGAACAAAAGCCGGGTGAACAAAGGCCGGGCTAACAATAAAACCAGGCGAACAATGGCCGGGCGATCGAGTGGTCGATGAGCACGTCCGCAGGCGGCGGGTGCTTCTGTCGGACTGTACAAGTTTGTATTGACAGATCAGATACTTTCTTTATGTTTCTAACAAAAGTGTTAGACAACAATGTAGTGATGCGTCGATGCGCGCTATGTCTGATGCACTTCAAATAGTTTTTTTTTTTTAGAATACAAACCTTTTGCAATTCTTAATCATACAAATCAATGTTTTAAACGATTCAGTAATAATCATCTTTACGTAGATTCTTATCAATCTTCGTGTTTTATTATTATTGTGTGAAACGATTAAATACAGTCTATAATACTTACATTTAACAAAAATGGGGTTTACTCATACGACTGTAAATTCATTTTCATCACCTGGCAGATTGTAACCTAGTTTGATGCCAT
Organism: Bombyx mandarina; assembly: GCF_003987935.1. The sequence continues at coordinate 4,154,400 of NW_021011481.1, forward strand.
CTGAAAACAGAGAAGTCAGTAAGGGTAATATTTTTTATTTATTTTTTATATTGCTTACATTTTATATTTTGGGTGGACGAGCTCACAGCCCACCTGGTTGTTAAATGGTTACTGGAGCTCATAGACATCTACAACGTAAATGCGTCACCTACCTTGAGATATGAGCTGTAAGGTCTCAGTATAGTTACAACTGCTGCCCCACCCTACAAACCGAAATGCATTATTGCAGAAATATCAGAAATAGGCAGGGTGGTGGTACCTCATGACTCAAGATGGTTGATAGCATTTAAGTTGTAATGTCTATGTCCTCAGAAATCACTAAATTCTAAATGGGTCGTGAAATCGGTCAACCATACATTTAAGTGGAATAGATTTAAACAAAAATAGCTAAAACGAACAAGAAGAAACATTTTTCCGCTTATTTTACTATTAATTAACGCCCACACTATTAATTTCATAAACGATCATTGGCCTGTATAAGTTTCGCGAACCGTCAGAACTCCCAGTCACGATCTGTACTGAAAGCTAAATACTTTTAAACTATTGCGATTATGTCTTTTAGCGACGTGTTTTAACTTCTTTTAATTCATAATAATTGTTTTAGTTAAGGTTAAAAAGACGTGGCTGTATGTAAAGAAAGGAGGTTATTTATTATTATATTCTTTGCATTAACCGTTTTTGTTAGTCATATTTTACCTTCAGTAATTCCCGTTAACAAAAAGAAAGTTAATACGACTTTTACAGTTTAATCTCACGTATTGCTCTGTGACTCGTGACAACAGGTTCAGGATAGAAATAAAATCCTAAGACTGGTTCTTTTTCTTAGAATTCCATATTCAAATGGCAAAGACGTCATGTCCTTCCGAAAAAAAGAATAAGGCCTGTCATACCACATATTAAACTACGAAAGAAATAACATATCGACGCTTGAAAGACAAACGTGACTAAGCGACAATAACTGCTTTGTACATAAATGATAGGCAATAACCATATTCGATGCGCAAAAAATGTATATTTCTAGGTCTATTAAAATCATTTCAATCCTACAGCTACTAGCTAGATTCTACTACAGCTAGATTCGTTAAAATTTTTTTTTTTTCAGATATTTCAACTTTAAATTAGTCTACTGTAAAGTTCACGCATTGTCGCTTAGTCACGTTTGCCTTTCAAGCGTCGATATGCAGTACACATTTAGCGTGTAAGAATCTTATGACTAACATAAACATAATCCTTAGAAAATATTTACAAGTCTCACATAACTTTTAATGAAGTCTAATTTTATTATTTCGATGTTACTCATAGTTTTGCAAAAAAAATTGTAAAACATAAAAAGAAGTAATCAAAAATCGGTTTGAACCAGATATTATATTGGTCAGTATCATTTAGAGTCTTGCTGGAGCAAACGAAGAGTAGGATAAAAATTAAACAGTGATGATTAAATTATGCCAACTGAAAATCATTACTATTTTTTTCACAGAGGAACACCAACACCAGAAAGAGTTTATCCGAGATTTACGATACTTTTCTGATGCAAAATAAGTATTTTCACGTAAAACAGTAAATTCTGACCCGGTGACGGGCAGAGCGATGATCAATTGAGCTAATAAGGCAAGAAAAATGGACATGTAAGGTTAAGTAACGTTCCGTGCAGTAAATAAGAGTATTTATTTCCTCATGGTTCCACAGACGAATGGCCACAGAGTCGTAATTTTCTAAATGCCTTATTTATTTCAGTGTATGGAAATAATATTTATGTTCATCTGTTTTATTACGCGAAAAAAACGGGTGTTGCCCTTTACAATTCTATGTGTTTAATAAGATACGTACATGTTTTCATAATTTGTAAAACATTTAATATGGTTTTCTGAGAACAGAAGTTTTGCTACGGAAAATACTATTTTAAAGAATTGAGATTTTCTACTTAAACAGGTTCAGACTCTAAATTTAGGAGGTTCAACTTAGGAGATGTCTACAGCCTACTCCAGCCCAGCAGACACACCGACACTAAGGCGTCACCGTGCTATTAAGAAAATCGTCGTCGTCGTAGCCTAAAGGATAAGGCATCCGGTGCATTGGTATCTTGCGATGCAAAGGTGTTCGAATCCCACAGGCAGGTACCAATTTTTGTAATGAAATACGTACTTAGCAATTGTTCGCGATAGACTTACACGGTGAAGGAATAACATCGTGTAATAAAAATCAAACTCGCATAATTATAATTTGCGTAATTACTAGTGGTAGGACGTCTTGTGAGTCCGCACGAGTAGGTTTCACCACACTGCGTATTTCTGCCGTAAAGCAGTAATGTGTTTTAGTTTGAAGAGAGAGGCAGCCGTTGTATTGTAAAAACGGAGACCTTAGAACCCATATCTCAGGGTAGGTGGCGGCATTTACGTTGTAGGTGTCTATGGGCTCCGGTAACTTAACACCAGGGGACCGTGAGCTTGTCCACCCATCAAAATTGCAATAAAAAACAAAAGAATATCTAAAAGTGAGTTTTTCCAATTATCCAGGTGTAACAAGAGGCGTCATTCGATAGCAGCGAACTGATTGATCAGATTATACACCCTGCAACCTTGTCCCTGCAACGTGAGACGGACTGCTGTGACCACATTCAACCGTAAAATAAAAAAATATATTATAAAATATCTATGAGTAACTGTAAATCTTCGTTGGAACATTCATGCCTTGTGATGTCTTGCATCATCCCAAAGGTTATACGCGACGACATTTGGAATAGCCCGGACGGTAGTCCGTAGATCAGCCGTAGAATCTATCAATCACGGTAACTGTGTCGGTGACATATCTCCTGTGAACATGAAACGTTCTACTTAGTTTATTTAAATGTATTTATGTATTTGGATGTGTAGAGTGAGTCATAATAGTATAATAGGGGTTAAAGTATGAAATTGCCGTTCTAGTGTAATAGGTAGTGTAATTGACATAGAACCTGCATGGTTTGAGATTTTTGAGTGAAACTTTTTTCAAATGGTACTTATGAGAGTCTTCTTTTAACAAATGTGCCACATTCGATTATCGACTTTCAGTTGTTTTTTTTATTCAGCTTAGACAAGAAAGATGGATACTTCGAAATTCGAGTGATTTGAATACGAGTTCTGACGGGGAACTAACGCTGTAGAAACAGCTCACAATATCAACGTTGCGTTTGGAGAGGGGACTGCTAATGAACGCACCGTGCGATTTTGGTTTAAGCCCTTTCGTGATAGAAATTTTTATTTGAAGAACGAACTACGTAGAAGACATACACCCACTCGTGTACAATAACAATGAATTGAAAGAGATGGTGGAAGCCGATCCGAGCCAAACTACCCAAGAATTAGCGGCTTGGATTAACGTTACCTTATTGACGAATTCGCCAGATCTTGCTCCAATGGACTACCATTTTTTTCGTGATTTGGACAATTTTCTACGTGACAAAAAGTTTTCTTCCCAGGAGGCAGTACTTTTAAATAGTTTGTAGAATCTAGATCATCAGAGTTCTATCGCAAAGGCATAAATTACCTTTCTATTAGATGGCAGCAGTAATATATTTTCAGACGAGCCGTAAGCTTGTCCACATAATTATGTAGTAATTAATAAGTTTGCATAAGTTGTAATGTAGTTCTAAACAAGTTCTGAAAACTAGTTCCATTATCAAACAGGGCTGACTGATTGTATTACACAGATTAACTGCATTTTACGCTGCAACTACATTTTAAATAGTTTACTGGTTACAATTAAGCCATAAATTTAGGACATGGTCACCCTGTATTGTTAGTTCGCTTGACGTAGACTCTTTGAAGATCTGCCAACTATTTCCGTCAATAATTCTAATATTATTTTTGCTGCGATCAGGACATGACGTATTTTTTTTTTACATTTGCGTTTTGATTATGTCAAGATACATTATGTACGTGCGTAGTCCAAATAAATTATTGATGAATGATTAAATGTTGTTAATGTTGAAATGCAATAAAGCTATTTTAAGGTATAGTAACGAATCCCAACACAGTCCTTACTTTAAATACAACTGAGTATTTGATTGACTTTTTTGGTTACATCAACTATGCAAAATAAATATCGAATATTTGTTTGAGCATAGTGCTTATGTTATGAAAATTAATAGCGTGTATTAGAACTTATAAATACCCAGTAGCATCTCGAAGTTCAAATATTTATACAGCAGTGTGTACCGAAGTCTTACTCATGTCATATGTGTAAACAAAATTGATTCGATATTGCATTAATTCAAAAAGATACGGCTTCTCGCTTGCATTCCGTGTGCTGCAATAAATAATGTTCTTGCATTGCTTTCTTCCAAAGATCAAAATACATTTCGATTACAGATAAACATAGTATTTATGTGTAGGCACAGTTTATTACTATGGTTAATTGAGTTGAAATGAACACTTTGCAAATTAATCCATATAGGTGATTTTTAGAATACCACAGGGAGTTTAATTTGTCAAAGTTAAATTGCTCAGTTAATTTAGATTATGGTGATCAGTCAAATTGTTGACCTTCGTCGTTTAATTATGACATATAATCTCTTAGGAATATCTAAAAGCTCTTGATTTGTTTTGTGATGAGCCCAGTAGTTTTGTTTAATATCGAAATAAGTTGACATTACGCATTAAGCCTCTGTAAAATCCCCAACGTAGTGGATGTTTATGATTACCTGGTTTACACAATATGTAATCTAAAAAGTCGCACATTGTAAATTACTTCGTACGCATTACTTTATAATCTGTATTAACTTATAGGATATTTTTAAAATGGTAATCGTAAAGTACTTCGCAATATTTTATAATCTGTATTAACTTATAGGAGATTTTTAAAATGGTAAATTACATGTCTCTGGCAACACCTGGTATATGTATATGTTTTAATGAATACGAAACTGCGTTCGCTGGCTCGTTATTTTACCACGACGAAACAGTGCCATAGCAACTCTTTATCTCTAGAAAAATCAACTTCTACCATTCTTAAAGTTTAATACAGATAAAACCGCTTCTAATATATTTTTTATATCTCGATAAAATTTTCACAAAGGCAAGTTAGCTGTAAACAGAAAGTTGATTGATATTCTTTTCTTCAAAAACTCTCTTACGATCCTTAAGTGTGTCACTACTACCAAGTGCTCGCGATCTCTACCCAAGATCATACGGCTTCCTTCAATCTTTATCACCTTCGCTATCGCTCAATCCATCCAATTTTATTATATAACGTATCGATCAGTCTGAACGCTTTCACAAGACGAAACAAAGCTTTAAAATATCTACTCAAAAGTATACCATTTAAATTTATAGTGTTTAGTTTTATAGCTCGTAAATCTCTCGTACCATCTACAAGTGGCTCGCAAGGGTTGTTCTTTGAATAGTTCAATTCCACTTTTGCCTATAAGTAGTGAAATAAAAAAAAATAGAAATAATTATCAGAGGTACTGTAGAAAGACGTAATATGTACCTGCACATTCAGGTGCCTTCATGGTAAGTGTTTTCAGTTGTGAATTAGTAATCTGTTTCGGTTTGAAGACTTGGACAACCATTATATAAAGAATTAAGCCTCTGTCGTCTGTGAACTACGACAATGTTGAAGCCTTCGAAACGTCGGAGATAATATAATATCAGTAAAAAACACGAGTTTAATCCGTAAAAGTAGTTTTAATTATGTCTACGTAATACAATGAAAACTTTTGAATATACATAAACTAATCTTGACTTGGGACAAAATATTATAATTTATTTAGATCTTAATAGACAATTAAGAAATCACGTGATTATTTCCTAATTATAAGCTAGTTACATAAAGGCAAAGACGTAAACAATATAATGAACATAATTTATCAACCGGTTACAAAAGGAGTATATCGAAGACACCCCGTAGTTCCCCTAAGGAGCTATAAGAGAATCGTTTTTACAAGCCATAAATAGTAAGTGGATTGTAATGGAGCCAATACCCAGTACGTGATAGCTGCAATAAAGCAGTAACTATTCCACATAATGTTAATACACATGACAGTCTGATAAGTGTAGTAAAATGATCTGCGAGACGATGCATTAAAACTGTTTTTAAGTACTAAATTTATAAACAGTTATGATTATTTTACTTTTGAGGCTATAATTAACGATCAATAATCTACGTTGAAGATGGTCGTCGTCACATGAAGGCAACTATTGCTAGGCAGTAACTTGCGTAGTCATCTATGAGTAAGATACCTTAATTTCTCCCGATACTGCGGGCCGAATGGTAAACAGTCGACGTCGGCCGAAACACGGATCCTCCCGATCCACTAAAGGTGCTTTCATGTACCTCAGGTACTGGTTATCGTTCTCGTCGAACCCGTCGCATGCGACGAAGGGCTCCGCGAGTAAATTAACCCACAGACACAGCCCACTGAGTTTCTCGACGTATCCTCTCAGTGAATCGCGTTTCCAACCCGATGGTAGATTCTGCGAAGCACGGCTCTTGGTAGAGTCCGTGTTAGCAACAACGTCAGGTTTGAGCTCCGTGAGCTCACCTACTCACCCGGTGACGCTGATATGGTCTCTCATGATCTTAGGTCGGAGCTTAAGCAGGAACAAAAAAAAAACTTAATTTTCGTTTGACTCACGTGAAGCACAAATCATTTGTGTTAAGGGTCTCTCAGTTCATATTTTAATTTCGACTGGCCTTCATTTAGTGTTTGCCGACACGAATTCTACGGTTACAATCTGAGTACAACATAAATGAAGTTAATTGTTGATCGTGCAATTTTTATAGGAGGTATTTCTTTTTTATGAACACTAAATCATATTTATTCTATTTTAATAAACAAATAATTTGTTTAATATTTTAAAAGTTTTCAAGTTTTTTTATTTTTTATTTATTTTTTATTGCTAGAATGGATGGTCGAGCTCACAGCCCACCTGGTGTTGTGGTTACTGGAGCCCATAGACACCTACAACGTAAATGCGCGACCCACCTTGAGATATAAGTTCTAAGATCTCAGTATAGTACAACGGCTGCCCCACCCACCCTTCAAACCGAAAAGCATTACTGCTTCACGGCAGAAATAGGTAGGGCGGTAGTACCTATCCGCGCGGACTCACAAGAGGTCCTACCACTAGTAATTAAAAAAATTGTGCATTTATTTTTACGTCCTAAATATTTATTAGAACTATTTGGAGCTAACATTGTTGGAGGAAGTTTGCTAACCATCTTTTTTTTTGCCAAACTTAACCTAACAATCCTAGGGACTTAGCCTAGAACTACATGAAATTTTCATTTCAGTTTTGTAAAATACTCTAAACCAACAAGCCGGAGCGCATTATTATTTAAGACCAAAATTAGCGGGCTGCCATCAACAGCGGTTTCAATCGCGTTAACAGCGTGAAAAATGTGACTGTGAAATCCATCTAAGAAAACTTTTAATTGGCAACTCCAGGACGATCGGAACAAGACCTGCAAAAATGCAAGAAAAGTTTTATCAATAACTTACAAGTTCTATCGTTACAGTACTTATTAATTATTATGTAGTTGACTTTTTTCTTATTGGAAAAAATATATTAATTTTCCGGGCACTGTCATAACGCCTACGCACTAAAAGCGATTACAGATTAAACGAGGTAATGATAGGCGAACATTTGTCATTCTTATCAGAATAATGTTTGCAAGCATAATCGGTGCTGTCCATTCACACCTCAAGTTGTTATTATACAGTAACATGTTGATATAATAAACTAGAGAGATAAGCTGGGATTGATGGCTTTCATTACTCCATTAAACATCGTATGTACTTAGATTGCTAACGACGAAATAAAAAATATGTACCGATATTAAAAAGAATATAAATACCATATCACAATTTTACTTTTAACGTATTTTATTTTATACTAAATGGTGAAAATATGCCCTTTCACTAGATTGAAATTTAAGTTAATGGGTTAAAAATGTGGCTTACATTTAATAGTTTCTGTGATAAGGCATATAATATACTGAAATGGAAAATAGGATATTGTAGGCACGCATGCGCATCGTCTTTCCATTACAGTTAATGTATTTTTAATTCCGAGACTATATGACGACATGTGACAAACCAGCATACACCTACGTTCCCGACAACACACGCTGAAGGTTCGTTGCTTGAATGAAATGAATAAGTTTAACTATTTTAGCAACTAACGACTCAAATAGGTTTCGCTTATGAACCGCCAATAACCATTTCATTTCTAAGCTAAAAAATTTTTTTATTGCTTAGATGGATGGACGAGCTCACAGCCCACCTGGTGTTAAGTGGTTACTGGAGCCCATAGACATCTACGACGTAAATGCGCCACCCACCTTGAGATATAAGTTCTAAGGTCTCAGTATAGTTACAACGGCTGCCCCACCCTTCAAACCGAAACGCATTACTGCTTCACGATAGAAATAAGCAGGGCGGTGGTACCTACCCGTGCGGACTTACAAGAGGTCCTACCACCAGTAGTTACGCAAATTATAATTATGAAAGTTTGATTTTTATTACACGATGTTATTCCTTCACCGTGGAAGTCAATCGCGTACAATTGTTAAGTACGTATTTCATTACAAAAATTGGTACCTGCCTGTGGTATCTAAAGTATATCTAAAGATACATACGCTTATTTTTTTTAGCTACATTTACAAGCATGTTTGTGACTCGCATTGTTTTAAATGGGTATATCATTCCAGATATCACAGCGCGTAGCGCACCCATGATGAAACATAACCTTGAAGTCTCCATTGTATTCTATAGCGTATGTATTATATTATATATAGGTAGTACCACTCTTTAAACTGGAACGTATCTTTGTTCAGCGACAAAAATAGGTAAAACGGCTTTTGCTGGTCCTACGACCCTACTCTACTCTCTACTACTCCAACCACTATTTTCTATAAATATTATACTTTCAAACCACTGAAATGCAATGGCACTGTCTACCTTGTTATGGACAAGTGATCTTGTCATCATATTAAAATAATACTACGCACTGAAAGTGTGCAGATTTTTTGGACTGACATTATAATACTCGTACAAAGCTACAATTTTTCGGAAACTGCGCAATATGAAAACCCTAACCTTAATCTCCAAAGAGTGGCCACGACAACTGATTAAAAAGGCGTTCAATTATTAGACGTTATAATAATATGCTATTTGATCAAAAACAGTTCCGAAAGTTTCAATTCATAACACCGATAATTCTTTTTATGGATATTCAAAGTGAACATAAAATATATCTAGGAATGTGAAATGATTTGAGAAGTATAATCGTAGCATTTTTATTGCATGCGTTCGAGCTCACACCAACATAGAGTCCGTTGTAGAAATTGAGATAAAACTGGAAATCTTCACTATTTGAATGCTTCCAACAAAACCCGTAGTATAACGGCTATAGCAATCCTTCAAACTCCTAAATTTACTGCCGGGTCGCATAAATGGGTAAAATAGTGTTACCTACCTTTGAGGCCTTATAAAATGCCATATCAACAGTATATAGCGGAAGCTATCATACACTAAGAGATATATGACAAAAACAATACTCGCGCTAACGACATTTTTAACAAAATTTTACATATTATACAATTCCGGTGGCAATGGACCGGTCGCACTGGAAATCTATTGGAGAGGCCTATGTTCAGCAGTGGACGGCGATAGGCTGAAATGATGATGATGATGATACAATTCCGAACAACAATATTCAGACCATTGCTGTTTCTTCATACAGCAAGGAAGTCATGCATGAACATAATGTGGTAAGTACGTATTTAATTAAATTACCAAATATATTTCAACGCATATATTAATATCGATTGGGGATCGAACCCGGACACTAGTAGCCAGGATCACTTAGCCCACGAGTTCATTAATCATTCATCATTATAATCATCATTGTAATGCTTTTTTAAATAATTGATATTGAGCATAGTTGGAATAGCCCCGTAGACTATCAACGATTAAGTAAAAAATACATTGAGAAATGAATGTAAAATAAATTTCTTGATTAACAAATGTTTCATTTTTATTATATGTATGTACTAGTGGTAGGGCGTATTATGTGTTTGTTACGGGTAAATATGACTTCGACCTTAATTCACGTTGCGATGTGTTTGGGGCTCCGGTAACCACTTTAATCCAGATGGACTGCGAGCTCGTCTGCTGACCTATAATTAACAGCACACAGCAATTGAATTGAATACATTTTATTTATTTATTTGTAGCCCTGTATACGTCTAAAACACCTTAACATTGAATATGAACTAAGAATAATAGTTTAAAAAGTCTCAACTGCAATATGTATATTATAATGTAATTGAACTTATTTATTTAAAGTATGTTTTTAAAGCTCGTAGCATTTCGTAGTATAGTTACATCGTAGAGGCGTAGAGTTCTACGAGGCACCTACGCACGCTCAACAACGCTATGGCACTGCTATATAAGGCCACGACGGGAGCCAGCTCTTCTCATTTGAATTGAAGCACCATCGGCGACTGCAAGCTCACCACAGTCACGTGCTCACAAAGTTTGCGAAGTCTCCTCTGAAGCTCTTGTTGGTAAGTGTGCTTAAGACTACTTTTGTATAGATTCGAAGAATTTTCATTTAAAAAAATATCGTTTTTAAGAGTTTTCATTTTTAATACACTCTTTATTTTCAGATATAAAACAATATCACAGTGATAAATTTTATTTACGAGTGCTCTTTTTATTGATAATGTATTTATTTATGACTGATTTAATATTATAATAATGGCGTTGATGGATTGACAAGCTCACGGCCCCGTAGTGTTAAGCGATTCCCGAAACTCATAAATAAAGTGACATAGATTTTACTGCATAGCTTGAAGTTGAAATCGATTTCTCTATTACTCTGGAGTAACAGGTAATCTACTCTTCTATCTGGAACGCATGATTGCTTCACGGCAGAAAGAGACTCTAACTTGTACGGAGCATAACACGCCCTAATGATACATGCTTATTTGCTTAATACCTCTTAAGTCATTCTCATATTTTACGACTAAATCGTTATTACATTATTATTATACCACTTATGGTTTTATTTTAGTTGAGATTTGGTTTATCTTTAAATTAAACTGAAATGCGGTCTTATGAGACATGCTCTTATGAAAAATACCTAAAACAATTGTTTCTTTAAAATAAATAAATAAATTTAATATTTAACAAAACATTTTAACAGATTGGTTTGTGCTTTGCAATACAAACAATATGCAATAGATTGTTTTTTCTTTGTGGTCATATTCAAGTTGTATCTTTTAATACTATTTACTGTTGTTCTTCCTTGCTTTTTTCGTTAAATTAAGTAGTCAACATTTTAACAATTCATTCGTTCAACGTTCAATGCCTATGGGTTCCGATATCCATTTAACCACTAACTGTGTTTAACCATGTTAACTTTTCTACCTATTATACTAAAAATCCATCCACAAGATTAACATCAACACCTATGTACTACAGTATTCTCCAATTAATCAAATAAGCATTTGTTAATGTGGACATTTTACTGTTTAATTCATATTTATATTACTTATTTTTATTCGAAATCGTCGTTGCCTATAGGATAAGACGTCCGGTGCAACGGAATTCGAATCCCACAGGCAGGTACCAATTTTTGTAATGAAATACGAACTTAACAATTGTTCGTGATAGACTTCCACGGTGAAGGAATAACATTGTGTAATAAAAATCAAACTTGCAAAATTATAATTTGCGTAATTACTGGTGGTGGGACGTCTTGTGAGTCCGCATAGCCACTCTGTATATATCTGCCGTAAAGCAGTAATGCATTTCGGTTTGAAGGATGGGGCAGCCGTTGTACTGTAAAAACTGAGACCTTAGAACCCATATCTCAAGGTAGATGGCACATCTATGGGCTCTGGTAACTTAACACCAGGTGGACCGTAAGCTCATCCACCCATCTAAGCAATGAAAATGAAAATTATGTAAAGAGAAATTATTCTTAATGACATTCATAGCCTCTTGTATGTCCATAAAATAAACGCAGAAAAATAATACTGTTTAAAAAAAAAAAAAAAATTAAATGATATGAAATAATTTTCATGATTATTATTAAATGATACAGGATAGATAAGGCTTTATGTTTGTGGCTTTGAAGGCAGACGTGGATAGGATGTATCTGATGGGCGTGATGTAATAATGTAATGCAAGCTTGAAGTATGAAATTGAAATCTCAAATAGATGTATTTGATGTTCATAGATGGTGAATGATCATTATTGCTCATATATAACAACAATGTCAGAGGAACAGCCAAGCAACACCATACGTGGTAAGCGGCAGATAGTAGTCGCTGTAGCATACCACAGTTACTACTACAAACTGCTACTAGTTCCTCATCATCCGAACTGGCACTCTTACGTGCTTACTCAACTCTGATTCCTATTTCCCTAATGCCTACCTTAAGTTCTGCTGGTAGGGAATTACAAACCCACAACGTGTAGTAAAGTAAGATACCTACTGTTTCTACCATGAAGTAATTTAAAATCACATTCTACAGGGTATCACAACCGATTTTATTTCAAATACAGAAAACAACAAAGAACTGGGCATTACATAAATTTTATTTCATAAATATAAGTCAAATGAAGCTAAAAACAACACAAAGGGTCAAACAAAATCCGGACACTGGTTTAGAATAAATTAAATTTTTATAATTCATTAATTATATGTAATTGTCCTTTCTATAACTTTGTTATGTTACAAGAAGGAAAACACTTGCAAATACGTAGGTATATAGGTCGCGTAATTAATTAGATATGTAAATTGCAGTCCTACGCGTGATTCAATCTAGAGAGGATTCTTCCAACTTTATAAATTTGATATTTATATTTTTGTCACTCAGTAATAGCCGACAAATCAATAGATTATTAGAGGAGAATTTAGATTTGGAACATCAGATATGAATTCTTTTATCACAGTAGAGATTTTGAATATACATTATTCGACAATGCTATACGTGTTTAGTCGAATGCTTAAAAGTTGAATTGAAACAAACTGGTAATCGTTTTTTTTGCCTTCGCAATTCGTATACATAATTATAAATACTTTCACGGTTTATTTTATTTTTGTGTATTTTATTGTGATTATAATACATTCATTACAATAGTCGTCTATGACAAAATTATATTGCACATTTTTTTTAAATTACTCTAAAAGACGTCACAATGAAGATTGTATAATCCTTCTAATATTTTACTTCAGCTAAACGTACATAAGATACTCAAATTTTAAAGGTAGATCAAACAAGCCGTCCGTGGTACCAAACCATTCGTGATGTGTTAATGTTCGAAACGTGGATAGAGCCATACACGTTGTAATGTCTAGCGAACGAATTAACTCGAGAAAGAAGAACGCTAGATTAAGCCGTACAAATAATTTTAATTATACCCTTCTTAAAGTTGTATAGTTTTTGAGTGTATGGTTCTGTTCTAGTCATATTTAATAGAAAGAAACCTCGTTGGTGCCGTTGAATTTAGAATATTTATTTTACAGCGAAACAAAGGATTGGAACCCCGATAAAATTTAATATACTTCAACGGACTTGTCTATTTTCTACGAGATCCCTTTTTATGTTTACTTTTATATGTACCTGAATGTGAATGTATATTTTAATGAGAATCTGCAAAGTGATGCAGACCAATCGAAGGGACCTTTAATTAAAATCCGGTTTAGTACTTTTCAAAGAGAGCGACCACCGCATAAGTTACTTTAGCAATTTCCGTACCCTGTTTGTTAAATTTAGAAAACTGTCTTATGCTAAGTGGCGTTAAGTTGATGACACAATTTTGACTTACAGTTACGGATATTTTTCCTAATTTAGGGAATGTTATTGATAGTAATTTGTCTCGTGAGCTCGTATAGGTAGGTTTTATAAGGTAAGTACTAATATTTTGTTCATTTCTGCCTCAAAAAAAATCACTCAGTCCGGTTTGTGCAATTTTACAGCAGCATATAGTTAATACCATTGATAATTTTTTTTTTCTTTAATCGAGTCAACACCGAACATAATCTACTCACACATTCAGCCTAAATAATATTTCTTCGTTACCTAAACGGACCCATTTTAACTGAATTAATTCTTATTATTTCTTTCAACATTGTTTTAATTTGACATGTCCTAAAACAACCTCAAAATCTCTTTTCTACTAAGAAAACAATTGATGTTGAATCTGAACCAGTTTCAAAGATTCATTCGCAGAGAGTGTACTGTATGATATAAAAAACCGATGAAGTACGAGCCGAACCTGTCTTAAGAGATCTTTACTATTCGGTTTAACGAATTTTTCAAATCTAGGCCTACGACTTTAAGTGTGACATTTGAAAATTTATTTTCATATTTCCCGCTACATTCGAATTTTTTTATGAATTACTTGTTATTAGATCAATTATATTTACTTATATGTATTTAAAAAAACCATGATGTACTATTTGTCAATAAATTGGGCTAGCTTCAAATATAGAAGAATAATTCAGAAAATAAGACAGAAAAGAGACATTATGAAAAAATGGACAAAAAAATCATAGAGCTTTTTTCGGTTTCCGCGAGTCATAAACAAAAAACATCTGAGTCGTCCGTGACGACGAAAAAAAAACAGTAACAGTATTTATGGCCAGACTAAGTATAGATATGGTACATACAACCTTAGAAAAAAGCATTAATCTTAAAGTATCCTTATTATTATATATACGAGCATGTCATTAAAATAAAACGAAAGACGTGCAGCACTTCCATTCTGAAAAAGTATATATGTATAAAGGTGCTCATGCAAAGTCTGATTCCTTAGATGCAACAAATTTATTCAGCTTGATCGCTTTGGCATACTAATAATCAACGTTATTTACACGCTCATGGAAAGAAAATAGTTTTAATAACATTCAAAGGTACGGTAACTATATAGGTCAGGCTTTGTAACTTTAGAATTTTCGACCAATCCAATCATTATAGAGGGGTCGTATTTTTTTTTAAATTTACGACAAAGGGAAAATCTTTCACCGAGCGGGTGATATTGAACTGTAATGAACTCTGTTGATTTGTTGTGTAGAGTTACAATCACCATGCGATGTTGTTAAGTTAAAAGGTAGTTTTTTTGTTATTGTCTTTGTAGGCAGACGAGCATACCTGATGGTAAGTGGTCACAGTTGCTCATGGACGTCAGCAATGCCTGGGGTAGAGCCAAGCCGCTGCCTACAAAGTTTATCACATTTAAAATTATATTATCACCATATTTAAAAAAAAAGAGTAATTCTAAATAAAATATTTAAAGTTTCGACAATATACTCAAAAACTTTTACAAGAGAGATTTGTATCTTAACGTTTATCCCGAAACCTTTCAAAGTATCACAATTACGAAAATTCCTGAAACTTATTCTGGATTAGCCAAAGGGTATACTTAAGTATGTGCATTATTTGTCTTTTGAATACTTTTTCAATTTTCATAAGACCTTCACTTGGAAATGAATTAACAGCGTCAATTTCGAAGAAACTATTCAAATTGTTATGAACATAAAAAAGTACGTAATTATTAGATATTATTTTTACCAGAACGTCCAGAATAAAATCTACTTAATAATGCCAAGTAGTAGTGTAGTCGAAAATGCCAATAAAACCCGGTGCTTATGCAATAAATTGTATTCGTTTGAGAATAGTGTACACGTACGTACATACCTTCGTTAGGGAAATTGGATATTGCAGCCATACAAGGATGCACATAGCTACAAAAACATTATTAGCAGCTGGTAGTATTTTAAATGAAAATGAGAACTAGTCACATGACTTTACAGAATGTGCTTATTCGATTTTAGCGCACACTTAAAATGAAAGATTTTTTTTTATTTTGCTGTAGACGTGTGGACGCATTCTTCTGCTTCTTAGTCGAATTCTTCATTGCTGAAGGTCGTGTCCCTGAAAGCCCTTCGTGGCTCTTTGTACCATCAGCTTCCATTTGCTTCGGTTTTCGGTTTCTCTTCTCTCTTGGACGCATTCACGTTTCCCCTAATGTAAAATAGTCCCTGGAGCCAATGAGCAACGCACCTTAAATGATACTTAGCTTAAAACTTACTGAACTTACTGATGGCAAGGCGTATTGTGAACTCGCTGGGTATGTACCACCACCCCGTCCATTTCTACCGTGAAATAGTAGTGCGTTTCGTTTTACTATAAAATTGAGACTTAGAACTCTTAAGGTGGAATTTATTTATTTATTTCCTTCCATCGATACAGACGCTTTTGCGAAAATTATTATTAATTCATAAGGTATGTCCTATTCTATATTCATAAGTTGTCCGTGGTGCACTTAGAGCGTGGTAGCAGAGATTCCTCTCGGCTGCAACTCATCTAAATTACTGGAAAAGTAGATTTTCAACTTTAATTTTGGAGAGTCTTATAGGAAGAAAAGTTCGAATCTAATTTTCTATATCACCAATCTTCCATTCTACCTTCTGATTATGTTCATTGCAGCATCCAAACAAATTAGCTTTTCCTTGGGGTTACATAACCTCATCGTTGAATATTTTCATGTGGTCGCTGCTGTGAATATACAAAGGAGTTAAGGTGATGAGAGATAAGTGACAGGCAAACACCCGAAACATTCAACTGTTGTAGCTATTTCTCTATGTTATAAACTCATGAGTTCCAACATTTTCAATCTGTGTTCAAAACATACCGAAGTTTGCAGACAAAAGCGTCCGCAGGACATTTTCCAATTTGAAACTAGTCGGCGATGTAAAACTAAAAAGTTTTACTAAAAATACGAGTCGCACAATCAGTACTGTACAACATCCACAGTAGAAATGAAATGTTTCGTATGAATGCTCTTTTGATAAAATCTATTATGTATTTTCTACAATAGTCATTCGATATCTCTCTATAATAATTTTACCCTCATTTTTCCGAACTTACGATATGGGTTTGGTTTTTTTTTAAATATGACTGAGTTCACGTTTCATATAGTCTGGAGTGGCAGCCATCATAAAGCCTGGGAAATCACAAAGTGAATATGCCATCCGCTTTAACAAACTGGGTTGAAATCTCAAGTGTATTGTGAAATGAATGTCGCACATTTCAAACTGCAAAGCATGGCTGCTTCGTGACAGCGGTTGGATGGTAGATCCCTCAAAAGAACTCAACGCTGTCTCATGGAGCTAACGGCATTCATGTTATGATGCCCATGGACTCCTGAAAAGAATTAAAAACAGGTCAGCAGTGCACCGATCTAAGCAAAAGAGTTTCATAAAAGAATAATCTTTTCTATGTACATTAAAGTACCATGTATTTTTTATTATCCTTCAGAAACGGTCGTCTTAAATCACCACTAATGTAATATTCTACGTATGGACGAATACTAATAGCAGCTTATCCGGGTATCGTTTATTTTTAATTTCATATACACGGCTGGGTCGTTGTATTGATAAATAGCAGCTCGTGTATCCAATTACATATCAAGGCTCCTACAGATCCTCAGGGTTGCCTCTGANCCATGTATTTTTTATTATCCTTCAGAAACGGTCGTCTTAAATCACCACTAATGTAATATTCTACGTATGGACGAATACTAATAGCAGCTTATCCGGGTATCGTTTATTTTTAATTTCATATACACGGCTGGGTCGTTGTATTGATAAATAGCAGCTCGTGTATCCAATTACATATCAAGGCTCCTACAGATCCTCAGGGTTGCCTCTGAATACTTTGTGATATTATTCCCAGGGGTTTTACGAACCTACATGATATATTGGATAAGAAGAATGCAGAATATCGCTTGCTATAAATAAGATCAGATTTACTTATTGACCTAAAGAACAAATAATGTACCTGTGGAATTATTCTCGTTTTTTGTACCTTTTTAGATTTTTTGTACATATTTTATAAAGCTTCATATGCAGATTTTATCATTATTATGCAGTTGCAACGGCTAACCATATAAAGTGGTGTTTGATTCGAATACGCAGTTTTTTTAAAGCAGTACCTAGCTGTAAGATTTGAAATTGGCGTGTTTTGTTCTTTCCTTATTGCGTTTTGTTGTGCTCTACAATAATGCTTTTGCGGGTAGAGCAGAAAAATCTGTTGTTGTTTAATTTTATGAATACGAAACGTATATACATGCTTTTAAAAGTCTGTTAAAAATCAAACAAAATATAATCAAATGTACCTACTCCACCACAGGCTGTACTAACATAAAACACGCTCACACTTTTATTGAGATAAGACTTATTATAATTTTTTCTCAATCCTCTAATAACCGTAGTTCAGCTTGATGGTGTTTTTCATTGTTATATACATATAAGCGAGTGTTCGGTTTTCCTAGTTTTAAGTAGCTACCCCAGTCCATTGTCATTACAACGTGGATTTATGACAATGCAGATTAAATCATTATTCGAGAAATCACAGAATAAATTTTCAAATTTATCCACTGTCTAATACCTCGAGTAGGAAGATAATTAATTGTACACACATCGCAAGAAATTTTCAATGTAATTGACAAATTGACACCTTTAGGAAATTTTAGATTTACATAAAGTTCTGCGGAGGCAGAAGCTCGCGCTGTCAAGCCCAGCACGCGCACTCAGCAGGTGTCTGAATTAATGTGTTTAAATTTACTCGTATTTTAACCAATTTCACTGTTTTAAACTTAAGTAATTTTTACTGGTAAGTAATAACAATTTCATGTTGTGATGGTTCTGTTTAAAATAGACAAAAATAGGTGATTCTATATATTTCCGACATTCATGAGTGTCGATGGCTATGTTCTATCCTTGGCCGTATGCCTGCTGAGCAAGTAGGAATAAAAACAAAGGAAAGATACAAGCATACATTTGTATATATATACAAGTGAATGAGATCACGACCTACCTGGTAAAAATGCTAACCCACCTTGAAAAATGAGGTCTAACTCTCAATCGTATAGGATAATTATTGTTGCCTCAACTCAGAAGCTGGAACGCACCCGCTTCAGGACAGAAATAAACATATGGTAGAGGTTCATAATATGGCCTACCTAAAATAATAACATGTAACTGGTTTTAATTGAACCTAGAGATAGAACCTTCGGATTGTCGATAATCCCGTTCTCACGGATCCTTTGGAACCCCTGGGTCTGCGGAGGGACTTCGCTTCTCTCTGCATTATGTACCGCATGTTCCATGGGGAGTGCTCTGAGGAATTATTTGAGATGATTCCATCATCTCGTTTTTACTATCGCACCGCCCGCCACCGGAGTAGAGTTCATCCATACTACCTGGAGTCACTGCGTTCATCCACAGTGCGTTTCCAGAGATCTTTTTTGCCACGTACCATCCGGCTTTGGAATGAGCTCCCCTCCACGGTGTTTCCCGAGCGCTATGACTTGTCCTTCTTCAACCGAGGCTTGTGGAGAGTACTCAACGGTAGGCAGTGGCTTGGCTCTGCCCCTGGCATTGCTGAAGTCCATGGGTGACGGTAACCACTCACATTCAGGTGGTCCGTATGCTCGTCTGCCTACAAGGGCCATAAAAAAAATAAAGATAGTTGAAACAACATTTTAGATCTGCATTTTTTGTTTCATTTAGGCGTTTAGGCGAAGATGAAATTCATAAGGAACAATCTGGGCTTGGCCGTTTTGTTTGGGGTTTTTGCCCTCCTGGTGGTCACGAATTCGGCTCCAATGGTGAGTTTATTTTATGATGTTATATACGGTTCAAAAATCTTTGCGCGAGCCGCAATCTGAAACCTAATTTTGTATGTCGCTAGAAAAATCTTGCGATCGTATTTTCATTACAATCATGTACACTTATATTACAACTTCTAACGAAAAACATATTAGACTGTATTATGGTATATGTTTTGAATTGAAATAAGGGAAAGTAATACAGGGAGACCCCGAGAAAAAGGACTGAAACCAAATAAGGAAACCTTTTGGGACTACAGCGTAAGTATATATTATAACACCAAAATGTTTCTCTGTTTTTGTTTTCCATTAAAGTAATGTTTGGATACAAAAATATTTAATCATCTATTTATTAATTATTAATTAAATGATGTTGATTGCATAAATCGTTTAGAATGTCTACTTTTAATTTACGTTTCCTAAAACATGATTTGGTGACAAACAAGTAAGTCATTTTGAAGTAAAATACATATTAACAATAATATATTCTGCACAGATATATTCAGCTAAGTGACTCGACTTCAGGAAAAATGTGTTTCCTTCATTCCTTTGCATTCATTATGTCATTAAAAGCAAAAGGAAATTCTTTGAACAGACATATCGTAAAAGGCAACATCTCAGATCGCGTCTGTTTCCTTGTGTTTTCAATAAATAACAATAATTATCGTTTCGCAAAAGAAAATTCGTGATAAGTCATTCTTTGGGTTTGATTATCCTCACAATAAATGATACTCGATTTTTATTATATTTGATTCAAGAAATCTATAAAAAAATATTTGTCTATGTACCANAATTCTTTGAACAGACATATCGTAAAAGGCAACATCTCAGATCGCGTCTGTTTCCTTGTGTTTTCAATAAATAACAATAATTATCGTTTCGCAAAAGAAAATTCGTGATAAGTCATTCTTTGGGTTTGATTATCCTCACAATAAATGATACTCGATTTTTATTATATTTGATTCAAGAAATCTATAAAAAAATATTTGTCTATGTACCATGTTAAAACTGTATTTTTTCAAACTATGATTTTTGTTTATTTTGGTCATCCATATGTATATTAAATTAACTAATAGAACTAAACATTATTTGATTATACTTCTATAATTTTGTCATTGTAGATTTTGTTAAATGTTTCACTAATGGTAGTATCTTTTTTGATTAACCATTTCCTGCTTTCGTTATCTTTGTAACTTAACTAGACGTATTCTAACAAAATCAATTCTGATTATTTGTTTCGACCTTTGGCGCTTTCTTCAACCTCAAAATCATAAAAATAGGCAATTGAAACCTTTTTTTAAATTAAATAAACTTGAACAGGATCCTGACGAAGATCAGTCGGAAAGCTCTGTGGTCGGTCACACGGATAATGAAGTTGACCTATCTGGATCCTGGGATGCTGTTGATGCTGCTGCACTGAGGAAACTCTTGACGGATCTTGGCGTTGAAGATAGGTGAGATCACAAATAAATAATGGTTCGACTTGTTTTTTTTTTGCTTTATTCCGCCCTTTCATCTGCGGATTTAGCTATTCCTACCATAACCATTATCCATGTTTAGAAACTATATTCTTACAAAAGATGAATACTGTAGGTATAATTACTGTGTAATACTGTATAATTTATAAGTATCACTTTTATAATATTAAATGACTCATACTACTTAAGGCTATCTGCTAAGCTCGTCGAGGCGATTGGCCAACCCCACGTGGGGGCTACGGACCGTCGAGGCGGTTTACCCAGTCTGATGACTGGGTGAATCGTGGCGAAGGACGTCTCACCTTTCGTCTGGTGCAGGTGCTGACCGGGCACGGATTCTTCGGGAAGTACCTGCGCCGGATAGGGGCTGAGCCGACGACGAGGTGTCACCATTGTGGACACGACCTGGACACGGCGGAGCATACGCTCGCTGTCTGCCCCGCTTGGGAGGTGCAGCGCCGTGTCCTGGTCGCAAAGATAGGACCTGACTTGTCGCTGCCTGGCGTCGTGGCGTCGATGCTTGGCAGCGATGAGTCATGGAAGGCTATGCTCGACTTCTGCGAGTGCACCATCTCGCAGAAGGAGGCGGCGGGGCGAGTGAGGGAAAGCTCTCCTCACTACGCAGAAACCCGCCGCCGCCGAGCAGGGGGTCGGGACCGGGGTCGTATCCGTGACCTGGCCCCCTAAGAGCTAGGGGTCCCACCCGTTTTGTGCGGGGAGGGACCCAGACGAGGGGTGGCGTGCTCTGCACGCTCACCCGCAATAGGAAGCCGGGTGATGGTAGACCGCGTTCCCCCGACCGCTCTGGGGGAAGGTGTAACGCGGCGCCATCAAGGCGGGCTCTCGGCCCGCTGAACGAGGGAACCGTTGGTCGTGTCGCTGGCAGCCGCCGGTCCGGCGTCCGTGGGACGGTGGGATGGATGTAATGTGCTCTGCGTCAACCCTGTCCCGCCGTCTCAATAGCCCCGACTGGGCTCCGGCCCAGTCCGAGGTAGGGCGCCGGTTGTGAGCGGCAGGAGTTTTTAGTGAGTTTCAACTCCCACATACCCCACCTGCCGCGCGGGTGGGGATCCGTGCGATTTTCTGCTGTGGAAAAAAAATATATCTGCTAAGCTCAATATAAGAGTAAAGATGTATATTAAGCTGTTAAACCTATCTGTCATTAAATAACACCGGTTCAATGCTGTCTGAAAAAACTTATGTTATATATTTGCCTTCTTATTTTAAATATTTCATAAATGTTGTAACAAAATAATGCTAGAAAGACAAAAAATGCCGATAAATTTCTCCCGTCCAAAAATAGCATGCAAAACAAGGCCCGTCTTGACAGTCATTTGAAATATTGACACGTTCTCGCCTAAGAAATAACAGTGAAATGTCTTTGGAATATAAACTGGTTGATAAATTAAATAACAATAGGGACAGAAATATTTAGTTAAATAAATTATTTTATGGATGTAACATTAGGTGTGTTTATGGCCACTTACGATTGACAGCGTATTGAAAAACAAGCTAATAAGCCGCCAAAGTTAGAGTTATCGTAACTTTAAATAACTTTAATGAAAATTAAGAATTATAGCAATTTCAATAAAGATGTTGGGATAAAAAGTACATAACAAAGGTATCCAAAAACTTACGTTATTAACATGTGATAATTTTTAGAACGTAAATTTTTTAATATTTATTCCAAAATTAGAAAAAATATAAGACAGTGAAACTCAAGATGAATCTAAATAAAGCCGATTAAAATGAAGTGTAAGACAATTTGTTTTAATTCATAATGAAGTTCTTAAACTATACCGCTATACTTATAGATCGTAGCAGCGCAGCACGTAATTGAAATGTGATAGAATTTCGGTATAATATCTTTAAGAGCCTGGTGCAGAGCTTTTTTTTTCTAATATATGTATCTCAAAAACGGTTAACGGTTTAATTAATAAAACAATTAGCCTTCTTAATTGAATTACTTTGTGATAACAGATTTAGACCGTTTTAGCATAGTTCAGTTTATCGACGCTGAAAACTTTCGTACAAATAAACGAAGTCGTTTGAAGCAAATATCGCAAGTACACATGAAACTTCAATACACAAATTTAAATGGAGCTAAAGTGACAACATTTACACTTTCAATTACTTTACAAGTTTTGTCTGTTGACATTTTGTATATACGTATATAGTTACAATAGGACTTAAGGGCAAAACTGGGCACCAAGACAGAAAAAAGATAAATATTTTGTAGTTTGAATTTATTTATTTGTTTCTGTATTCAACAAAGTTTACAATAAACAAAAATACATTCATGATAGTGTGCCTTGAAGCACGTAATACTGTATTTATCATGGACTTAAACCAAACATTTATAATATTTACAAAACATTTACAATAATAGCGGCTTTAAAATCGCATAAATAATGCATGATTATCCTAAATAAATATTTTCGATATCTTTTACGGTATTTTCATAAATACATTAGTGAGGCTGTATACTTAAAGTTTTGACCGTAAGCTCGGAAGGTTTCTACGAAGGCTTTTACGAAGGTTCTATGTATCGATTTTGTTAATGCGAATCTTCTGAAAGATCCTTTTAATCACATTAACTTAATGTCATCGGATAAATATTAAAATCTATTTCATAATACAGATTTTAGTTTTTGTATACGTTTTTACTTGTAATTGCGATGTTGAACTAATGAAAAACATGCCAGGAGTATTTAAATGTATTATTGAATTTGCTGATTTTCTAAACGCCATTCTATCTATCGATTAGATCGAAGAACTTGTACGTCTTCAAAGAAGCTATGCTAAAAATTTATCTTAAAAAAGTATCTTTCAAATATTTTTATAGAATCATAAAATATTCACAGCAGTGCATTGATTTCAAGCGTGTTACACGAATGCTATCTTTCAATAAAACCATTTCATTTAAGAATAATAGTATTGTCATATTGTGTATTCACCCGTATAGAAAGTACTTTCCTACATATTCCTGCCGCGAGCCAGTAAGTCATGTGTGCCAGTTTCAAAGGTGACAAAATAAATGTTATACGAAAATGCGAACTCATGTCTCAAGGTGCGTGGCGGCATCTTCGCTGTCTCTGTAAGGCGCTTAATCAATGGAACAATAAAAAAATGGAAATAATTTATTGTCTGACTATGAGAAGATACTATTTATTTTTAATTAGCAGTAACGACCTAAGTGATTTTCTTTCAAAATTCATTGTTCCTTTCACTTGACCTCTATCTCTAGTACAGTAGTATACCAAGTGTGTGAGAGTTCGCAGCGGTTAGAATTATCGTCATGTATATATATTTCTGGAGTCATCTGTCCAACCAAGCCAATAAAACCTGATCCAGTCATCCCCTCACACTTTTGTTTTTTGTTTGTTACAAAAATACGCGAAGGAAATTGTTTACTTCCAAAATACTCGATAGAATCTCTCTTGAATCTTATAGAATCGATTCAATAGAGAAATTATATATATATATATATTGGGTTGGTGGGTATTGGTAATTTTATGTATAGAAATACTATATGGAATTTCTGCAATAAAAAATAACTTCAGCAATTATTATACTTCTCCTTAAAAAAAGGGGTTATTTTTTTGATTCAGATCAATAGTGATAAATACCGTTTATGCAGCATGATATTTCTAAAAGAATAATGAATATACCTTTTAAATCAAAATGGAAGCGTTGTCCTGCTGATTTATGGGAACATTTTGCTTTACGACTATTGTAAAACCTTGTAGCCGCGATACTTGCCATCACGTACCTCACTCAAATAACCGACGCTTTTAAAGCGCCTTGTATGTGTTTGTAATTGAATTCCCAATAGTTGAACACGCTGGAACAGTCTGTGGGAATAATTTAAAAAGTCTGAGCCTAATTTTGCAATCATCATTTTTTTTTGTAATTTTTATAAAATTTATTGGGAATTGTTCTATAAATTAATAAAATTAATCTTTAGTCTAATTTCTGACATAAAAGTTCTTTTACAGAATGACCCGCGTGGCGCGATCATGGCCTCAGGCTACAGAGCCCCGCGGCTGGGCTATGAGGAACGTGGATGGTAGATTGGTGCGACCATGGAGGGCGGACAAAAGACAAGTCCGTTTCCGGCAATGTTACTTCAATCCCATCTCCTGCTTCCGCAAGTGAATAAATAACACGACTTTTACCCCGGCTTTCGCCCTATGACCTAGAAATATAAATGCTTCTAAATCAGATCTGTTTTGTCTTTTACCACATTAACTATTCAAAAGACTACATTTAAAAAAAAATCGTTATAGTCTAGAAAAATTAGTAACTATCTAGGCCATAGGTAAACTAGATATAAGGATCATAATAATATTTTAGTGAAGACTTTTATTTGATCAGTGTGTTCGCAATGCGACTCCAATGTAAACTATGATACATTATCACTTTAATATATACTTCAGTAAGTCTTATTAAAAAATAAATAACATATTTCTTAGCCTATTCTCAGCGGTATCACTTAGTAATTTACTAAACTTAACATACTAGTCAATGAAATAAATATGTTGTCTAGAAAATTTGTGTTTTATTTCTGAATATCGTAGAATTTTATTTTTGTACAGACTAGCTCGCGGCCATGCTCGCCAGGGGTTAGGTTGATATTGAAGATCGTTGATATCACAATGTGAATAATACCGCCCACCCTCAGACGAAACCGGAGACTCTTAGTTTTGTATAAAAGGTTCTCAAGGAAATCATGCCAAATAAAGTATTTTAAAATCAATGTTGTTAACACTTTGATATCGTCGTAGCTTTAAGGGTAAGGCACACATGTACGTTTAGTGATATCAAGCGTTACAATTGTACCGAAGTTAGTATTTGATCAAGACTGGTGGAAAGGTACAAAACTTTCTCAGGAAACACGTTTCTAACGCCAAAACGTTCATGATCGACTTCAACGTTCAAAATAAAGGTAACAAAATCTAGTATATGCTTATACCTATATACATATGTATATCGGATGTCTAGTCAGAAAACCGAGATGAATAACATCGTACATGTGTTCATGTTATTTAGGCGCGAGACTTTCTAGTGTAGACAAAGTTTGTCCGTACATACCTTAAGTTAATTCATTATGAACCGCATATCAGAGATTAGGATTAACAATTTAACAGTTTTTTACAAGAAACTATAGTTGCAAGCTGTATAAAATAAAAACAATGCACTTTTAAGAGAGTTCAAATTCTAACTAATTCCATCTGATTCTTAATTCGCGTTGATGGTTTCGTTTACGTTGATTTCTAAGATTTTTAAATTAGACTTTATTTATAAATAGCACGAATAATGAAATTCAGTCACAATCAAATGACACACCAACATGTAGATTTCCATTTAATATTTTAATGACATTTCAATATTTCGTGTTTGTCTTCTTCTATTTAGTCGTATACTTCATTGCTGAAGGTCGTTGTCTCTTTGAAAGGCCTTCGTAGCTCTTTATTCAATCATCTTCCATTTGGTTCGGTTTTCGGCTTCCCTCAGGGCGATTGTAACAGAGAGTCCAGTGAGCGCGATAAGCCGATCAACGGCTTGGCTTGGCCAACCTGCCGGGGGACTTTTCCCTTCTACCTTGCCCACCACAACCAGTTCTTCAATAAAAGTTACTTTGGTTACGTAGCTCGATGGCAATCAGACAACTTGCATAATTGGTTGTCTGATAGCCATCGAGCTACGTGAACAAAGTAACTTTTGGTAACAGATGGTAAACATTCTCGTTTTTACGCGAAATTACTTGAGGATAGATTGATTTATTTTCCTGGCGGTCCATGATAGGCAGTGCATCCTTCGCCAACACTACCTATTTCTCGAATGCTTCTATTTTTTTCCGCTCTGTTGGTCGTTTCGTCCACAACTCTGCACTATTGAGAAAAACCGAGAAAACCAAGCATTGGAGACTTTTCTGTTCTGCCAAATACGTGTCAGCTTGCTCATCGCAACTTTGGCCAATTGAATCCTTCTCTTAATCTCCCGTTCGCTTCTCCTTTAGTCAGTCAGAAAATACCCGTGGTAGATAAACTCGCCAACAAATTTTACGTCCGAGAGTTCGTCTTAATGAGTTGACAGGCCCTGTCGATAAGCATGACTTTTGTTTTGGACTTATTGACGATAGTGAGTCCTACCAGTTCACTCTCATGCTCTACTCTGCTGAACAGAGTCTATTTATATTTATATATTAATTAGTAGTATATTATGTTTTATAATTGTACAGTACTATTTATTTATTCATTTATGGATTAATTAAACATGAAGTGACATACGTTGTGACAGATATAAACATTACATGGAATTATGTAATTGGTTATCAACTTGATTGTAATTTTTATTTAAGACTAGCTGACCCGGCAGACTTCGTAGTGCATCAATCGATAAATAAAAGACCTAAGCTTTTGTATAAAATAAGCTTAAAACAAACAAAAGGAATCCGTCCGATGGAGGACACATCAAAGGAAAAACAAAATTGTTGTTTTTATTTAATTCCGAGCATTTTCATATTTATCTACCTTTTGAACCTTCTCTGGACTTCCACAAATAATTCAAGACCAAAATTAGGATAATCGGTCCTGCCGTTCTCGAGTTTTAGCGAGACTAACTAACAGCAATTCATTTATATATATATAGACTAGCTGACCGGGCAGACTTCGTAGTGCCTCAATCGATAAATAAAAGACACATCAAGGGGACTCATCAAAGGAAAAACAAAATTGTTTGTTTTTATATAATTCCGAGCTTTTTTATATTTTCTCACCTTTTAAACCTTCCCTGGACTCCCACAAATAATTCAAGACCAAAATTAGCCAAATCGGTCCAGCCGTTCTCGAGTTTTAGCGAGACTAACGAACAGCAATTCATTTTTATACCTAGTCAGGTCATAAATTCTGTCACATGTTTAATGTAAAATAATTGAAACAAGTTTATTCATTATGTAACCATTCATATACCAAAATGAACTTAACAAAACATAGATTCTTATGACACTAAAGTTTATTCAAAATAACCTCCGTGATTTTGAATACAGGCCTTCAATCTGCGCGTCCAGTCGTCTATCGCAGCACGAACGAGGTCCATGTCAATATCGGCGGCTGCCTTAATCAAGGATGTCCTGAGTGACTCCAAATTGGGATGAGGCTTTGAGCACGCCTTTTCCTCCAAGTGTTACCATATCTTGTAATCTAACGGATTCAAATCTGGACTGGAGGAGGGCCAGTCTTCATGCCGGATGAAGTCGATTTCACGCGCCGCCAGCCAGTCTTGTGTGCTCTTCGCTCTATGAGCTGGCGCCGAATCTTGTTGGAATGCCCAGTGCCTGTTATTGAACATGGTATGAGAAACAGGTTCCACAAGGTTCGTCAGGACTGTATTTGGATACACAACTGCATTCGTTTTTACACCTTTCTCACAAAAATGTACCTCTGTTAAGCCCCAATAAGAAACTCCCAACCATACCATGAGCGAGGATGGAAAATGACCTCGTTGGACACGCGGAATACGGTTGCTCGCTTCTTCACTACAGTGTGCGTACACCTTATCATTTTGTTTGTTGTAGCTCTCTTCTACGGTAAAANACACGCGGAATACGGTTGCTCGCTTCTTCACTACAGTGTGCGTACACCTTATCATTTTGTTTGTTGTAGCTCTCTTCTACGGTAAAAATTTTTTCATCCGAAAAAAGAATTTCCCGATATTTTTTTCCCGCGTACCGCTTCAACAAAGCGCGGCATCTCTTCAGTCTCAGGTCCATTAGACGAGCATTCAAACGATGTCCTGTTTTTCTTCGATATCCCCGAAGCCCTAAGTCTTCATTCTAACACCCTTTTCACCGTGGTTCTGCTTAACCCCATCTGAAGGGCCAACAGTTTCTGCTTACGTTTGGGATTTCTTTGAATTTGCGCCTTCACAGCTTTTATCACTGCTGGAGTCCTAACAGACCGAGGGCGACCACTTCTTGACCTGTCATCTACACTAGAGTCTTCATTGTATCGTTTGATGGTACGATAAACGAATATTTTGGTTATATTCAAATTTTTCAGTATGTTAAAAATTTGAATTGGCGCGTAACCGCAACGATGCAACGCAATAACTGCAACACAGTCTTCTTTAAGCGTCCACTCCATATTTAAAAATGAGTAAAATTCTAAAAGTATACATTTTTATTTTCATGAACAATTCGAAATTCGAATTCAATAAGCTTTTTTGTGGCCAGCATTCTAAAAGAAAAGTTTTTACTGTGTGACAATACTTATGACCTGACTAGTTATATAGAGATAGATAACTGTTACTAAGACTGTTACTAGCTTACCTATGTTTGCCGCGAAGCAGTAATGCGTTCAGATTTGAAGTGTGGAACAGATGCTATACTAGATAATTAGATTCAACATATAATATATAATAGTATATAAATTTATAATAAAAAATTGAGACTGAATCCTCAAGTAACCAGGAGGAGGGTGGCAGCTATCACATAATAATTGAAATCAACGGCCTCTAGTAATCACTTAACACCAAGTGCGAGCGCGAAGATCCGTCTATGAAAAAAATTAATGTAATTTACCGCCGGGAACTTTTTTGCACTAATTTTGTAAACATAGCATCTAAGTACAACAAGAATTAAGATTTAATATTGGGTGAATCTGTAATGTTTTATGTATATACGCACACTCATATCTCGTTGTAGTTTAGAGGAGAAATTAACAAAAGGAAAACCTTATAAAATACCTAAAGCCTTTTAAAAGTAATTACTTCTTAAAACATCACTGAATTGACTCATATATGTACAACTGAACAATAATCCTGAGTTAAAGCTAAACGTAACCTTACTTCAGAGAGGTAAAAATCCATCATACCCAAAATTACTTTGAAGAATTGAAGAGCGTATTCCCAAAGGCGCTGATGCGTTTGCGTAGATAGATTTTTCCTTTTCAGTTGCTACCTAAAAAAGTATCCTTTGACTGTAAATTTCAAATGGAATTCATATTTTACATTTCATCTTAAATACCTACCTACATTCATTTTCAAACGATAAATCATTGATATTTCTTGCTTTCTATTAAATAAATTTCCAGAAGCCGATTTCGGTCTCTGATTATTGCATTAGATGCATAAATGAGTTCAAGGCTTACCTGGTCACCGGAGTTCCATTGAGCGTGAGTACCGTCACAAGACTCCAGATCAAAATCTCATTGTCTAACTGTTGTTCCAGTCCGTAAGCGGAACACATGATTATCTAGCGGCAGAAATACGCAGGACTTATCCATGCCGGCGCAAAGTGGCTTCTGTGCGCCGCCCACGGTATCTCGAGACGTCGGGATTTTCCTGGGGATGAAATCCCATCCTATCATTGGGACGGGTACCGGCGAAGACGAACTTTCGACGCGCACTATGCTGTACCGTAGGTTTCGTCTAGCCGGTGCGTGGAGCTCGATGGTGTTTAGTCGGTAGTCGATTCTGGATGTGGGTGCCTCGCGCGTCTTTCTCAAGGCTTAGTTTGAGGAACTTTCTGAGATGATCCCTTTGTGGTGGTGGCCTCCAAAAAAATAAGATATTTGACATAACGACATTTTTAACATAACTTTGCGTATATAAAAGTTCCAGACAATTTTACATTTAGACCGTTGATCTAACGAACAATTTCACGCGTTCGGTAGAAGATCTTCCATTTGTCTTTACCCCCAAATCGTTATCTCGTTTTTACCATCGCATCGCTTGCCACCGTAACAGAATTCATTCGTATTAACTAGAATCACAGCGTTCATTTCCACTGCTTTTCCAGAGATCTTTATTGCCACGTAAGATGTTGCTCTTAAATGAACTCTCCTCCTCAGTATTCCCTAAGCGCTATGGTGTCTTTCTTTAAACGATTTGCACAGTGTACTCAGTGGTAAGAAGAGGCTTGACTGTGCCCCTAGGATTACAGACATCCGTGAATGATAACCACTCACCATCACGTGGACTCGTATTTCTGAAATGGCAATAAAAAAAACATAATGACATTTCATATATTAACAATACGTCAAAATGTTTAGGCTTCAAAGCGTACCAAAGACACATTACCTCCTTCAGCAGTTGGGTAAAACTCAAACCTTGAAATCACTACGGAATGAAAAGGAAATAATTACAACCTTAATATTCAACAAGCGACATAACATAACAATCTTCACTAAACGTAATATTTTAATAATTGATTTGGCTCAGCGGAAATTTGTGTTTTAATATAATAATACATAACGAAATAAGAATTAGATCATACGACGACACGTCACGAACATCCGCAGCTCCATTTGCATTCAGAAGCAGTGCTAAAAGCTGTCAATAATTAACGCTTTTTACTTTTTATGTTTCAAGCTATGTATGCTACAAAAGGCACACATTCTTTATTAGTACGGATAAATAAAAAAAAACTGGAATATGTATGTATAAAAAAATTTGAAACTTCCGGCACGGAAACATAAAAATGACGGAATACTGTGACAATAAATTGAATTTGAATGAATTCATTCTAATCGTACAAGATAAATTCTTATGGTTCGTATCGATAACGATTTGGTATCCGACTAGAATCCGTTAGTGAAAGTTCTGGATAATTAAGAAATTGTTTTAATTTACAAAATTTACTCGTAAAAATCATAAAATTTAATGTTTAATAATGACAACAGTTCCTAGAGGAAATGTAGGACTAAAATATTTCGTATATCGTATTTTTTATTGTATTAGAGTAAGCCGTTGTTAAACAATTTGGGCGTCTTCCTTAAAATCACCAACTAGTTACAAGTCGTTTGTTGCACCGACACAATTTAAATTAAAGGACAAACCTTGTCTCTTGAAATGTTTATTCGGTGGTCTCCAGAGCTGTTGCGCAATTTTGCTTCGAAGCACGTGTATTCCAACAAAGTTTCTATTAACAACACTTTTGCGTGAGTTTTACGCATCCTACCCATGGGGGCGGTTCTGCTTTTCCTCTGCTGATCCTGACGTCTGTGCGGACCGTCTTAAAGACGTGGTGCTCCAGGGGATGGAATTGTTTATCCCCTCCTCTGAAGTGCCCGTTGGGGGTCGCAGCAGACCCTGGTATAACAATGCCAGCAGGGATGCTGCACACCTCAAGCGGTCCGCATACGNTGCTGATCCTGACGTCTGTGCGGACCGTCTTAAAGACGTGGTGCTCCAGGGGATGGAATTGTTTATCCCCTCCTCTGAAGTGCCCGTTGGGGGTCGCAGCAGACCCTGGTATAACAATGCCAGCAGGGATGCTGCACACCTCAAGCGGTCCGCATACGTTGCATGGGATGATGCTAGGAGACGTCGGGATCCTAACATCAGGGTACAAGCTAATCGTTCAATTGGTGCTGTTTAAATGGAAAGTTTATTACACATATTTTTTTCCTTTACTGGAGAGCATGCAATAAATTTACTAACACGGGGAGTTTTTCACTTTATAGTTGATACTTAACTACTTTAGTATAGTAAGGTTTTTTTTTACCAATCTAATCTTATTTACACAATAATTGTTGTTCTATCTTTAAATTAAGTTTTAAAGCTGATTTTAATAGCTCACACCAAAACTTCATAAAGTAATTACTGTTCCGGAGTACAAAATGTCAAGTCACACAATTTAATGATTTTGTGATTACAGCTCACAAAATAATTTTCTCATTTAAGAATTTATAAGTTTCATCCCTCTGTTTGAACGCTCGCAAAATATTTGGCGGCTACAAACCAAACTCGGTTTTAATTATTTTTAAAATACTATTAAATTATAATTTCCAGTTACTGTTCGTAGAAGCATTAGCTAAGATTGATGCTCCATCCACTACATTATTATATAATCACAAATTGACGATATTTTCAGCTAGCATACCTTAAATAGCTTCACATTATCGTCGTTATTAAATTTTATGTGTTTTGCGATGGAAAACTTTGCCATCTTTCATCATTTCAATACAAAACATTAGGCTAAAGTAATTCATTTTGGACTAACCTAGGTTTAGTTCGGTTCCGAGTCGTCGTATCATGAAGTATACATGGTTTCAGTTTCCGGCCCCAAGTTGAAAAGGGAATAATACAGTAAGTTAAGCGGAAAGCAACATCTATGTGCTTACCGAAATACGTGCCGTTTTAGTGAGCTTTTACTTTATGAATCTGCAATGAACAAGGTTATACTCAAGCTGCGAACACAACCCCAGATACTCGCTAACAGATTCACACAAATTTAACATATTATTGCATTGATTGCAAGATATATTCTGAAATTGTCTTAGCCTAAAGGATAAGACATCCGGTGCAATCGTATCTAGCGATGCAACGGTGTTCGACTCCCAGGCGGATACCAATTTTTCTAATTATATATAATACGTATTTAACAAATGTTCACGATTGACTTCCACGGTGAAGGAATAACATCGTGTAATAAAAATTAAACCCGCAAAAATTTTAATTTGCGTAATTACTGGTGGTAGAAGACCTCTTGTGAGTCCGCACGGGGAGATACCACCATCCTGCCTATTTCTGCCGTAAAGCAGTAATGCGTTTCGGTTTGAAGATAATATTATCATTTGAGCAATCACAATTCCTACCTCTTCGTTTTACATATTTTTAAGAATAGTCCCCTTGTACGCCTAATATAATATTAAAAACTTATTGCTTAGATGTGTGGATGAGCTCACAGCCCACCTGGTGTAAAGTGGTTACTGGAGCCCATGGACATCTACAACGTTAATGCGCCACACACCTTAAGATATAGTTCTAAGGTCTCAGTATAGTCACAACGACTGCCCTACCCTTCAAACCGAAACGCATTACTGCTTCACGGCAGAAATAGGCGGGGCAGTGGTACCTACCCGCGCGGACTCACAAGAGGTCCTATCACCAGTAACATTGAGTAATATTAGTTTTGTAATGTGTTTGTTACCAGTCGTGAAACAACTGCACAACAAAAGTCTGTATCGGCTCCCGATGTAAATGGAACATAAAACTTTACCAATCTAGAACACTAAGAAAATACTCGTATTATTCCACAAAAGGGATAACAAAATTTTCTCTCATTCCTTTTCTCAAAACAAAATAATTATCTTGTTTATTAGCTTTAAATTGGCAAAATTATCGAGATTCGATAAGGTGTATTAATAATAATTTGTTTTTCAATAAATATACCACCTGTGGCGAAAATTGACCTGTTATGATTTTTCATTTCATTTTCAAACGACGTATTTTGCAATTCAGTCTGCTTTTATGAGAACGAAATACTTTACACGTGTAAGTTTACGCTCAATTAAGCAGATTAAGACTATTATTTCAATGCTTTTTTTTTCTCAAGTCCCACCTGGTATTAAGAGGTTACCGAAGCCCATAGACATCTACTACATGAATGCCGCCACTCACCTTCTTGAGACATGAGTTCTAAGTCTCCGTTTTTACAGTACAACAACTGCGCTAATCTTCAAACCGCAACGCATTACTGATTCACAGCAGTAATAGGCAGGATGGTCGTATCTACCGGACTTATCGCGGCCGACCGTCGTGGCTGCGATAGCTCTGGTAATTAACAAATTAAAGAGCGGACGGTTAGCGTGGTATAGACATGTGATGCGTAGAGAGAAGATGCATATGACTAGGAGACGTATGGAAATAGTAGTGCAAGGTAGAGGGGGAAGAGGTCGACCGAAAAAGACATGGATCGAGTGTGTGAATGACGATGAGAGAGAGAGGAGTGAGTGTTGAGCTGATAGCTGATAGAAGAGAATAGAAGAGAAAAATTACCGGACCGTAAACTGATTCTCCCATCAACCATTATGTATAATATAAAATATGTATTTTTTTGTGATGTACGCATATAATCAAGAATGTTTAATAAGCATTATATTCTTTCTCATAGTTTGGTATGCGTAATGAGGGTAATAATCCGTAGAATATATTTTTACTTAACGATATCACACCCCCTAGGGCAATCATTGAAGTCGAAGTCGTATTATACGTAGTCGTGTCCTAAAGAGTGTGACGTGCAGTGTATTCGTATCAGGGCCGGTGTTGAAATGTTGAAATCCTGCTGGCAGGTACCAATTTGTCTCACTGGAGCCCCACCCTGGGACTTGGAGGCGGTGTTCACTGCTGAGTGCGGGTGATGTCGCGACCTTCGCTCTCAGTTGACCGTGCTGGAATCGTAATCTCGTCGCTTGGCGGACCTGTCAGTTCAGTCAGTTGGGCTCCGTACCCTCGAGGCGGTCCGTCCGGTTTTCGCGGAATGGGTGGGCCGCGACCGCGGACGCCTCACCTTGCGGCTCACACAAATGTTAACCGGTCACGGGTGTTTTGACCGGTACTTACACAAAATAGCCGGAAGGGAAAAAAATAATTGCAGCTCACACAAAGGTTAACCGGCCACGGGTGTTTTGGCCAGTACTTACACAAAATAGCCGGAAGAGAAAAAAGGTACCAATTTGTCTAAATTAACACTTATACTGTTTATGCCTAATGTTTTATTTTTATTATAAAAAATTGTTAAATACTCGTAGTAAAGCATACTATTCTACTTGAAAGGTGTTTGAAGAATGACTTCCGCAATGAAGGAATAGTATTTTGTAAAACCCGGAAACTTTATAAATTTGCTAATGGTACTAACGGTTTTGTTGATCAAATGTATAAACGAGTTCCCCATCACCTGGTGTTTAATGGTAACGGAGTCAGGAGACATGAGGTCAAAGTTCAAACCAAAGCTTGCCTCGATGGTTACGTTGGTACTTCGTGTGTAGTTGTACAATAAGAAGTAGTATATTTATTTAAAAAATGATAGATTCGAGGCTCATTTCATATACAAAAGAGGTCAATTTGATTTTTATGATTATGAGGGATTACTCGTGGCCCTGAGGCCTTCCAGTTTCAAAAGAACTATGTATATCCAAAAATAATCCACTACACTTAATATTATTAATCAATCATAAAAATAAAAATAAAATCCGTAACAATCAGGGCATAAAATGGTGCCCAACTGTTTTACTCGTATGCATGTATTCATTATTATAATGTAAATATCTAATAATATAATCCCAAAACTTTCCTGAAATTGCAAACTTAACGTAAATATTGGAGCTTATGCACGAGGTACATACGTACATACATATATGAGGTTCCAAATTACTATGTTGTTAGAAGTGATTTTCGTTATTCCGAAATTACCTCTAAGGCGGCCAAGTTGTGATTACTTCCACCAGACTAGATATTCTTATCTCCAGTAAATGTGGGCAATTATGTATAGGTAATCAGTTTGGTTTGGGTTTAACGTTATCCAGGGATTTTTTCTGAAGATCACGTAGAATTTTTCTTTTAATAAAAAAGCAAAACCAAGCGATTCTTGTACATTTTCTTAAATTTTATCCTTGTTATGTATTTCAAAATTTACATTCAAAACAGTTATATTAAAGATGTCGTAGAAGGGTTCGGTTTTAACTTTACATACGCTTTAATAGTAATTTATGGTATACACTGTAGTATATTGAAATGAAATAGTTTTAATAATACTATTTTATTCATATTAAACCATTGTAATGAAAAATATTACATTTTGAAAAAAAATATATTAATAATTATATTACCTATATATAATTATACCCGCTACTAAGCGATCTATTAAAAAGCAGGTAACAGTTATTCTAATGTATTTGATTCTACAACCTTCGAAGATGGTAACGACGGCCACATTCTAGTTATGGTAATTAATGGTTCCGATAATCGCCTAACAAATTGTAGCCATGAGGTCGTTTACTTACTTACGTCAGTAAAAAAGGGGTCCTAGGAACATACAAACAGAACATAATCACATACACACAAAACATAAAACAAGGTTTGAAATGCGTCCTGAAACGCTCTGATAGATCCACCTAATCCACTCTCCGTCCTGTTGGATACTGCTAGGTCTAAAGTTAGTAGCAACAAAACCCTAAGTAGCCGTACTCGTCAAAACGTGATACTTAGTTAATTTCAGCCTGTTGAGTTTTTTTCAGCGGGTCACGATTCCGATCCGATGGTAAGCTCACTGGCGAAGCAGCTGCTCTTACGCTATACAGCTGTCGGAGGCGCTCTGGGAAGGGCTAGTGGACCCTCACCCGATCTGATGAAGCTAGAAAGGCCTCAGGGCAATCAGCAACATTTTTAACCAAAAAAAATTTAACCGATGATTTAAAATGAATAGCATGGTAAATCATAACATTAAACAAGTTTGGCAGTAGCGTCTTGTCCCATAAGAAAGTCCGTGTTTCAATCGACAACAAACATTTAAATAACTAATATTTTTGTAACTAACGCACAGTGCAACAACAAATGTTTCAGGTAATAGAAAATAAAATGTTTTCTATGTTATAGTGTTTATAGCAAGACTTTTTTTGTTTTTCGGGCCGGGAGCCGAACCTCATACAAAATTCCCGCGCCTAGGGGGGCGCGCAGGGTTTGTGGGCCTGGTCCGCAAGAATCGAATCGCGGGCCCAAAGATAGCATTTAGGGCCCTATCTACTAAACTCTCGCCTCTCGCCCAAGCGTCCGATTAAGCAAGCGAAGGCTCTGAAACGTCAGACTGTCCAAACCGCCGGGTCAGGACGTGATACACCGCCAATCGGTTGCTCTTTTGATGATATTACTCCATGGCAGCGCGCTAGAG
This sequence comes from Bombyx mandarina, assembly GCF_003987935.1. The sequence goes on from NW_021011481.1 coordinate 4,192,222, forward strand.
CGCTGATAGAGCGCCGCGCAGCGTCAACCCCTTCAGATCGCTCCATGACCTTCATCGGGGGACTTTATACCAAGACTAGTTTAAGATTTTTTTTACATAGTTCATGATTATGATAGGTACGTACCATGTCAAAACCTGCGCTAATGAACACGTGTATAATTTGGAAAATGGTTCATTAAAACTGGATTAACTTAAACTTTCATATATTCCAAAGTTTTAATTAAGCTTAAAGCTAAATCATGCGCTTTATCTCTCAACGATGTAACCGTGAAACGTTTCACGTGACAATCTGATGCAAATTAAAACAAAAGCTTCGTTACCTATTTCAAACAAAAAGGTTCCATGAACAACCACCCACACCTTTTAAAATACCTACGTAACGCGTACAGAGGTTAAAGTATGTATGTAGATTCTGTTTCATTATAGTCACTTTCAATTAAAATTAAAATTGCATGTTACAAAATTTCTGATCGGTATCATTATTATTTTTTACAAAAACTATAAGATTCTAGTTTTGGAAGTGAAAGCTTCTTCGAAGTTGACAGCTCGATGAAACAGACTATGTACCTACCTAGTGTGTTATGTCGTTATAATTTATAAGTTCTTTTTTACTACTTAATTGACTTAAACATACCTGAAAAACAGAGAAATTTTAAATAAGTTACAACATAGTTCCAATGCGGATACAGCTCGCAATAATGTGTTTCATGAACCAAGCTTATCTATTGGAGTAAAACAATCGACTTAAATAATGAACCACGGGGATGAGGCTCTAAAATAAATAAATAACAATGAATTAAACTGATTAAGAAACTATACGACAAAACAGTTTTATTTCAATGGGAAACACAAAGATATTGTCTGTACTTCCACTATTATTTTGGAAAGGAGAACTCAGTGCCTGAATGACATTGACAACAATGTACTAGGTCCAACGTATTTGACATTGACTAAATGAACACGAGCGGAAGGAACGCAAATTAACGTTATTGCCGCGGAGCCAAAGTTTTGAAATTTAAAAATGTAGGTAATACATTACAATACATAAACAATTCGTTATTCTCAGGTTTTTATTTGAAATTGAAATAATACTGGATATTAATAATTTAAAAATGGGGGACGATCCAATACACGATAGCGAAAACACTCAAACACAAACCCAAAACTCACAAGTAGATTGGAGTCAGCAAAATACACCAGCCACAATTCCAAATATTTGGGGAAGATTGTATTCTACAAAGGTATCAATTAATGGTAAATATTGTTGGAAACAAGAATATCAACCTGAATATATCGGTAAGTTTCTATACGAAAAATAATGTGGAGGCGTGTAATTGCTTTTTTTCCTACCTGCTGATTTTTTGCAAGCAATGCTTACATTTCACATTTACCTATAATTCGTTATTTCCCATTTTATTAGATCTTATACAACCCGAATTCAGCTTGGGTAGATCATTCAACTGCACTTTCATAATGAGAAAAGACAATATAAAAGAGAGTATTATAAGGAATGTGAGCAAGCTACACTTTGTTATTAAGAGAAATCTATCGTAAGTAAAACTTTGTAGTCAACAAGTAAATAAATAACAAATAAGATTTATGGATGTAATTTTATTTTATTTTTAAATCAATAGTTCACTTCAATTTATGTATCGTATCTTGATTTTAGTGAACTTCTAAGCCCTGCTATAATAACAGACCTGTCACACAATGGTACCTTTGTGAATGGCGAAGACATAGGTAAAGGAAACAGTAGAGTTCTAGATGACAATGATGTAATATCAGTTACTCATCGTATTGTTAAAAGTAAGTTTATGTAATAAGAGTAACAATTTACATATAATAAAATATTTATACTTCAATGGTTCATTAAGACAGTTCCAAGCTTGTTGTTTTTTGTTTTGTTTTAATTTATGTTTTTGATTTTGTTTTCAGTTTTTATATTTAAAGACTTATTGAAAAATGAACAATACCAAGTACCTAAAGAAATTTCACAAAAGTATTATATCTCAAGGGTTTTAGGGCAGGGGGCTTGCGGCCTTGTTAAATTAGTTTATGACAAGGTAATAAAAATAATCCAACTATAACTTATGGTGTGGGGTTGACAGAATTTACACTATTCACTGTTTAAATATTATTTTAAATATCTATTTGTATCAGTTATAAAAGTTTTTATGTTATAAAAGTATTTACAATACTTGAAAGTAGTTGAGGTAGTTGAGAATTTGCAATATTTTAACACAAGTCAAGTTTGAAGTCATCGAACTTTCCACATTGTTTGCATTGGTATTCGCTGATTATTAATTATAGTAATAACAATATAACACTAACACCATTGTGCAAAAATAACAATATAATAATGTCAAATCCATTTTGAATTTTAGAAAAAAATAAAATACATAATTATCCATTTCATACTTTGATTTGTTGCATTACCTACTTTTTACAATGTAAGAAACAATTACTTTTTTATGTTTAATATTTGTACATGCTATTTCAGATAAAATGCACCAAGCATGCCATGAAAATTATAAAAAAAAGTAGACTTACAAATGGTCAAATTAATCACATAAATAAGCCCGCTAAAATTATGAACGAGATCAATATAATGAAAGCACTCAGACATGTGAGTTTTCTTTCTTTGTTGCCAAATCTCAAACTTAGCAATGAAGTAACAAAGTTTCGCTACCAATCAATTTTCTTAACAATTACTAATAATTACTTTATTATATCATGAATTCTGTGCAATATTTTAATCCATTTTACATACTTGGATAAAAGACTGACTAACTAAAGAAAGCTATGGGGCTGCTGCTGCAATGATGAATGAATTTCAGTTAATCTTAAACTATTGATTGGCATATTGACCGCCACAGCACTTTCAAATACCAGTCCCAAAAGCTAATTGAAATTAATCATATTATTAAAAATGTTAACTATTGTACAAATCAATCAATTCCATGTTTTTCTCGTGTCTTTATAAACTCTCTTCTGAGACAAATTATATTATACTAATCTAATTTGAAATAAAAAAAATTTTATTTACATAGTATTTGTAGTTAAACGAATTTCAAAAAATACGTCATAATATGTGTAATTAAATTCATAAAAAAAATATTTTTCAGCCTTGCATTATTTCAATAGAAGAAGTTTTCGACTCTCGCGATGCTGTGTATATTATTTTAGAACTCATGGAAGGCGGTGAACTGTTTGATAGGATAACAAAATTTAGTCACTTGACAGAACCATTAACACGGTTTATTTTCCGACAAATGGTACTTGCAGTCAAGTACTTGCACTCTCAGGGTATAACTCATCGGGATTTGAAGGTAATTTATTTTTTTGTCTGATTCAACCATCATTATCTGTAGACAAGATTATATATTTTTTTTATGTATTCCTTTAGAAATATACATTTACTTAACTGAAAAAATGCAACACTTAGAATGCATGTGCAATCCTTTTGGTTTCCTAATTTGTTGTTTATTAATATGCCAATACTCATTAATGTTTTTTTCAAATACACGTCATGAAAGTACATAAAGTTTCTGCCAGTTCTCAGGCTGTTCAGATTAAATTCCATAACATATAGTTTAAAAGTAAAAACGTTTAAACCAAATTAAATTTTGTTTGTAGCCTGAGAATGTCCTGTTGGAAGGTGACGAAGACGAAACATTAGTGAAAATTACTGACTTTGGACTGAGTAAGTTTGTAGGAGAGGACAGCTTTATGAAGACAATGTGTGGGACACCATTGTATCTGGCTCCAGAAGTGCTCAGAGCTAACGGACAAAATACTTATGGACCAGAGGTTGATGTTTGGAGTCTAGGAGTCATATTCTTTGTATGGTAATTGTTTATTTAAAGAGTACATAGGTACTTTCAGTGCATGCCAAAATATACTATTTGTCTGCTTAAAATATACAATTATGCAAATATGCAATCTGCAATTTTTATGCTCAGCAACAATATAGGTAATCTTTTGTCCCAAAATTTAATTGTAAAAAATTTCTATTTGGTCACATTATCCAAAACTAGTAAGATATGAATTTACAATATTATTTACTATTTTTCTTTATTTATGTATTTCTTATTTACTTTGTGATTAATAACTTCTAAAAGTAGACCTTTTGGACAATTGAAATGAATCTTAATTTACTTAGTAATCGTGAAATTAACATGGTGTGAGCTAAAATAATAACCAATCGAACTGAAATAATATAATATAAATTAACTTTTACTAGCCTTGTGGGTTATTTACCCTTCTCGCACGACTACAAAGAGATGTCACTCAAGAACCAGATATTAAATGGACAATACAAGTTCTCACAGGCTCACTGGAAGAATATAAGCTTGCAGGCCAAGCTGCTTATGAAAAGAATGCTCACAGTGCAAGTCAGCAGGAGGATAACCCTTGATCAGATACTGAATCATGCTTGGATGCAGGTAAATCCGTTCCCAATCTATTTGAAGTTAGTTTTTGACTAAAAAACGTTTGAAAAAAACGATGGTTTGTTTGACCACATCTATACACCGATTCGAACGCAAACAGAAACAGTCAACTAAAGCATGTTATATTTTTATACATTTGCCAACAAGCAAGTGATTCAAATGCAATCATCTCAGTTTGCCATTAACAATAGTCTTAATTAACAAATTTCCAGCAGTGATTACTTCTTCTTCTTCGTCGCTTTCTTCATTGCTGAAGGTCGTGTCCCTGAAACTTGACCGTTGCCTGTCTCGTGAGCTGTTTCCATCTCGTCCGGTCCTCAGCTGCTCGAATGGCGGTTGCGACTGGCAACCCAGTTAGAGCGGTTACTTGATCACACCAACGGCTAGGCAATCGGCCGCGGGGTCTCTTTCCTTCTACTTTGCCCGTCATAATCACTTGGAGCCCATAGACATCCACAACGTGTAAATGCGCCACCCACCTGGAGATATAAGTTGTAAGGTCTCAAGTATAGTTGCAACGGCTGCCTTCAAACCGAAACGCATTACTGCTTGCATTATGAAATGAATAAAGATGAAAATCTACATGTAATGAAATTTCGAAATCTTTGTAAAGAGAAAAAAGATATTTTTTACAGGACGTTGACACGATTATAAGGGTTGAGAAACTTCTATCACACACAATCCGCTCTAAGGGCATGAAACAGGCGACAAATAGTACCACCGGTGACGGCGACGACAATGTCCGTAACAGCACGGTGGCCATAATACAAGTGGTAGCCGCGGGTAAGCGAGCCCTCAGCGACACGTTCTGCGCAACCGAACCGAACGCAAAAAAATTTAAAATAGCCTTGACCAATGACGACGAAACTAGTTCCACAAACAGTTATTGCTCAAATGCTTAACTATTTCCGAATCAAAGATAAATTACTGTGTTAATGGCGGTAATGTTAGATTTAGTACGATCGAACTATTAAGAAATGTGTTTGATGATTATTATTTTCTTTCAGACAAAAATGTGATTTTTTTTTATCCCACCTAAACGTGTAGTGTATTGAGTTTTGTTAAGTTTTTAATTACTATGCTTTGGAATTTTATGATTCTATGTGATATTCTTTAAGTTTTTAGTATGTTGTCGTTTTTTTAAAATCCTAATAATTTTTTAATCCAATTATTGCTATAACGAGCCATGTGGTTTGATATTTTCATTGATCCTTATATGAATCTGATAGTTTTTAAAGAGTAGGCGCAGACTTAAATTGATTTTATTGTTCTTTAAAGTTCCTTGTAATGGTTAGGTGCGTGATTAGTAAATGTGCCATAAATTCAGTTAATTATTGTGGAAATAATTAATGTTGAATTAGTTTTACGAACAATAAAACGAATGATTCAAAAATAATTATTTTTATTTCAATTCCATAAATGAAGCTTTAACTGTATATGTATGTACATAAACATATTTGTTTAAGTAGATAATAAGTTAGGCATACATTAAATTAATTCAGTCTTATTGAATTCTGTACAGTTTAACCTAACAAGTTTCTAGTATTATTACAGACTACAACAAATACAATAATATTGCTTCTTTATTTAGTAAACAGCACTTCCCTTTTCACTAACACTAAAAGGCAGGTTGTTACATTTATACTAGGTAATTATTCTCATTGTGTTCGTACTTTTTTAAATAAAGGAACTAACAATTATCTTAAGTTAAACCGTACGAATATCCTCGTATGCATATACCTTTGAAAAAGTACTAACGTTTCACAACGCGCTATCAATATCTGATCGACGAATTTAAGACATTCAATGTATACAAATTAATTCAATAACGAACTAGAGAAGTGGAATAGAATAAATTATAGGAATATTCGAGAACAGCCTAGTTTCTATGTTTCAAATGATTTTTTTAATGAATACAACTATAATTAATTTCATCTACGTGATTTTATTTATTAGGCACAATTAGGTTTAAATTTAAATAAGGACATATAATTCATTGAGGTCTATCTAGATTAAATTTAAATAAAATTTTATACACACAACACATTTATCCCAACAATTATTGATCGATCCCACCACTGTTCAGCATTATGCTTTACAAATCAGTCTTAACAATGTGACAGCGAAGTAACTACGCCTATGTAAAGAAGTACGTCGAATAATACGAGTATCAAAGCGGAACACGTTAAAACATTTCCCATTCAAGATTGATACAAGGCAAACCGCGGATACTTAACTGCAATATAAACTGCTCTTGGTTTGTGAAAGTTCAAATTCCTCTCACTATTTATTTATGACCAACTTTAAAAATGTGTGTTCTATTCGCCGGCTACAATGTCTTCGTGTGCTGAAGCGTGGGACGGCTCCGTGTGCTGTGCTTCTGCTTCTGTAAGGGGAATCAAAATTAGAAAAAAAAACACGTGTACCACTCGGGGACTGCCGCGGCAAAGCTATTGCATAGCATTTTTTATCAACTTATGCAATTATAATTAGACAATAATAATTTAAAATTAAAACAAAAGCAAAACATTCATTGTCCCCTTCACACTCATAAGCTAGACCGCGCGAAAGAGATGGGCAGACTTTTCGTGATGCGCATGCAGTGCGACGTCACGCCGCGCGCTTAGCCACAAACACTACACAAGCGCAACGTGTGAATGTGTTGAAAGCGAGCTACATGGTAGGCGGGGTGGGGGTGTTAGGTTTTATTTTCGTTACGGAATTTCTTGATTCGGTCGCCGCGCCCGCGATAAAAGCTATGCAATAGCTTAAAAAAATGTTTTTGGCGAAGCGTCCGGAAGCATACAAGCTAGACACTCACCTAAATATTTAAACTATTTTTGAAGTAGCTGAAACAATATGAAGAGGAAGCATAACACAGATCTACTGAGAAGCTAATATTGTTAAATATTGGATTAAATATTATAATTTAACAGGGCCCATATTTCGATATCTTCGTTTTACAATTTACGTAATTTATCAATAAATTATATTATTTAGTTACGAAAACACAAAATACGCCGTGTACCCATTAAAACAATAAAAAGATATTCTGAAAAGCTGATTTTAGCTGATTCAAAGGTTTTTGAAGAACTTTTACACAAAGAAAGCGATGATAGTAAATTCAAAACTATCCTAGACGCCACAAGCTATATTTAAAAATATACATATATGTTTTTGAAACTGACCTGCAATGGCTCTGTCCACTTTTAGTTTGTCCCTGACAATGTACGCCGATGTTATAAGGAAGAATATTCCTCCGAGTACTTCCACGAAGCACGTTATGAACAGCGCATACTGAAGCGCTCTGAATTCCACACTTTTACTTGGCAAATCATCCGGTGATGGCATCAAGTAGGACTTCAAACTTTCTGATATCTGAAATGTTTTATTTTAAATAAGTTTTTTTTTTTTCATAATTGAAGAAACGAATGATGATTTTAATTATCTGCAAGATAATGTATGCTTACTAATCGTTTAAAATTAGGATAATTTACTAATTCAACTTTTTAATAAGTCCTTGGCAACTTACAACTCCGACTAAGTATGGACTTCCAGCATCCCCAAACATGTGCGATATTAATATCTGGAAAGCTTCTGCTGTCGAACGCCTTGGTGGTATGACAACGTACTGAAAGGCAAATTGGCATAGTGAGCACCCGAAAAATACATAATTGCGAAAAGTAAATTTTAAATTGATTTCATTTAAAAAAATTACATAGGATAGTTATAAAATATAATAAATGGGGCTTTTAGGGGGCTTTTTAGGCCTGTTTTAGGCTGTTTAGGCTATTTAGAAAGACGTCCGGTGCCCTCGTATATTATATCGACCATATATCGACTTATTATCGACCATAATTAGGTTTTATTCTCGTGCAATCATCAATATCAAAGGCATTATTTTCAGGACGAATAGTAGATTAGATTACAGCGTTATGGAAGATTTTATTGTATAGATAGGTGCTATGTACATATTTCCTTAGGAAAATTAGTGCCCTGCATGCGGGATTTGAAAAGTCGCATCACTCCATACAAGTACAACGGACGTCGTCCTTTAGACCACGGGCGCGTCAAAACTTTATTGACCGTTTTAATATAAAATAAAAGTTAAATCAGCAAAAATTTTAATTTCTATAAATAGAGATTACAAGAGATTTTATAAGGTTAGTCCACCAGTACCCCGCACATTTCTATTGCGAAGCAATGTATTCCGATTTGAACGGTGGGATTGCAGCTACAATTGAAACTTAAGCTTCATTTCTCAAGGTGGTTGCGGGATTAACTTTGTGATGTCTATGGACTCCGGTAACCACCTAACATCGAGTCTATGCAAGGAAATAAATATTTGGTATTCTACTCAAGTAAATATATTCTCCACATAGTTGATTTTAATAAACTACCCATTTCAGAACCAAACTCTACTACATACATGTGTTCATTCAAATGCATAAAAAAGTACACACATACACACACACACACACACACTCCATTTTCATATATAACATAAAATAAAACTCGCAATATTCGTCAGTTAGTTCTAGTTCTACTACAAATTTGGCGTTGGTTAAGAGTTATTGAATTTTGGTAAATGAAACTAAATTGACTATCTACGAACAAATGTTTTAGTTCATTAATAAATACATTGTATAATGAATAGGTACATTTTTAATCATATTTTTTACAAAAACTGTTAACAGAATTATTGAATATCTAAAAAAAATGTAAAGATGATAAATGAGTCGTCTATTATCAAAGGTGGCAATCTGTGCATTTGGACAAAAAATTGTTATTGATATGGCGATACAGATTGATTTGAATATAATCGTCTCCTTCAAAGAATACGGTTCAAAACCTGCATTAAATAAAGGTTAATACTTAACCTGTTATTTATCTAAGATGTCGTTCAGAAGAGTTTTGTGACTGCCAATGGAATACGAAGTCAANGAATATAATCGTCTCCTTCAAAGAATACGGTTCAAAACCTGCATTAAATAAAGGTTAATACTTAACCTGTTATTTATCTAAGATGTCGTTCAGAAGAGTTTTGTGACTGCCAATGGAATACGAAGTCAATAATTCGTTTTTCTGATTTACCAATAATTGTCCAAAAGTCACATTGCCGGCTTTGATAATAGTCGACTCAAATACTGCTTATCATTATTTTGTTTTGAATATAATTTAGGATGTAATGTTATGTATAATGTACCCACGTAATTGGACACTAGAATAAAAAATTATAAATTGGAGTATTTTGTTTAATACTCTGATTCAGAGAAGTTAATTAAAAAATAAACATTGCAGTATTAAAATTGATTTTGTAAGAACTATAATTTAAAACAGTGCCATCTATTGAAACGAGATAAAATCACTAAAATCAAAATCACCGCAGAGCTGCCATTTGTTTCACTACATTTTCAAGAGATGGCGCTGTGAAATAATATATTGAAACCAGCACCCCTCCGAACTTTTAAAAATTCCAATGAGATACAACATCAACCGAGAAAAATTCTATCAACACCATTATAACAACCAGGCAATAGTGAACCGTCATGTGCGAGCAAGTGTCTGATTTCAATTCTACGCATAACATAAAACTGATATACCCAAAAGAGAAAATGAATCATGCTAGAACAAGTATACATCAATCATGCAGTCCCAAAACTTAGAGAACCCAAAACATAACAAACATCTACTAGAGCAAAACAATAAAATAAATAAAAAGCTTCCGTGCGTCTCCGGGAGCGCATCTTACCAGCGACATGTCGGCCACGATTGCCCAGTTGATATTGATCGCGAGCTCGCCGATAAATATGAGGGCGAAAGGGGCGTACATGTAGCCCTCGGTCAGAAGCAAGGCGAGCGCGACCGCCGGCGCCGACAGCAGCAGCCCCGCGCCGCACAGCAGCGGGTGCGCGCGGCCCCACCGCTTCTGCAGCCCCGCGCCCAGCCACGCGCCCAGCGGCACGCCCAACATGCCCGACACCATGGTGATCGCGCCGAACGTTAGCGAAACCCTTCGTGCAACATCGTGGGTCACTGGCGGCCACTCGCCCTCCGTCGGGCGTCGCTCCGAGCCAGCCCGAGCCGGCCCGACCCAACCCGAGCCAACCCGACCAGCTCGACGCGACGAACGACATGGGGTGCGAGTTACCGCCTAATATTACACATCATATTTAGAGTAGCTCTAGAGCCATAGGCGTAGCATGAACATGCTCCCGGAATGTATTATAGTTTAGCGATAATTAAATATTATAATGAAAGGGATCATGCGGATGAATGGACGTCAGTCGGGCGTTTGACATCTACGGCGAAACGATTAATACTTTCAAAATAAGGTATGCATTATCAATCACAGCGAAGCGGCATTCACAATGTCGAGACGACGCAGTCGACCTCGCAAAGCACCGGCGTAACGTCGTATCTCATTGGAATATTTGTATGCGGAAAAGTCGGTTTCGGGGGGCGGCCTTCCGCTCACCAGGATCATGTCGGCGACTACGGACCAGGTGAGGTTGAGAGTGAGCATGCCGAAGAAGATGAGCGCGAAGGTCCCCGCGGCGGAGGCACGCACGGCGATCAGCGCACAGAACACGAGCGGCGCGGAGAGCAGCAGCGCGGCGCCGCACAGCAGCGGGTCGGCGTCGGCCACGAGGGGCCGCGCGCGCGCCGCCGCCGCGCAGCCCAGCGGCACGCCCAGCGCGCCCGCCGCCATGCCCACCAACCCGAACTTGTACGACACGCTGACGACCGCAACCGACAACACGCTCGTCATACAACCTCGCTTCTCTCGACCGCTCTAGCGCCACCGCTACCATTGCGATACTTAGCGACGCTTCGATCCTAATCTATTCCTAGCGTTACCGTTTTAAATTGCTGTATATTGTGAAGTCGCTTGTTTTCTTCACAAATTTTAAACATTTATTTTAACACTAGTGTACTAAATTTGTATTACATACACTCTTTATTTTTCATTATCCAAATCGACATAATATATGTATTCTATTCTATATTCTCGATATTAATAAAAACTATAAAACTGTAAATCCCCTCATGAAACCGCGTAAATATTTGTTTAGCGTAACAGGAAAGGTCATTGTGTATTTCCCGTAGCGTACCGAATATAAGTTCTGTATAACTTACAGGAAACATGCCTATTTAAGTCCATTCAGAAATCTAACATTTTACAATTTGTACTTTTAATAACTTCCCGACTAGCTCGTACAACAACAGCCTGTCATTTTATATTATATTCTCATTATTGTTATTTCATACCTTTCGAAGGAAAACTCGTTGCCAGGTTGCAAGCCGAGACCCAAGTAAATAACTTGCGGTCCCCACCATGTGAGCGCGCCGGTCACGAACGCTACGCACGTAAAAGCGATCGTCGACAGCATGAACGATGGACTGAAACACATAATGGAAACGCAATTAAGCCGATATTCATTTTTATGCATTACTAGCTGACCCGGCCGACTTCGTAGTGTCTCAATCTATAAATAAAAGACCTAAAGTTTTGTATAAAATAAACTTAAAACAAAGAAAAGGAATCCGTCCGACCGGAGACACATCAAAGGAAAAACACAATTGTTATTTTTATATAATTCCGAACATTTTCATATTTATCTACCTTTTAAACCTTCTCTGGACTTCCACAAATGATTCAAGACCAAAATTAGCTAAATCGTCCAGCCGTTCTCGAGTTTTAGCGAGACAGCAATTCATTTTTATATAGATATTCACGGTCCCCCCCTTATAATCTAATATATATACTAATGCTATGAGGCAGATATAAGACGATGATTTACCTAAAACATTTCCCAATACTATGAGAATAGGGGTCATGTATACTGGTGACTTACTTTTTTATGAGAGCACGCAGATCGTCCTTATACGAAGTGGGTTTTATGTGACTCTCTTCGGAGGCGCCTCGTTCCGGGTCTTCCATGACCCATATGATGAGCGCGACGGCAATCGCGCCAAAGAAAGGCGTCACCCGTAGACCGTATCGCCAATTGCCTAGCGCTGCACCCACAACTGACCCTACTATATATCCGAGACCACTGAAATAACACACAGTAATATGAGATAAAAAAATACATATAGGCAGCAGCCTGATAGCGTAGAAGGTAACTCAAATTTGCTTGGAGTTGAAACGTTTGCCTACGTTTGCCGCTAGGAGCGCTATTCCAACTGCATACAAATGTGAGTTAAATTTTACGTTATCGAGCGCGTAAAAAAACTCACACTAAGCACACAGATGACCGATTTGTTTACAAGATCAGCGAACGGCCATTGCACTGCGTTGAAGACACTCGCAACAAGATACGCAACCTGACCTTTTACACATTAAGTTGAAGATTAGCACTTAACAGATACTAGCAATGTCGATTATTACGTCTATATCGCACCGCGGTACAAACAAATATTCCAACACAACAATTAACTCCAAAGATGCAAATACTAATCCAAATCGACTTTTATTATTATTAAACAGATGCATTAAATGTGGCGCATTTAAGCTTTCCTGTCCTTCAACGCAGAAGGTATATTTAAAGTGTGACAGAAAAGCACACATCTACCCTAAGCCCTACTGGTACCCAACATATGAATAAGATGAGAAATATATTATGATATGATACATGATTTTAGTTGGACATAGGTAGAATATTAGGTAAAGTTATAAACCAATTATTTTGATACCGGTGCGTGGTACATGTGCAAAATTTCAAATTAATCAGAAATCTTCAAGTTGCTGAAAATTATAATATATAGATAGATGCAAATCAAACTAATAAAAGCATTAATTAATAGACTCCTTAGTTACTACTACTACCAATACAATCGACCCATAGAGTCCACTGCAGTATACAAGCTTTAGTTGGTGAACATTGGTGCCTAACTAAAAAATATAAAATTCCTAATGTGATTACCAAAACCTAGAATAGAATGAGAAATAACAAACTTACCTTCCGACTGGGATGGCAAAATAGAAGAATGCTAACATCTTCGATCTTACATCCCCCACGAAGAGATCGCTGATGATGGTAGGGGCTATCGTGGAGTACGAGGCTTCTCCAATTCCAACGAGACCACGGAAGAATGCAAACGACTCGTAATCCTTAAAAACCACAAAAAAATATTGATAACATCCTTATTCTATTAACTTTTTGACGAAACCTGCTTGAAACTTTCTGGGGATTATCAACATTAGAAATTTCAAATCGTGAATCATTTATTATTACCTTACAGCAAGATAAATTACGTCTAGGCATGTCTGAGTTTCGGAAAAATTAACAAAGTACTTACGTGTAAAAACGAGCCAAAGAAAGTTGTTAGACTCCAGAGTGCAACGCCACTGGCCATAATGACGCGCCTTGAGTATCTATCTCCTAAGTAGCCAAATATTGGCGCGAACAACATGTACGCGACGACGAACACTGTCTGTAGAAATCCAGCCTTGCCATCACCAATTTCGAATTCAGTTTTGACATTATTTAAAACACCTGCGGACGAAGAAAACTGTGTGTTAATTGTAAACAATCGCAATTAATATAACGTAACTACCTCGAATAACAATCAACACAATTTGAAATAGTTAGGAATATATGTACATATGTCTAAAAATTTATATTTTTATTTCTACAACTGACTGATTGTTGCTTGATATTGTATTGACATTTCTTCTTTTCTTTTTGATATGACATGACATTTATTAGACATTAATAATTAATATTTACTGTTATATATACAATTATTACTGTTTTACTTGTTGAGTTTGATGTTTTCATTGAGTATTCTTTTTTTTTATTATTGTATTCCACCTTCAAGCCGATGAATTGCCAATGTTATGTACGCCATTATTGTCACATGCATCAGGCCATAAATTAAATAGTTTAAGTTATTTTCAATGTTAAATGTATGTGATGTGGCAGTACTTTTTTAAATAAATACAAGTACATGCGTCATTTGCACGATTGAGTTAAAATTTATAATAGGTTAGCGTTTTCAAGACAGGTTTGTCATAGCACCAACATGAAATTTAAAATTGGCGGCGTGCGTTTCGTTTTAACAATTGAAGGTATTTCGTGAAAGTCACAGAACAGAGTTTGGCTTGTTTCAAATGAGAAAGTTTAAAATTAATAACAATAGTATAGAACGTCGTGGAGGTTAATTAGTTTTTTATTAATTGGCGCACCATTCCTGTTTATAAAGAATGATGCGTACCAATTCGAATAGTAACGCGATTATCTATTCTATGAATTCTTCATTGATATCTTCATGAATTCAAAGTCGTTGTGGCCTAAAGGATAAGACGTCCAGTGCATTCGTATCTAGCGATGCAACGGTGTTCGAATCCCGCAGGCGGGTACCAATTTTTCTAATGAAATACGTACCTAACAAATGTTCACGATTGGCTTTCACGGTGAAGAAATAACATCGTGTAATAAAAATCAAACCCGCAAAATTATAATTTTCTTAATTACTGGTGGTAGGACCTCTTGTGAGTCCGTACGGGTAAGTAGCACCGCCCTGCCTATTTCTGCCGTGAAGCAGTATGCGTTTCGGTTTGAAGGGTGGGGCAGCCGTTGTAGTTGTCTATGAGCTCCAGTAACCACTTAAAACCAGGTGGGCTGTGAGCTCGTCCACCCTAGATGGGCAATAAAAAAATTAAAATAAAAAGTAAGTGGACGATATTAACATTCGAGAGGTTGGTTCATAAGCCATATCATTATGAACCTCTCTAGTTTTTCCCTTCCTTCACGTCTGTATTATATTTTTTTTCATTGAAATAAAAATAAATCGAACGATTCACTTCTACCTGTATCATATAGCACATTGAGCTAAATTTAAAAAGTCAGTTTCACCTCTGCTCAAGAAAGTCTTGTCAAATAAGAACTTGACAACGAATATATCACTTTAATGATAAATTCTTTAAGTCCAGTTCTTCAACAGTAAAACTCAAACATGACTATGCGTATATCCGCGGTGACTGGTGATTAATTCAACATGGCCTTGTTAAGGTGAGTGGCCCCTTGTGATATTTTAATAAAGCATTTATTTACAAATGAACGTACCCGAAAAGGCAAGCAATCCTTTTTATATATATGAAATATTTTAAAGGCAAACGAATCTATTACTGCACAACTCAACGTCATTCATGTTTCAAACATGAAAATTAGATTGGTGAATATTATCGTCACTCGTACTTATAAAACGGAAGCAAAGATCAAAAATATATAAATTTCACAATCCCTCATACCTACATGTGTATTGATCAAATATACACATTAATGCCCAACTGATAACTCCTAGAAGCAAAAAATAAATACTTAACTAGCGATTGTTGACTAAAGGTGTGTCCGGAGAAGGGTGCGATTTGCAAACAACTGCATACGGGACTGGGCAATGCCCGATAAAGAGGACATCATCGAAATTACGAATGACAAATAAACCAGATAATTTAATCTGTATGAAGTTTATTAATAAATAATTAAAATCGGAAATATATTTAAAATATTTATTGGTATATTTATATATTATTGGTTACGAAGTTTAGATAAATTTATAACGCCCACCCAACCATGTTCAGAACAACTTTATTCTTTTAAAGTATTTTCATAATTTTTTATCACTTTTACGGAACATAGCTTTAAGTTTTTTTTAATAATTATGTACAGGGAAATAGGAAAATTTTACTGAAATACTATACATGCTAATGTTATAACAAATCGCAAGTAAACTTTACCCGGAAAATATTACGTAGCCGCCACACGCCTTTACCTATTACATTTTCAAACGTAAATCTGGTAGGTACTTTAGTCATTTTGGTAAGTATATCACTATGACAGTTCGATAAAATATTCTTTTATAAATGTGCCATATTCAAGCTCCACTGTTTATTCGCCGAGCCCCCGACCGTTAGTCGAACTATTGTTACTTTAGTGCCTTTATTTATTTTCTTTCGGGGCTCGTAATCGTTAAATAAGTACAATACTAACGAAGTACCTACTTTATATTTGTAATTTTATATCATAAATAATTGACAGATGCCTTTTTTTATTAATAATTTAGTAACTACTGCGTTATGGCTAACTCCGTAAATCTCGATACTAAAATTAGCCCTTTTGAAACTTCAGATTATAATCATGGTAATAGTCATATGGCGGAAAGCCTTTAGGAAGTATCTTTGATATTTTACGATTTACGAGTATTTAAATAATAATTATTTTTTTATTGCTTAGATGGTTGGACGAGCTCACAGCCCACCTGGTGTTAAGTTACTGGAGCCCATAGACATCCACAATGTAAATGCGCCACCCACCTTGAGATATAAGTTCTAAGGTCTCAAGTATAGTTACAACGGCTGCCTCACCCTTCAAACCGAAACGCATTACTGCAACACGGCAGAAATAGGCAGGGTGGTGATACCCACCCGCGCGGACTCACAACAAGAGGTCCTACCACCAGTAATTAGTTCATACACCGCCATCCTAAAACCATACACCATAGAATATCATAGGCAAACGGACACGTTAAATAAATTTAGCTTTTAATGACGCCAAAAAGTATAATATGATTCATTTTTCATTTATGATTCGTGAGGTATACGTGGCTATTGTTTTACGTGACACGGAAATAAAATTCAAACCAGAAAGGTTTCATACATACTAATGTATACCTAAAGCTTAACGAATATAAATTAATTATCTTAGGTATTTTGATTATACGGCAATTGTTGGCAAAGCATTATCTGTGCTTTCATCATACCGTTGACCTTCAGCGTCGGTGTGTGTTCGATAACGTAGCGTGGCATGATCGACGACGACGCGTCGCGTCGGTCGAATATACGTCACCACCAGCTTAGCACGTAGCGTGGGGGCAGCACCGCCGCAAGAGGTTGATTAAATGAAAAAAACCTGCGCGTACGATGGCTTTGCGCATCACGCCATTCGCGTGGTCCAATCAGAGTCTGAGAATGTGTGGCGCGAAGGCTGGTGCACACTGTGTACAGCGCTCGGCACCACTGACTCGTGACGGTGCCGCTGATTATCACGAAACCGTTTTTTAGTAAATATTTAATAAATATTAGAAATAATAAGGTATTTTTTGCGATTTTTAGTACCCACAGATTGCATCAGTTGGTATATTAGCAGGATGAAATCATCGTCAGCAAAAGAGAAATTAATTTCCAACGTAATAGAGATTTATGAAAAAATCATTAAGATTGAAATTAAATTCAAATACATCGAAGACTAATATTGATATTTGTTAAAATAATGTAACAATGTATTGATTATCATTTTCGTGATTGTCATCAGTGACTTCGTTGAAAGAAATGGATAATATTTTGGTCATAATCCTATGAGATTTCAAACTAAGTATTACTTCAACAAAATTAACAGCAAATATTGTTAAACTAAAATAATAGATTGTACATTTTAATTAATAAAGGTTCATTATTCCGATATTTTTCTGTCTATTGTACGTACGTCAATTTTCAACTATTTCACTGTTTTAATTATAATAGTAATTAAGTAGCAATTGTTTCTTAATATTACGTAATCAAGACAAACCGACTGAATATATTTCAACTTTTTTTGTTTGGGCTTTTCAATACGGTTTACGAAGTCTATATTATATTTATCGTTGATACATATTTAAATAGACTAAGACAAAACAGTTAAGTTCTGTTTTCACCTGTTTGTCGATCGATTTTGTTTTCTTACTCAGAACAACTCATTATTTTTCGCAGTAGTTTAAATGAAGTTTTTGTTAATGATCATATATTCTGCCAACGCGTTCACATGCTTTTTTTCGACACATAATACGTCAAAGTTTGATTGGTCCGAGTAGACTTCGAATAGAGCACGCAGACTCCCACTCAAAAGACACATCATAGATAGGATGTTCATAAACGTAGATACATTAATGGCCTGTTCTATTTTAGATTGGTCATTAATTTGTAGAAATGACTAATTCATTTCATTTTAGTAGACTTGGATCCCTGTTAAATTCCATAGAGATTACATTACAACAACTGTTTGTTAATTAATTACACATTAAGCTAACATAGTAAAGTAATAGTTTAACGTAAATTAATTACTTTGTGAAATACTTGTTATGTAAATGGTTTTATGTTGTTAACCAGCAAAGATAATTACAAAAATAAACAAGAGTGTATTTCTAGCACCTCGTGATGTCACTGCCAGGGCGTCTGCCAAGCGTCGACATTTTAACATTCCTATTGGTGTTTTTTTTCAAATCACAAAGACCTCTACGGCTATGTTCGTCATAACTGTAATTCATGTTTTTTTTTATTGCTTAGATGGATAGACGAGCTCACAGCCCACCTGATGTTAAGTGGTTACTGGAGCTCATAGACATCTACAACGTAAACGCGCCACCCACCTTGAGATATAAGTTCTGAGGTCTCAGTATAGTTACAACGGCTACCCCACCCTTCGAACCGAAACGCATTACTGCTCCACGGCGGAAATAGGCGGAGTGGTGGTATCTACCCGTGCGGACTCCCAAGAGGTCCTACCACCAGTGATTACGCAAATTATAATATCATGTTATGTTTTCTTTCTGGTTTTCATTTCAGGAATTCCGAGACAGTACGTAGTACCTACACTTGCAAAAGATGATGTAATCGTATTCTTTGCATTCACCGTAACCGGAGGAACTCGATCCAAAAAGTAAAGTGCCAGTCAAATTGTAGTTTAAATGTATTTGTATATGATTTTATTAATATATGTAATAAAAAATGTCCTTAAGTGCACGTCAAGCGCATCCAATGGAAATCAACATGTTGGAAGTTCCGTCATAAATTTTTTGCCTTTGTCATGTGCCTTATAACATGCTAATCTCCATAACAGCTGAATGAATTCCGCATTTTGTTTTCACTCGTGCACTGCGATAAGCCGTGGTTAACTTCGCTCTCACATGTCTGTATTTTCCAAGTAACCCAATATTTGTTTAACCTACATGACTATTACGAGCGCGTGCTTTCAAGTTATCATTAAATTAGATACATATTGTGTTTTAAAAAAATAGGAATATGTATCAAGTTTTAGTACTGAATTGTTTCAGCAAAACGTTAATGTTGAAAATACAAATCAGGTAGAGGCGATGCTATTGTTTCCTGATTAGTTGCACTTTACCCAATATTTACATGAGTCGGGTTGATTATAATCTGATTCTACATATTAACAATGTAAAACGCACACGTTCTTGTTGAATGGAACAAAATTATACAATACAATGTAGGATTCAATTGAATTGTCGGTACTAAGAAATCCAGGTAACATAAGTTCCAGTAATTCGCTTTGACTGCAAACAGCATTCTATCGGGAAATCGTTTCAATAAAAAATAAAAATAAAAACAATTGGTACCATAGACGTATTGGTATATAGAACGTATGGGCCCACCTGATTACCGTGTTGTTGGTATTGTTATCGGTGGTTGGTCATGTTATTTCTGTTCAGAGTAGAATAACCGCTACACCAATACAATTCAGACTTTAACTTTACATTTCAAGTTGCATGCATGTAGTAACAGCTTAAAATCTGGTGAACGGTAAACTCGACGTCTATTTCTCTTTACGTAATTAAAAAAAATATACTCAGGTTTTCATAATATAAAAAATTGCGTTTAAAAACATGAAGAGTAATAGTATTAGTAAGTACCAAGAAAAGATATTCTATTAATAAATACGTCCAAATTGATCCCAAATAGAACAATGTTCGATGAACTATTAAAGCAGACTTAACAAACTATATCCGGATACATAATAACATCTCAATATGTTTGATGTTTAATAATATTTTATGGAAGCAGGTGTCGGTCACCATATTTGTTTTAGATTCAACTCAGTCCGGCGGTTTAGTTTAGATTAAAAACTCTAACCACAATATCAAAATTCCTCTCGGGGTAGAATATTTTTCGTTTTTCAATAAAATTGTTGGTACTCAAATACTACTGTGTGTAGAATGGTGATTTTTTTATAGTTACCTTCTGGGGCACTCTGTATACAAGCGACCTTTGAATTCCAAAAAATAACGTACACGGGAAACAAAAATTTCAACTGTCCTAATAACTTCAGGTATTATGTCTGAGAAATCTGCTATAGTCATTATAATGGGCTTTTTTTCACCAAACCATTAAGAAGGTAGTGTAATCTTTTAAAAACGACTGTAATCAAATCGAAGGTTAGAATGATTAAGCGAAGGAATATTCGATGAACAATCACTATAACAATATATACGCATAAGTTGTCAAAATAAATATTGATATACTACTCTCTATTCAAATACTACGTAGTATTAATTGGTAGATAAATTGACCTATGGAACTATTTACACTACACGATTGTTACCAGCCAGGGTTTGGAATAAGAAAATGAACATATTTTATCCGAAGGCCAAATTAATAATAATTTATTAACAGTCATAATTTAGAGTTCACGAAATACCGTTCACACTCCATAGTAACTATTGCACATTGAAAATGTCACTTCTTTACTTTAATTCACTATTACTTCGCCTATGATTGTTATTGGCTTCGTATCGTATGAAATATTTACACTACACGATTGTTACTAGCCAGGGTTTGGGATAAGAAAATGAACATATTTTATCCGAAGGCCAAATAATAATTTTTAACAGTGGACACATTTTATCCAAATAAGAATTTATTAACAGTCATAATTTAGAGTTCACGAAATACCGTTCACACTCCACAGTAACTATTGCACATTGAAAATCTCACTTCTTTACTTTACTTCACTATTATTTCGCCTCTGATTGTTATTGGCTTCTTATCGCTTAGAGCTCTAGAGTTGACATTGCAGGGGCTCAACGTAAATGCGGTAACTAGGTTTAATACTTAGGTTTAATAACAAAAGATGAGCCGAAAGCTTGGTCGCCCATCTAGATTAATAAAAAATTAAAATAGTATTGCTCTAAATGGTACTTACTATCTTCATTTATTTACAATTACTTTAAAAAAAACCTTTCAAATGTTCTTTAAAAAGTCGTTTCTTCCTTTGGATTTGAAAGAAAGACAAATAAACAAACAAGCAAACAAACACTTTCACATTTATAATATTAGTATGGACTTGGTTTAATCATGGACTATCGCTATTTTTTTATTATAGTTTCTGCAGTCACCTCTTCTAACGAGACCAAACTTTAACAATTTGTATTGTTTACGTATATAATCTTCTATAAAATTAAAAATTTATAGTCTAAAAACAGATGTTCGTACTTGAACAGTCATAAAACGTAACATATTCTTGAACCAGATCCATGCTTAAAATTTGAAGAGAAAAGAAGACAGTCCCGTAATTAGTACGTTGACCTTTATTTAAATGAAGTAAAGCTACAGTAGTCGCTACGGTACCAGAACGAATCGATACAAGTGCTTATTATCACCATTAGCCGTAGGTACAATATAAAAAATATACATTTGCCCACTTGACGAACAACGCTAGCCGTTGTGTTGTGCAACCAACAACAGTGTAAACACACTGTTATCTGTGATTTTTGCACGTTATAGGTATATATATGTAGGTACAGGTAATATATATTTGATAAATCGTATCGTTTTATATAGATAACGGACTCCTCGTACTTGGTACTAAATCATCACTAATCTAGACATCGGTGTACAAGCTTAAAGTAAATTAGAAAAATCGTATGCGACACGAGATCCAAAACCACGGCATATTCAAATGACTCGATACAAAAGTTATGCAAACGAACCTGTTTGTAAATAAATATATATAATAATTATGAAAATGGTATAGTAATGTTAAGGAAAATTATTTAAGGCACGGTGCCGTAAATAGAATGCACCATTATCTTATATATGGAGGTTAAATAGGTAGATTTTCTAATCGCAATATATTAATCGATTGATAAATTGTAGAATGTATTTGAGGTTCAGATTTAGGTTCAGGTATCTAATGTGTATTGACGTCACTAAATATTTCAATGTCTAATATTAAAACCAGCTCATTGTATAAACCAATTAATGTTTTATGTTAAGCGATATTTTCAATTTTACAAAAAACAAACTGAAGGAAATGAAGTTAGAGTTAATAATTATCTTCACCACCGTAGCCTTAAATCGTATGTCGGTGAGTTCATCTGATAAGCATCGGAAAATAATTTCCAGGCACAATCTGTTACAGAGTCGGTTCGACGTTTCGGGCTTAATTAATAACAAGTGGGTGGGCACTCAATACAGCCGGTGAGATAACAACGTAACGTTAGTAGCTTGCATCTGCACTGAATCACTTCAAAGCCGCACTGTAATTGTGCATTTCGATTAATTTCATAAAGCTTTAAAGGGAAATCGATTTTCCAAGTATAATATCAGATTAAGTGCCCAGTCTCAATGATTTTTATTTTTTTTACTAACAATATTTCCGATACACGGTACTGAAATGTTTCCTCATATAATATTTCCGAGACATTTTAATTTCAATATCATCATCACCTTCTTGACCTTATCTTCAGTATTTTGTATTTTAAAGTGTTGTTTTGTACAATTTTATTCATTTTAAATTGTGGTTAGGAAAGTTACAAGCTTATTTATTCTTCAATCGATACCATTAATAATTGACGATTGTCTAATAACTTGATATTGATTTGATAGAATTTTAGTATAGTGTTGCTAAGGTGTGTGTGTGAAGTTTGCTGAAGTTGAGTGTGCTACACATTTAACTGAATCTGTTTGAATCTGATCATATGTCATAAGACAGACTTTATGCTGGAGTCATGGTCCAGACGGCTGGCCGATCCTTCGGCTGGTCGTAGGACCGTCGAGGCGATTCGCCCGGTTCTTGTGAACTGGGTGAATCGTGACAGAGGACGCCTCACTTTCCGGCTCACGCAGGTGCTCACTGGGCATGGTTGCTTCGGTGAGTTCCTGCACCGGATCGGAGCCGAGCCGACGGCAGAGTGCCACCATTGTGGTTGCGACTTGGACACGGCGGAGCACACGCTCGTCGCCTGCCCCGCATGGGAGGGGTGGCGCCGTGTCCTCGTCGCAAAAATAGGAAACGACTTGTCGTTGCCGAGTGTTGTGGCATCGATGCTCGGTGACGACGAGTCGTGGAAGGCGATGCTCGACTTCTGCGAGTGCACCATCTCGCAGAAGGAGGCGGCGGGGCGCGTGAGAGACGCACAGGCCCGCCGCCGTCGAGCGGGGGCCAGGGAGGCGGATATCGCCCAAGCCCTGGCCCTCTAAGTGTTTCGGGTCTCCCTCACATGTCGGCCTGGGGACCGACGAAGGGGGCCTAAGAAGACGACGTGCAAGCTGCTCTGCACGCGTTTTATGCATGAGCATCCGGGTGATGGAAGGCCGGCTATCCTCAACCCACGCTGGTTCTGACCCAGCGGGGTATTCCGTAGGATAGACCATTCTAACCGGCGCCATCTAGGCGGGCTTCGGATAGCCTGCCGACCGAGAGGGCTGGTGGTCGTGGCGCCGACGACCGCCAGTCCGGCGTCCCGAGGGGGAGGGTGATGGGAGAGATGTGCTCCGCACTAAACGCTTCACTTTCCCCCCCTTGCCTTTTCATGAGTTTTGTCTCATGCGAGGTTTGGACGTTGGTTGTTGAGAGACAGGAGGTTTTAGTCGGTTCGACTCCGACATGCCCCGCCCTAAAAAAAGACAGACTTTATACAGAAAAAACTTCTAATATAATTATTTATGATATTAAATTATGCACACAGGAAATCACACTGTTTAATATTTAGTTAATAATTTGTTTCCCATACAATAATTATATTTC
Source organism: Bombyx mandarina (assembly GCF_003987935.1). The sequence continues at coordinate 4,216,478 of NW_021011481.1, forward strand.
ACGGTAAAAATTCGATATCATTTATTATAATTATTTATAATTAATGTACAAAATGTGATTTCCTACATATGTGTTTTGGGAACTTCCTTTACAACAACTTTCACGTGTTACTGTGGTTCGACTTCATTATCTGTCTACGGAAATTCACTCCCGCTTTCGATTTAAAACTAGCATTTTTCACCTGGTGAATGATAAACGGGGTGACAAAAGGTTCAAACTCTGAGTTGGAAAAAAATGGAAAAACCGAGTCCTCCTAAAGCTTTGTTCGGACTAGGCAAGTATTTTAGTCGAGTACCGAGTAATTTAGTGGCTAAACTACTCACCCGAAAAAATAGAATAAAGTGGATTGACTTGACTAAATTATTTACTAACCTAATCGACTACATTTTTGATGCTCAGACACATTTAGCTACTAAATTACTCGGTACTCGACTAAAATACTCGCCTAGTCCGAACAAGGCTTTATGGACCGCCACGACAAATAAAAGCTTATGTGGTGTTACATTTTTTGACCTTTTCGAACAGACCACCCGCATGAGAACATTTATCGTTGCTCGTCTAGTTGCAGGCGTTCGACAAATAGAAAACTGTGCCAGTCATCGTGTTTTATCCCATACGATAACATCATGGGAATCGAACGCTCGAGTGCTCTCCAAAATAAATCTGATTACCGTGGTTATGAGCAACATCAGTGAAATATATTTTGGGGTATTCCCACTCAATCCTTTTATAATCCCGGCTCACAAGTGAGCCCGTTCAACCAGTGACAATTTAATCTTTTGAATAATGACGTAGATTAGTTCAACTATTTACTTCTGACCGAAGGGTTTAAATTATTTTATATCAGTTTAAAGCGTAGTCGTTATAATTGTTACCCAAAATAAAGTTGAAATATATAATAATTATTATATAACGCTCGGGAAAATCTTAACTCCAGTTGAGTCCTTCAATATGGAACGTTAAATACCTTTTAATATCCCCAACGAATGAATATTTAGAACGAATTAATCTACGTTATAGATTTAGAAAAACTATATCAGGTTCATAGAAAGCGCTTATCTTAGAGACACAGATAACAAATATCACGTTCTAATATAATTTAATTCTATATTTAGTACAAAGCAATAGCTCTTTTAGACGGTGCCTTAAAATGTTACTAGGTGTTAAATTTTACGATTCAAGCTAAAACGATTTGACGAGACTGTCGTCTTTGTAATATGACAAGACTCATTCGCCCTTAAGCTTTACGACTCACGTAAATTAGCTTTTAAGTTTTAAATATATATAGATAGATATAACTATATACGTACTACTTATTTATAACTCGATTCATTTTATTGACACACGCATGGTCACTAAGTTATGTCGATTTTACTGGTAATCGTGATCTTACATAAGCCAGCTTACACGTGTAATAAAAATGAAACCCGCAAAATTATAATTTGCGTAATTACTGGTGGTAGGACCTCTTAAAAGTTCGCGCGGGTAGGTACCACCGCCCTGCCTCTTTCTGCCGTGAAGCAGTAATGCGTTTCGGTTTGAAGGGTTGGGCAGCCGTTGTAACTATACTTGAGACCTTAGAACTTATATCTCAAGGTGGGTGGCACATTAACGTTGTAGATGTCTATGGGCTCTAGTAACCACTTAATACCAGGTGGGCTGTGAGCTCGTCCACCCATGTAAGCAATAAATAAAGAAAAAACAGCTTAATAAGATTTTTAAGGGCACCTTTTTTCATTTTCGAACTCGAAATTAAACACAATTTTCTATTTCACCCCTCGACGAACGAATCGAAACCGCTGTATAACCGAACACATATTACATTCATGAAACGATAGACACAGCTGTGACCCATAATAATTTATTTAAAAAAAAACATACACACGGGACACGACCCCTTTTTTTAATCCTCCCTCTCTGAGTTTAATGTTGTTTTTTTATGGTGAATACTTAGGTATGAATGGCACAAATTCATACGTGAAATATGCTAAGTAGAAGTATGGGAACATATCGACGCTTGAAAGGCAAACGTGACTAAGCGACAATGCGTGAACTTTACAGTAGACTAATTTAAAGTTGAAATACCTGAAAAAAATTATATTTTAACGAATCTAGCTGTAGGATTGCAATGATTTTAATAGACTTAGAAATATATTTTTCTGCGCATCGAATATGGTTATTGCCTATCATTTATGTACAAAGCAGTTATTGTCGCTTAGTCAACTTTGCCTTTCAGACGCCGATATGTACTCGTAAATATGTAAATACATATGTCATTATTGAGTTTTATTATCAATATTATATTTTATGGGCAATTAAGCTCACTCCCAGCATAGTGCTAAACAGATACCGAAGGCCTTAGATGCCGCAACGTGAATGCGCCTGCCCACTGATGATATGGTAGATTGTTAGCCCGCATGAGTAGATAACACAACCTGAATAATTACGCAACGAAGCAGTTATTCCAATGGTGGGACAGCCGTTACACCTATAACACATTTTAGACCTCGACCTTGATGCTCTTAGTTTACCATACATCATGATGTCTACGGACTACCCTAAGCATTAAGGATCAGATGAGCCGTGAGGTCTTTCAAAGAACTATGTAATAAAAACAGTCATAAGACATAACATTACACTGTTCATACCGGAAAGCACGATTTTACCGAAAAAAAAAAAAAACTTGCAGTATCCTCCCAAGTGGGCTTGGAACATGCCTTAAAACTAATACTAAAAAGCGAGAACTTTATGATTTAGAAAAGAAAATAAGAAATGATAATTCTATTACGATTGGATGGGAACAGTAGTAGTAACTGTAGCACGTGATGATCATCATCATCATTATCCTGCCCTTCTCCCAGTCACCTGGGGTCGGCGCAACATGTTTTCTCCTTCCATACTCTTCTATCATATACCATTTCTTCGCTCACTCCCCTCTTACCCATATCGTCTTTCACACAATCCATCCATTTCTTCTTAGGTCTACCTCTTCCTCTATATCCTTCCACATTCATAGTTAACACTCTCTTTCATTATTTCATCATTCATAGTTAACTGTAGCACGTGATATTTGTACGAATAGTGAATTCGATGATAATTCCAAATTTAAATTATAATGAAACAAGTAAGTTATATAGACACGTTTCCGCAATGTAGTGACGTTGAAGCCAACAAAAGAAACACATGACTACATCATATTATTATCATATCTCTAATATTATGACAATCTCATGGGTTAGATTCAAGAACTGGTTTTTGGTAACATTTTCGTCAAAGCTGTGACGTTTTGCTATCGTATGAAAGTGAATCATCCGTTACTTCCAAACAATGACTAACGATCATACCTCAAAATAGAATCTCGTTAATGAATGAGATAAACTGTTTTTTTCCTTCTACTATAAAAAAAATATTTATTTTTATCAAAACAACACGGTATTATAAACAAGGAATATCGTTGCTTCTATTTAAATTAACTAACTAGCGTGATGAAGATAAACAATGCTGGTAAAAAGATTAAAAAAAAAAAAAAATTGGAATGAGCAAACTTTTAATCTTGAAAAACATCTGATTTACAACCTCTGCATCGAATGCTTATTTTATCTAAGGACGACATTCAGTGAACTGAATCTTGATTGTTTGTAGATTCCAATCAAGATTAGACTGTGGTAAGTTCGTTAATTTAGTGCAAACGCGACGAGACGGTATTTCCCAGGGGAAGTCGACCCTTTATCCATTACCAATCAAAATGGTTCGTTGTCGTTCACGCGTCTATGATGTACCAACCGTGAATAGTATTTTTTTGTACTTTCTCCACAACTCTCTAATTACGAAAGTTTTAAGAACATAAAACAATAAATCCAGATCGAACCGTACGTAACACCATTGATGTATTCATGTTAAAATAAAACATTGTAAGTATGCTTTACGATCCGGTCTTAATCAAGACCTAACCTGACCTATTATACAAGAACTACTGAAATATATCTATCTACCCACACACAAACCCTGTAAAACTTCGGTTGTCCCCGGGGAGAACGTCGTTCATCCAAATTTATATTAAAGAGTTCACTGTAACCCCTACCCTAGCGAGTCTCAAGGTGAATGGGTGTATTCATGTTGGTTATAAACTGATCTATTCATGTATCCCAAGTAATGATGACTGCTTATTAGCGGATCTTTATAATGAGGTCGGATTTTTTCAGATACGGATTCACAACCTTGGCCATTTCGAGCTTCTGCTGATAATGCGTTTTCCTTTCCCATTTCTAGTATTAATATCCTTACCGTATTTTCTTACCTAACCCTGCATCTAATTACTATGTCGAGTACAAGTTGTGAGGAAAGTGGTAATTCTGCAAAGATACCCACGGCTCGCTTTTTGCTACTGCAAAGCTTAAAGAGCACATTTCTTTCTAAGGACGGCGTTAACAAATTCCACCGTTCTGAATACGATTTTGAACTTATAGGATATTATCCCTGCGCATTCTAATATGGACGCCACCATCGAACGTGAGCGGACACTGGATATTAGTTCTCTGGTTACGTGACATCTACCTTGTCTAAGAGTTTATTCACATTAAGGATTTGTCAATTCTGTGTACGGTATACATTTAAAAGTGTATAGATTAAATTAACGTACTCTACCAGTTTCGTTTATACTGATCTCTTGTTTAATTTTATTAGTCACCAAAACGTGTTTTTTGTAATAACAGTCATTTGTCCGCCGCCTTTTTTAGTCCCATTAACACTCCGTGGAGTCTACACGTCATTGCGTTTACAAAGGGTAAAAGCTTCTATCTGTCTACTGACATTCTTTTCTTTATGTATATTAAGTGAGTCCGGGCGACGTCTTCCCATAAAAGTCAACGACACTATTCGAGGCTTAAATAGTAATGTAAATATTTAAAAGGATTCAACGGGAGTTTCGTTGTTAAACTGGTCCATTTTTACGTAACTTGTGAACACTAAACTGATAAAAGGATTATGAGATGATCTAATATAATTCCATAAAATTACCGAGCAACGAAAGCATCTTGATTACGCCACGGAGATTAAAAGTAACGCGGTGGCGCAACGAAGATACGCAACGGACAGATTTATCGTTACGGAAACCAAAACTAATAAAACTTATTTTCAAAGTAAACTCATTACAACAAATAAAACCCATGCGGTTTTCTCGTAAATAATAAATAAATAAATACATTATTACAGCGTTATTGATTTTTATAGGCCAATTTTAGTTGGTCCAATGCAAGATCTTTCTTGCTGTATGTTGGCAGACATGCGACCGTGACCTGCAAGTTATTAAGAGGTTACCGGTACCTATAGAACAGTCTTTCTCAAAGTGGGCGATAACGCCCCCTTGGGGGCGTTTGAAACCTAGAGGGGGGCGTTAAGGGACCCAGGAAAAAATGGGGGGCGTTGATGTGGGTTAGGGGGGCGCTGTAAAATTTGTAATTTCATTTACTTTATAGTATTTTAAATTTCACTAAAATTAAAACTCACCTACTACACAATAACGAATAATTAGTTTATATTTCTACCCTGTACGATGTTATAAAAACTTAAAATAATTAACATAGATTTCGTAGGATAGCCCACACACCGTACGCAATCAAGTTGTAACCAGTTTCTGCGGAACATGATCGATGATAGTCAAAAAATTAGAGCAATTTTACCTTAATTACATTGCACCAGAAATTATTTTAAACGTTAGAAAAAAAACTACCATGCAGAGTTTTAAAATATTACACATACGTAAACTAAAAAAATTGAGGTTTTCTTTACTTTCTTTCTTATTTGTAACATAAGGGCATTTTACAGCATTTTCCTAGCATTTTATAAGAAATTACTGATGTAAGAATCATAATTTTTATATAAAATGGAAATGCGTATATAATTAATGTTCAAAAAACTTGTCTTAGATTATTATTTTTTACAATTTACCCATTACCGTCCAATGTCAAATAGTATAGTAAGCCTAAACAGCTCACTTATTGTAAACATTGTTTACTATTTTATTTCTATATATAATAATAGGTTGGGGAAAAAGTTTCTTCGCATTTTTTAAGAAAATTCACAACATTTTTTTTAATATAGTTTAATATAGTATCAAAATACCGCAACAATTGATTTTGGCAGTCCTCTCGTGATGTTAACCTGACACTGCCTAAAGAATTCTGAAGAGATCGAAACAGGTAGAAATCTGAAGGTGCAAGGTCAGGACTATACGGCGGATGCATTAACACCGCCCGGCCAAGCTCTCTTAATTTTTGCTGAGTGGCTAAAGATGTGTGAGGTCTAGCGTTATCGTGGTGAAAAACCCCACCCCCTCTGTTGATTAATTCCTACCGCTTTCTCTCAACTTCTTGCTTTAATCTGTTGTTCGCAGTAGAGTTCAGAATGGATGATCCTGCCTGGTGGTAACAGCTCATAATGTATAATGCCCTTCCAATCCCACCACACACACAGCATCACCTTATTGCGAGTTAACCCGGGTTTCGCCAGAGTCTGTGAAGCCTGACTGGCCTTTGACCACAACCTTTCTCGTACGTTCTTGTCGTACGTGATCCACTTTTCATCACCAGTTATCAGTTTCTTCAAAAATGGTTCGGTTCCATTACGTCGTAATAAAGAATCACAAATGAGTACACGGTTCATTAGGTTTCTTTCATTGAGTTTTTTTATGTACCCAGTTTTTTTCAAATGCGCCATAACTAGTTTGTGGTCAATTCCCAATTCTTCAGTTACGTCGCAACTACTAACTGATATGCCGATCTTGCCCCACTTTTTCAAAAATGGCATCGATTTTATCCGTTATAGGGCGACCAGAGTGACGTGCATTTTTGACATCAAAATTTCCGGATTGAAAACGCTTAAACCAAATTTGTGCTACTCTCACAGACACTGCACTAGATCCATAAACATCGCAATTTTTTTTCACGGCTTGCGTTGCTTTTTTACCTTTTTTGTAGCTAAATTTTAAAATGTATATATGTAAGTGAATATCTTCATTAGATTCACTCATCTTAACAGTACGAAAAATAAATAAAAATCACACATCTTCCTAATTTTAATTTGGAATTATCTTCTTTCGAATTTAAACTTTTAATGATACCAAAACCAGCCAGATACAAATAGTATAGCCAAAGAGATTTTATTACAAGTTCATACATTTTTAAGCTATTGCATAGCTTTTATCGCGGGCCTTGAGCGCGGCGACCGAATCATGAAGTTCCGTAACGAAAAAAACCTAACATCCCTCACTTCGCCTACCATGTAGCTCACGTTCAACACATTCACACGTTGCGCTTGTGTAGTGTTTGTGAATAAGCGCGTGGCGTGACGTCACACTGCATGCGCATCATGAAAAGTCTGCCCATCTCTCTCTCGCGCGGCTTAGCTTATGAGTGTGACGGAGACAGTTAAGGTTTTACCTTTATTAAGGTTTAATATAGCGTGGTCTAGTTTTATTATTGTTTTAATATTAAATTATCATTATCTAATTATAATGTCATAAGTTGATAAAAAATGCTATGCAATAGCTTTACCGCCGCAGCTCCCGAGTGCCACACGTTTTTGTTTTGTCAGGAGGAAATCGCCGGACTTCCGCCCTTCACTGGGGATGGGGGGCGGGGCATGTCGGAGTCGAACCGACTAAAACCTCCTGTCGCTCAACAACCAGTATCCAAAACTCGCATGAGACAGAGCTCATGAAAAGGCAAAGGGGGGAAAGTGAAGCCCTTAGTGCGGAGCACATCTCTCCTATCACCCTCCCCCTCGGGACGCCGGACTGGCGATCGTCGGCGCCACGACCACCAGCCCTCTCGGTCGGCAGGCTATCCGAAGCCCGCCTAGATGGCGCCAGTTAGAATGGTCTATCCTACGGAATACCTCGCTGGGTCAGAACCAGCGTGGGTTGAGGATAACCGGCCTTCCACCACCCGGATACTCATGCGTAAAACGTGTGCAGAGCAGCTTGCACGTCGTCTTCTTAGGCCCCCTTCGCCGGTCCCCAGGCCAACATGTGAGGGAGACCCGAAACACTTAGAGGGCCAGGGCTTGGGCGAGATCCGCCTCCCTGGACCTCGCTCGACGGCGGCGGGCCTGTGCATCTCTCACGCGCCCCGCCGCCTCTTTTTGCGAGATGGTGCACTCGCAGTAGTCGGGCATCGCCTTCCACGACTCGTCGTCACCGAGCATCGATGCCAGAACACTCGGCAACGACAAGTCGTTTCCTATTTTTGCGACGAGGACACGCCGCCACCCCTCCCATGCGGGGCAGGCGACGAGCGTGTGCTCCGCCATATCCAAGTCGCAACCACAATGGTGGCACTCTGCCGTCGGCTCGGCTCCGATCCGGTGCAGAAACTCACCGAAGCAACCATGCCCAGTGAGTACCTGCGTGAGCCGGAAAGTGAGGCGTCCTCTATCACAATTCACCCAATTCACAAGAACCGGGCGAATCGCCTCGACGGTCCTGCGATCAGCCGAAGGATCGGCCAGCCGCCTGGACCATGACTCCATCACGGACCGCCGAGATTGGGCCCTCCGCGCTCTGACCATACTGGGGCTGGGACGCGCCACACCCCGGGCACGAAGGTTAGCCCGCCACTGATAGTCAGCGGCGAGCGCCTCCGCCTTTAGGACCCAAGGCGGCGTCCCAGCCAGTACACACGCCGCCTTGAAAGAGATGGTGCGATAACCACGGATGATCCTGACCGCGATGGTGCGTTGCGGCCGTTGCAGCAACTTCGCTACCCCCACGGCCAGTGACTGGCCCCACACGGGCGCCTCGTATAAGGCCATTGACCGCACCACCCCCGTATAGAGACGGCGTGTCACCTGGTCAGGCCCCCCGATGTTGGGAAGAAGCTGGCAGAACGCGCCGGCCACCCTCAACAAACGAGGGACCAGGTTCTGAAAGTGAACACGGAAGGTCCAACGACTGTCCAGAATGAGGCCGAGGTACTTCAACTGCACCCCGACCCGATACGGACGCCTCCAACCACGATATGGGCATCGACACTCTCCGGGGCCTGTGGAACCACATGGCCTCGGATTTACTGAGTGTCACGTCGAGGCCCAGTTTCCTGATTTTGCCGACGACATGCGCCACCCCAGCGGTGGCAAGACGAGCAAACTCAGCAAGTAGGAAGCCACCAGTCGGCGAAGGTAGGGGGGCGCTCCGTGTCTTACCAGGGGCATTTTTTTAAATAAAAGAACACTTATTGCGGCATAACTATAATAGTTAGACATATGCTGTCGCGACACTTTTTGTAAATAATAATGTTTTTTACAAAGTCATAGTACATTATTTTATTCTATCATCAATAGTTTTCGTAGGGCATGCGACGTAAAGAATATTTTAGGTAATTTTTTTTTTGCCTTTGGTTTCATTATTGGAGTTTTAGTAAGGATACCTAATTTGTTTCAAAAAAGGTTATAACCTATGTCACCCGGGAATAGTGAAGCTTCCAAACAGTGAAATAATTTTTCAAATCGGTTTAGTAGTTTCGGAGCCTATTCAACACAAACAAACCAACACATCTTTCCTCTTTATAATATTAGTATAGATATTAATTATTACAAATAATAAAAACGCTGACTTAGGCGGCGGTTTTTATTTGAACCAGTTCTAAATTATAAACTAAAATTCTATGAAAAATTACCCATATTTATCTATAATACGAAATTATATTAATTTATTTTTCGTAGTTTCCTTCCTTCTTGCGTCGATAACCCTCAGTGTTGAGGGTCGTGACCTCCTCTAATAACTTTCTCCGGCATCATCTTGCGCCATTCCTGCCTGTCCTCGGCTGTGTGGATAGCAACGGGGACTGAGGTATTGAGAGTGGAGCGTATTTGGTTCGACCAGCGCATTGGATTTCTGCCTCTGTGCCTTCTCCCGCATACCTTGCCTGTTACCAGCAGCTTTTCCAGATTGTCACCTCTCTTTCTGGCGATATGTCCAAAGATCTCGAAACTCCTCCGCGCGCATGTAGTGCTGAGGCGCATTGGAATCTTGAGCTCGGTAAGAATGGATTCGTTGGTTCTGTGTTCTGTCCAACGAATCCCGAGCATTTCCCTCCAGCACCACATCTCAAACGCGTCGATGCGTTGGCGGTCGCCTTTCTTGAGGATCCAAGTCGCTGCGCCGTAGAGAAAAATGGAAAAGACGAGGGAGGTGACGAGCTGCTTTTTAGTATTCCTCGAGATGTTTCTGTCCGCGGTCGGAACACGGTCCATTTGGGACATAGCGCTCTTTGCCATACTGATTCGCCTTCTGAGGTCCTTTTCGGAGGATCCATTACTAGCTATGACGGAGCCCAGATAAATGAAATCCTCTACGACTTCCAGGTTTAGCTTATTCGTAGTTTAATAAGTTATTATTGTTAGTAGTTTTATTTACTAGTCGAAATATAAATTTTTAATTATCTTATAAATGAGAATCTTATATTAATGAGAAAGATATTCAACAAAAATAGTTTCGTTCTAATAAATTAGCATAGTAATAGTACAGTGAACTAGCAATTTATTTTGGTAATTCTGAATTTAAACAAACATATTGATGAGAAGAAGTCATTTTTACTTTGCAAATTTGTAAATACACGCTCTGTAGCAATGTATGGACATATAATAATATGAAGAAACAATAATAGCATCTACAAATACATATGTACTACGTGGTACTACATTTACTAAAATTAATACAACATTTATTAATTAAATTAATGAAATTGTGGTTTTAAAGTTTTAGGGGTGTATAAAAAATGGGGGGCGCTGAAAAATAATTGACTTTCAAAGGGGGCGGTAAAAGAAATAAGTTTGATAATCACTGCTATAGAATGTGTAATTGAAGCGTCCAGTCTAACTTATGAACACGTGTTTACGATCGACTTCCACGACGAAAGAATAATGTGCTATGAAATGAAACCCACAATTTTTAACATTTACGTAATTAATTACTAGTATGAGTACGTATTGAGCTCGCGTCACTATTTAGTACAAGCAAGCATACGTTCAAATTTATAGGGTAGAACAACCGTTAGTACCATACAATTGATAAACTTGTGTTTTTCCAAATAAAAAAAATATAATAAACATGTTTTGTAGGTTTCATTGCTTATTGCTTCTAAGTGCTCGTGTCGCCATTACATTTTCAATGCCAATATTGTTAATGTACTATATAGACAAAAAACTAAAAGCGGCCAACTAATCTTTAATTTAGTAATACAATGAGCAATTGTTTTGGCACTTTATCTTTAAAATAGAAAGACTTGATTGTTAAAAAAATGTACGAAAAAAACCGACAGAAGATAATGTGTTATGAAAATTTTTATGGCTCGCTCCCTTTTTTACAAATATTTGTGACTTCAGATAATAAACTCAGATAAAGTAAACCAAAGATCTTGACAGCAATGTAGACAAGGTTATGGAATGGAAGTTTTTTCAAGAATGTTGATAAGATATAATCTGCCGTTACACACCATAGTAAAGATGGAATGAATGCTTTGGACAATTATTTTGTCTTTCGCAGACAATTTAACAGATCCTAAGCGGAACGACACCATTTACTTTTAACTTTTGATCACAAAATACAGCACACCTGATGATGAAAGGTGAAATAAGTAATCTATAATTCAAAACGCGAGGAACAGTCAAGGGGTGCCTGGCACAGAAAAATCTTTTCAAACGTTGTTTGAAGAAAACCGCTCTAAAAAGACCATAGAGGAGGGGAGAGGTTTATAAACAACAATCAAAACCCTGTCACGCTCCGGTGACTTTATTTATTTACTAGCTGCTACCAGCGGCTTCACCTGCGTAGTGAAGGAAAGGTGTTAATAATTTTTTCTAAAGTGTCGGGTCATGTTTCTAAAGATAATATAACAGTTTTCCGTTAGAATGAGATGATTTTCAGGATAAAAAATAGCCTATATTTATTAATATTATAATTTTCTCTACTGAACTAAAACTTTAAGAAACACAGCGTAGCCCGCACCCACTTGAAATCCCTTCAGGTTATTCAATCCCGACTCTGCAGGATAGCTGTCGGAGCGCCATGGTTCCTGAGGAACGTGGATCTCCACGATGACCTCGATTCAGTTAGTAAGTATCTACAGTCGGCATCGCTGCGCCATTTTGAGAAGGCGGCACGACATGAGAACCCTCTCATCGTGGCCGCTGGAAACTACATACCCGACCCTGTAGACCGAATGGTAAACCGTCGACGTCGCCCAAAGCACGTCATTACGGATCCTCCTGATCCATTAACGATAAGACGGATTCCTTTTGTTTGTTTTAAGTTTATTTTATACAAAAGCTTAAGTATTTGATTTATGGATTGAGGCACTACGAAGTCTGCCGGGTCAGCTAGTAATATTATATAATAGTACGAAAGTATGGATTACATGGGTAGGTATACAAAACAAAAGCCTATCCGGTGTCACTGGTTGTCGTGTCTATAGACATCAGAACGTACACCAACAGCTTTTTTCCACTACCCATTGGCTGATAGCCTAAAAGACCTTTCCAGCTACGCGCGGCGCGTGGGTAGATGAGCTCACAGGGTCAACCTGAAGGAATTTGCTAACACTAGCACACCTGAGGTACACCAAGCAGGCATGATTGAATAGTACAAGACAGCTGATACAGCAGACATGATTGATACAAGACAGCGCGGTATACGTGCGGCCTCACAATGTAGGGTATATTATATTATTATATTAGCACCGATGCAAATGGAAGAATTTGTTTCGAGCCCTACACCCCAGCAAAAGATAGGAAAGAAAAAAGAAGAAGACCACCAATAAACGCCAGTTGGCGATTACAATAAGTTCGTGTGATATTGAAAGAGCGCTGCTGCCCATTCTATAGTTATTCCCTTAGTGGTATTTTATGATAACTACGAACACGAATGGGATAGTGCTATTTTAGGCTAATACCACACAACCGAGTCATGAAAAACATCGATGTCTCGTCTCGCGCGCCACTTTACGTAATTCTGAAAAAAACCTTCCCTGGGGCACCAATAACTATATCAACTTTCATTACAATCAGATGACTGGTTTAAGAATGTATACAGGACAAACATAGAAAGATTCATTTTTATTTATATGGAAAGAATTTATAATTGAGTCGTCTATTATCAAAGGTGGCAATCTGTGCATTTGGACAAAAATTTTTTATTGATATGTCAATACAGATTGATTTGAATATAATCGTCTCCTTCAAAGAATACGGTTCAAAACCTGCATTAAATAAAGGTTAATACTTAACCTGTTATTTATCTAAGATGTCGTTCCGAAGAGTTTTGTGACTGCCAATGGAATACAAAGTCAATAATTCGTTTTTCTGATTTACCAATCATTGTCCAAAAGTCAGATTGCCGGCTTTGATAATAGACGACTCAATTATAGACATTGAGAAAACATTTAAGTCGTCGTGGCCTAAAGGATAAGACGTCCGGCGCATTCGTATCTAGCGATGCAACGGTATTCGAATCCCGCAGGCGGGTACCAATTTTTCTAATGAAATACGTACTTAAGAAATCTTCAAGATTGACTTCCACGGTGAAGGAATAACACCGTGTAATAAAAATAAAACCCGCAAAAATTATAATTTGCGTAATTACTGGTGGTAGGATCTCTTATGAGTCTGCACGGGTAGGTACCACCACCCTGCCTATTTCTGCCGTGAAGCAGTAATGTGTTTCGGTTTGACGGGTGGGGCAGCCGTTGCAGCTACTATACTGAGACCATAGAGCTCATATCTCAAGGTGGGTGGCGGCGTTTACGTTGTGGATGTCTATGAGCTCCAGTAATCACTTAACACCAGCTGGGCTGTGAGCTTGTCCACCCATCTAAGCAATAAAAAAAGAAAAAAATGTTTATTGTGTCCATTATGTATTGCTGTGACTACACAACAAATTTGTACTTCAAGGTTACAAAAGTGAATTGAAATTTGTCTTTGGAGTAATGATAATTTTTATTTAGTATTTTTTAATCTTATCATGTAAGTTGCATGTTCACTTTGAAAAATATTCCAAATGTATTTGTTTTTTACTGTCTTTTGCTTTTTAAAATAATGTAGTATTATATTTAGTATATGTGTCTCCGTCACTCAAAATATGAATGATCAAAAAACTACCTGTAAATAATGAATTATAGCTTGTTTTTCTTTTGTATATGCAAATATATATAATACTACTGATGTGGTAGTGCACAGCTACAAAAGTGAGAATTTCATTGCAATAGGGATTTCAACAGTTCTTACTTTTCCAAATTGCAATGCACTGTATAGAAATAATTTGTATTACAATTTTATCTCCTTATTGTGGAAGAATATTACCCATAATACCTGACTTTGACTACCCATTCCATCTGTAATATGTATATCTATTATTAATATGATGGTACCGTGCCAGATACTAAATCTGCCAACAACTAATACAATGTTTCAGCTTTGATTGTAAACAACCTTTAATCACAAAGTACACGAGTTTTGTTTTTAATATACTAGATGACAAAAAAAAAGTTATATCAATATACAAACTTTTTTTTTCTAATAAAAAGTGAGTAAATATTACATAAAACATTAAGTATAATCTAATAACTTTTTAAAAACTTGTAGAAATTCTAACAAAATCCTTCTAGATATTATGTTATGACCTTCACTAATCACCTATCACCAAAATAAAGTCAATGAATTTAGTAATTTCTTGTTATTTTAATACTGATCTATTATCATATTGGATCTGATATGGCGTATCCTAACTTTAGAAGGTTATTTTCTTGAAGTTTCGAATGAAAGTACATGATAAGACAAATTATAAATTTCCAACGACATCAATTCCAGATGTTTAAATTCTAACTGAAATTTATTCTTCAACAACAGCATCCAATTTCCCAAGTCCATAAATAAGTAAAGCAATTATTATGGACTGGTACCGTAGAGGTCAAGGTAAACGATGAGGTATATTTTTGTTAACTTACCGGCGATAGTCAATCTGTCCATATAGTTGATGAGGTTAACGAAGCATAATATAGAGACAGTCATATATTGTGAGAAGGTCACTTCACGTAGACTGTTATGTCTTCTCGCCTGTTTCTCCTGTAGAAGTGCCGTCGCCGAATCATTATCACCGTTTATAACTAACTGCTGGTTCGAAGTGTTCGGTGTTATACCACGAGGGTCCATGATTACAAGAGTTTCAAGCACTTTCAAATTCCACGAGAAAGCGACCGCTTTCAGGAATATTTATTAACGAAATGTCTTCAAACTTGTGGTTAAAAAGTATACTTTATATTAAATCGATACTCAAAACAAATAATCACAGAAACGTTAATCATCAGCTTTAGGTCTTAGATTCATTTCTATTTTTATAATATATTTTTTTAAATGAATTTAATATTTTTGACGTAATGTACGTTTTTCTCATGTACACATCGACAAGAACTGACGTCTATTCTCTTTGGACGTCTGCGACCGAAAGTCTATACGTAACTTAAAATAGGGAAGGCGATGTAAGATCGTCTCTAATGAAGAAATCGATTTTAACCAGATTTTATAAATCGAATTAGCGTAAGCTCTCACAGAATAGAAGAATACGGAAAAAACGGAAATTATTAGCGATTAGTGATATTTGGAACACAGATTTACATTTATATCATAATATGGTAAGTCTTATGTAAGTGTCCTATAAACTTGGGACCTGTGACGCTAAAATTACAACCATCAGCATGACAAGCCAGTATTGCAGACTCAACAAGCCCATCGCAGCGAACTAAGCGCGCTTCCTGGTCCTAAAGCCGCACCTTCACTACTACAAGACGTAATAACCCTCCATTGATATTGTTATTGTTAGTAAAGGGTGTTGGGACTATCAACCAACCAGTGCCAGTGCAACCCATTTAGATATTTTGTGAATTCCTCGACTTTAAGCCTCTTTTTACAGGCTTCCCTTTCCTTAGACATATTTTTATAATCTGTTCTCCGAAGACTAAGTATTCTTTGCTGTCCAAGATCTCAGTCAGACAAGATGTAAAGAGGGGTTTCCTCCTCTTCACTACAATACTGAAACTCACATTTTATTGCGACCCATGCGCACAGAAATCGGGGTGTACCGGTTTTAATCCTTCTATAGGCTACGACTAGATTTTCTGCGTTCGTGACCCTAATTATAGCCACGCGCACCATTTTAGTTCAGTCTCGACTAGCCGCAGACTTCAAGCAGCTTGCTGAGATTAGCTTGCCAGTTCTAGTGCAGGTATATTCCAGAATTTACAATACGAACTGCTATTGTAAAGATCGATTTTTGAAGTATCGATCTTTTTTTAATGAGTTTTCAGACATCGATTCGGATCAATTAAACGATGGATCTTTTTGGGGAGAATCACTATTTCTATCTGAAAACTTGACCAATGAAAATTTGGGATTTGAATGAATCTGGTTTATGTAGTAGCTTTTTGGAATGAATGAAAAATTGTTTAATCTAATTTTAGAAACTACTAATTCACTTTCCTTTATTTATTTTTTGGTGTCAAGAGGAAATCGCCAAATTCCCGCTTAAGCGGTGGATGCGGTAAAAGGGGTATGTCGGAGTTGAAACGACTAAAACCCCTGCCTTTCAACAAACCAACATACGTCGGAGCCTCGAACGAGGCAGAACTTGTTAGGCAGGCAAGAGGTAATCGAAAATGTTTCGCGAGGTGCGCCAATTTTCCTATCACCCTAGACGTCGAATTGGCGGTTATCAATGCCATCATCACTAGGCTTTTCAGTCCACGGGCTGTCCACATCCCGTTTATTTTGCGCCGCCAACTCATATCCCCGGCCCCCGGTATACCCCACTGAGTCAGAATCAGCATAGGTCAAGGGGTGCGATCATCCGTCACTTAGTAAGTCACTATATCTACATCGTTTTACTATGTCGTATTTAACAGCTAACCAAACAACGGCTGTGGCGATGTGATAATTGGTAGCAAAATCCAAATGCGACATATCGATTTATAAAACTCAGAGATTATAATAATTTAGTTTCTTAAATAATGTAACATTTAAAATGTAAATTTAAAATGGATTGCCACCTCACGCAATGCCAAGAATACAATAATGTTTTTGTCTACCTTTTTTTTTATTGCCCGTATAGGCAAACGAGCACACCGTTACCGTAATGGCTCATGGACGTCAGCAATGCTAGGGGTAGAGCCAAGCCGCTGCCTATCGTTACCTACCTAGGGACTACATTACTCTTCTGTTTTTTGTCGAAAAGGGGATACACAACACCCAAAGGATTCATTATACCGTAGCTTTATGGCTTAAAGGGAAAACTTTCTGTAGAAACTCACTGTACAAGAGGGAAGTGGTTCAAGGTTAAAAAGAGAACAACTCTGTTTCGGTGTCGGGTGGTACGGTGATTGAATAGAGACCGTGGTATTATTTCCATTCGTTTTTCGGAGCAGTTCCCGTGAAACAGATGTTTGAATACGCATAGTGGTCTAAAGTCTCCACGTGTGGGTACCTGCTTAGCATTGTCTACCACCCGAGTGTGGGAATATTACTCGATGTGGGATCTGACTTGTGCCATCTAGAGCGCAAGCCGCTGAGCAATTGAGAAGTTTTTGGGATTGGCTAATTATTTCCAATTTTCTAGATTTCAATTTAGCCTTGAAACCAAATTGCTCCAAACCTAAATACCTATAATATTTACAATAATACCAGACGGCGCTCGAAATCTCTAAAAAAATATTCTATCGAGATTAGAGTCGTTGAGTTGTGTAAAGCCACAAAGTTACTAGGGAAGAGATCTCCTTTATTACTTATTATTCTTTTATATTTTCAGAATACAATGATGGCCATGACAATTTTCTTTTTTGATAACTGCTCCAATTCAACATGCGGTCAATCGACGTGCCAGGATATCTGATATCTGTTAACATATGCGGTTATCTGCCTATTAAAGTCGGTAGCTCATAATCACTAAGAGTACATTTTTAGATTACTAGGACGACTATACTTCATCTACGTAACCTAGTCTTTTTTTTTACAGGAGATAATCACCGGATCTTCAGGTGGTATGTGGGAGTTGAACTTCACTAAAAACTCCTGCCGCTGACAGCCAGCGCCCCCCCCCGGAACCGCCCGGAATGGCCCGGGCCATTGAGACGACGGACAGGGTCGACGCAGAGTATATTACATCTATCCCGCCGTCCCCCAGATGCCGGATCGGCGGCCGCCGGCGACACGACCACCGGTTCCCTCGGTCGACGGGCCGGGAGTCTGCCTTGATGACGCCGCGTTGCACTTTCCCCCTGAGCGGTCGGACGAACGCAGCCTGCCATCGCCCGGCTTCCTATTAAGGGGCGAGCGTGCCGAGCCACCCCACGCATAGGTCCCTCCCCGCACAAAGCGAATGGATCTCAAAGCTCTTAGGGGGCCGGGTCACGGATGGGACCTCGGTCCTGAGCCCTACTCAGCGGCGGCGGATTTATGTGTAGTGAGGAGAGCTCTGCCTCACTCGCCCTGCCACCTCCTTCCGCGATATGGAACACTCGCAGAAGTTGAGCATAGCCTTCCAGTCGAGAATATCCTTCCCTTGTCCGGTCAACACCTGCACTAGATGAAAGGTGAGGCGTCCTCCGCCACGATTCACCCAATCATCAAAGACTGGGTAAACCACCTCGACGGTCCGTAGACCCCACGAAGGGTTGGCAAACCGCCTCGACCACGACTCGAGAACCTAGTCTGGTGGTGTTTTCCAATGAGTGTGTAGTGATAAAATCATTTACAACATGTTTGATAAGGGACATGCCAGCACTCCACCACGAGGGCGCGCTTTTACTGCCAGTAACCCCTTTGTCTCGTTGTCCTCAAATTAAATCATCCTCACCCTTCGCATATTTTTAATCCATCCAGTCATAACGATATCGATGCCTATCCAATACCGCACTAATGCTCGTGAAGTTAGTTATATCGGCGGCATATTCCACTTCGATAAATGCACCAAAACTGGTTGTTTACATAGCGTTTAGTGGCGGCCTCTGCCCCTAGCGTTAGTGATGTCTATGAAAATCGGTAGTCACTCAGCATCCGGTGGGCCGTATTCTCGTCTATTGAAGTAATGAAATAATAGCGGGTAGGACTAGTACTGAAATACTATAAAACATTTTAGGTACACATATTTAGATTGCAGTAAATTATTTTAATTTATTTTTTATTGCTTAGATGAGTGAACGAGCTCACAGCCCACCTAGTGTTAAGTGGTTACTGGAGCTCATAGACATCTACAACGGCTGCCCCACCCTTCAAACCGAAACGCATTACTGCTTCACGACAGAAATAAGCAGGATGGTGGTACCTACCCGCGCGGACTCACAAGAGGTCCTACCACCAGTAATTACGCAAATCATAATTTTACGGGTACCTATGATTTTTATTACACGATGTTATTCCTTCACCGTGAAAGTCAATCGTGAACATTTGTTGAGTACGTATTTCATTAGAAAAATTGGTACCCACCTGAGATTCGAACACCGGTGCATCGACTGCTGGTGCAACACGAATGCACCGGACGTCTTATCATTTAGGCCACGATGACTTCAAAATATAGGTTTGATTAATTTGAATATAGGTTGGTGTAATTAATTGATACTTGCTCGGTGCACCTCTACGTATTTATTATACATTAAATTAGCAAGATTTGTTTGCCCGCATATACAATTCGGTTTCATTTTTACTTAAAACGTTTGATACCAAAATAACTTAAACAATAATGAAAAGCTAAAATCGAAATGAAAGAAAAAAGATCAAAGACGCGCCTTACTCGCACTGAATAAACTGCTGCGATTTGCCGCGTCACAGAAATAGCTCGAATGTGCCAAGATGTTTTTGTGAGCTCCTAAATTATCTAATTTATAACTTAAAAAAAATGCTGTTGATTTCGCAATACCTATTCTTACAAATACCTAAGTTTAAGAGAAATGTATCACTTTTTTTTACGTGTTCCCCTATGTAAAATTACATCTGTGCTTTATATGACAAATTACAGATTTATTTCTCTACTTGAAAACTTTTATGATATTTTAAACAAAAATCTAATTAGAATTCCTAAGGCAAAATAATTCATTACAACAAATATCATACCATGTACAACAGCCCCAAATAATCAATTTGCGTAAAGCGACGATCGAATGAAACCAAAGCATCTAGTATTTAAATTATTTTTTCTGAAAGGAAAATAAACATGTAAGCAATTTAATAAGCTGTCCTATGAAGTTTTTGTTATTATTGAAAATTAGGTTTTAAACAAAAAAAAACACATGGTCTCAATTTTAGTGGACCATTCCACGTATGGGCAGCAGCATTCACGTTGTGGTATCTATATGCTCGTCTGTGTATCTTACTCAAATAACTTGTTTTTCTAATTTGGAAATAAAAACACTAACAATTTACAATACTCACCCAAAAAGTTTTATTTATAAGAAGATTTATAGTGATCTAAATTTTAACAAATTAAGGAGTACTTTGTCCTGAACAATTTTCATTTCCATTTTGTCCAGACTACCAAAATATTTTGCCAAAACTAAAGTACACGTCTTGAAAATTTTACTATATAGTAATTTATTTCAGAGCTTACGTGATTTCATTGAAACAGATAAGATTAAGCGATGCTGTGTAATAGCTAGAAAGTACAATGTTTAAGCTTCACTACCATAAGTGTATAGAAATAAAAAAAATAAGATTTAAATAATTTATTGCACATCTTATACCAGAATAACATAACATTATATAATTATGCAAATTCATTTAATTAATGTTAATACAATTTTTATTAATTTAGTGTTGCTTAGTTACAAAAATTTTGCAAAACATTCCTACATTCTGATTGTAGATTAATAATTATTACAACAACAAGATTTTCGACCTTACGTCTCAAGATAGGCTACATTGTGTCTATGGGCTGCGGTAACCATTTGAAATTAGACGGGTCGAAACCTCGTTTCATTAACGATAGTTTATAAAATAATAATATCATGGAAAATATGCCGATACTGGTGTTGACCGATACGTATTGCTTCTTGATGACTTTTTTTCTCTGTAATCAACCTTCGGCAAATTGATGTTGGTATTTTCTTTACCTCTTTGTGTTTCAGCGGAAGTAGCTTTCGAACCTGTTCAAACGTTTAAAAACTTCATTTAAAAATAATGAGTATAAGTATTTAAATTAATAGGGGTTAAAGTATGAAATTGCCGTTTTATTGTAATAGGTACTTCAAATTAACATAGAACCTTCATGGTTTGAGATTTTTGAGTGTTTTTTTTTAAATGGTAGGTACCTATGAGGTTCTTCTTTTAAAAGACGTGCAAAATTCGATTACCTATCGACTTTCAGTTGTATTTTATTCAGCTTAGACAAGAAAGATGCTCTACAGGAACTGCAATTAGAAACCATTCGTCACCCTCCGTATTCGCCAGACCTTGCTCCAACGGACTACCCTTTTTTTCGTGATTTGGCCAATTTTCTACGTGATAAAAAGTTTTCTTCCCAGGAGGCAGTACAAAATGCTTTCATACAGTTTGTAGAATCTAGATCACCAGAGTTCTATCGCAAAGGCATAATTTACCATCCTATTAAGATGGCAACAATGTATCGATAATAATGGAAGATATTTTGATTAAATAATTACGTTAAATGAAAGAAAACACGAATTTAAAATTTTCAGTACAAATCGGCAATTTCATTCTTTAACCCCTAATATTTATAGATGTATCCAAAATGATTGCCCGTTCTTTGCCCGAATTGATTAATGAAATCTCCACCAAAGCTACTAGGCAAAAAAAATAAAATAAGTAGGTACCTTTCGTAGCATGGTTGATGTTACTTGCAGGCTTTAAGTATTTTGGATCCAATCCTGTTTTCGAAGTTGTACTTTGAATTTCAGGACTCTTTTCTACATCAGACCTGTTCCAAAAAAAAGATATTACTATAATAGACACCATTGTAACCATGTTGATTTGTAAACATTAAAGAGACAGTTTGACTGACGTCGTTTTTATTAAAAGCACAAATTTTGTACAACTGGAGGCTTTTCGTAGGATTTGGTGGGAATTCACCTATCAATTTCCCACTTTCAGCCGAACGCAACAAAATGGGCGTGAAAAGAAAAAAATTGTGATTTTTGTTATCGATGATCGGCTAGATTTATTTATAGCTTAATAATATAAATCGGCCAGTTTTTGCAAATATATAACAAATTAGAGAGAAATATAAAACCAGCAATCGTTTTGACATTCCATAGATCACGTTTACTTACAATTTGGATGTAGCGTAAAAATTTATAGAATCATCAGAAACGTAGGGCAGCGAATCATTTCGGATGTTTTTAGCTGTGAAATAGGGACTTGAGCTGCTTGAGGGCTTTGTTCCGTGGTTATCATTGCTTTGAGGCAGGTCTACTGGCGTGCAACCCTCCAACTTTTTGTGTAGCCACTGTATCACTGGAAGAGGCGAAAATGTTAATTTTAAAACACTGGAACGGTTAGGTTTCATATATCTGGAGGACTCAAAAATCCTTTCTTAACGATATGTCAATAAGAGTTTCTTACATTTAACAGAATGCATTTAAATATTTATTTGTTCTGTGGCCTCTTCATCGCGAATATCACTAGTCACCGAAATGATTTATTGACGACATAGCGTGCAAAAATAATAAAGTGAATTAAGTGAATTTGAACCCCAAGCCATAATTTAACACATAATAAAAGCATACTTTATTTTCAGGTATGAGAATGCAATTTACCTAAGCAATTTATTGCGTTAGTATGCAAAGTAAACAAATGCATGTCAGAAGATCAGCAAACGGTTTGAGGAATTATTTTATATTTATACTAAATAATATAACTCTTTATTTGACACCACAAGTACAGAGTAAGCATATAACACAAATAATAGATAGTGACATAAATTGGCGGCCTTATCGCTGAAAGCGATCTCTTCCAGGCAACCTTGCAGGGAGAGGAATAAGCAAACTAGCATGGACGGTGCTATATCTTAATAAACTTACATAAATATATATACATATGTAAAAAATAAATACAATACATATAATAAATATAAGATAGACTTACATATAATTAAATATAAATAAATACTAAAAATATTTTTAGGTAAATAAATACAAAATAAGTAGCAACTTATACAGTTATATCGTAGGGGCCATATTATTGTGCAAGGTAGTGCAATTTTAATCTAAACTTGAAAATTTAAATTTGAAATTTATTATATATTTAATGAATAAATATTTCACCCATATTGTTATTTTTTATAGTTTCCTCCTTGTCTTTTAAAGTCTTCTCACTGGACTCGTACTTTTGATTGAGATCATTCAGTTCTCTGCGCAACTGCTCTAGGTTGTTTTTACTATCGTTTAACTCAGATTTGAGTTCGTCAATCTCTTTGGAGTTACGCTCGATTACCTTCTCCTGTTCCAGTGCAATAGCCGTTCGACACATTAGCTGGAAGTGGTCACCAATAATATCATGATTTAGTTATAATTAATATCGTATTTGTCGGCTGAAGAAACTAAAAGATGACTGGGACAAAATATTGGTTATTCGGGTCTACCAATAAACAAATATGGTTATTTGAACGAATGCTGTCTCGTGCGCTTCTCTCTAGACGTAGTCCCTTCGGAGACGCCGGAGTCCGACATAACCAGATCTGAAGCACCATTGACCGGGTATCCGTAAATAATAATGAACAAGGAATTATTATATGGAATGTGAATTATAGTGGAATAAAGAACATCGCGCCTTTTATTGAGACAGCACATACTGTAGGTTGGGGTTGTTGTAAGCCCGCACAGATAGCATTCTGTATATTTCTGTCACAAACTAGCCATACAGTATTATTTATACTTCAACATCATGACTCAAGAGACAAACATGTACGTTGTAATGTATATGAGCTCCGGTAACTAATGACTACTAGTTGGGCCATGCACCCATGTATGTAGTAAAAAAATATACTTCTTACCTTTTCTTTTAATTCTATTAAATCAGCATTTTGTTTAGAAATGATTTGATTTGCTTTCATGAGTTGCTCCGTCGTTGATTGTACTATTTCATTGTTTTTGTTAATATGAGATTCACTGACTGCTACTCTTTCTTCTAAGCATGCCTAAAAGAAATAGGTATATAACTCATAAATAGGGCTTCTTATATGCTAGGCTAGTTCAATGATTTTTGTTCACTCAGTCAGTACCATACTTACTTTTTCCCTTTTAAGGTTCTGAATTGTGTTTTTCAAGTCTTTTATACTATCAGCATTTTCCTTAGCTGTCTGAAATACAAAACATCCTGTAAATTTTAAAATATTTTTTACTTATAATATACTTATAATTATACACAATACAAAAATGATTTTCATTACAATAAAACAATTCAGAAATTACTTCAAAATTATCAAAAACATTTTTTTAATTGCCCTTGTAGGCAGACGAGCATACGGCCCATTTGATGGTGAGTTATTACCGTCGCCCATGGACTTCAGCAATGCCTGGGGCAGAGCCAAGCCGCTGGCGTACCGCTTAATATTCTCCACAAGCCTCGTTTGAAGAAAGACATTCAAGATTTTCAAGGTGGGTGGCGCATTTACGTTGAAGATGTCCATGGGCTCCAGTAACCACTTAACTCCAGATGGGCTGTGAGTTCGTCCATCCATCTAAGCAATAAAAAAATATATATATGTCTTAGCGCTCGGGAAACACCGTGGAGGGGAGCTCATTACAAAGCCGGATGGTACGTGGCAAAAAAGATCTCTGGAAACGCACTGTGGATCAACGCAGTGGCTCCAGGTAGTATGGATGAACTCTACTCCGGTGTCGGGCGGTGCGATGGTAAAAACGAGATGAAGGTATCATCTCAAACAATTCCTCGGAGCACTCCCCATGGAACATACGGTACAAAATACAAATGGAACCGAAGTCCCTTCATATACCCAGAGGTTCCAAACGATACGTGAGAATGGGATTATCGGCAATCCGAACGGATCTCTTCTGTATGGAGTCAAATGGAAGTAGCTGGTATTTAGGAGCCCCGGCCCAGAGGTGGGAACAGTACTCCACGCGAGGCCAGACCTGTGCTTTGTATAGCAAAAGTCTTTGTCCAGACGTGAAGTACCACTTCGATCTGTTGAGGACTCCCAGCATTTTTAAGCCAACTTGGTTTTGCCCTCCAAATGACTCAGAAATTGGACATCGCCCGAAATATCGACCCCAATATTCTTGGAAGGTTGCAGGGATACTCCTTGGAATTGCGGTACCATGACAAATGGGTTCTTCGCAGTGAATGCGCAATGTCTTCAACGGTTTGAATTGAGCTAAGTTCAATTCACCCCACTTGCGAGACTCGCCCCAGAAAGACACAAGTTTTGATCGTGTCTCTTGCACCACGCTCCGACAGAGACTCTGATGGTCGATATATCGCGCAGCCTCCGTGCTGTCATTCGCATAGCAATGCATGCCCTCAATAGAAAGCATGTCATTGGTATACAGGATGAAAGGCGTGGGGTAGACCACCGAACCTTGTGGAATTCTCTAAATACTTCAGGAGTTCCGTATTTATCATTCGTTCCATCACCTTGGAAAGCAAAGAAGTTATCGCAATAGGCCTAGAACTCGACGGGTCCGACCGGTCACCCTTCTTGGGGATAGGGTGGACGTGGACGGTCTTCCATGAAGATCGAACCCTGTTAGTACTATATGAGAGGCGATACAAACGCGTTAGCGAAGGTGTCAGCTCAGGGGCACATATTTCCAGAACCACTGCGGGGATGAGGTCTGGCCCACTCGTCTTATGGACGTCCAGGAGTCGGAGCTCCCACCTGACTGTACATTGTGTAAAGCATATTTCCGGCAGAGAGCTATCACACCGGGGGATGTTCGGTGGTGTGGCACCCCCGTCATCCACTGTCGAGTTTGAGGCGAAAAGTTTGACCAGAAGGTCAGCCTTCTCTTTCGCGCTATGGGCCAGAATATCATCAGACTTGCACTTTTTTTTTCCTACCTAGCTGAGAGCCTTGAGAGGCCATTTCAGCGTAACCTCAACTAGTAAGTGAGCTCACGGAGCTCAAACCTGACGACGTTGCTAACACGGACCCTAGCAAGAGCCGTGCTTCGCAGAATCTACCACCGGATCGGAAACGCGACCCACTGAGAAGATCCGGCGAGAAACTCAGTGGGCTGCGTCTGAGGGTTAATTTACTTAATTTTCTCGTCGAGCCCTTCGTCGCAAGCGACAGGTTCGACGAGAACGATGACCGGTGCTTGAGGTACCTAAAAGCACCGTTAGTGGATCGGGAGGATCCGAAATGACGTGTGACTTGCGCAGTGGTGGGAGACTAGACCTGCAAAACTTTCCTTCTGCAGCTTTGGCGAGCACCCAAAAAGCGTGGCTCCCGGAAGGATAGCTCTTTAATCGTTCGCCAACTCTAGCGACGTGCTCCAATTTCGCCTTGGAAATAGCCCTCTTGTAGGACCTGGAAGCGACGTCATATTTCCGCCTTTCCTCTGAGACGTTAGGATCCCAACGTCTCCTGGCATCATGGACCGCTTGAGATGTGCAGCATACCTACTGGCATTGTTATACCAAGGTCAGCCGTGACACTCGACGTGAAAAAAAAAAGCGAAGTGGATCATAATGTCCCTTGTAGTCATCAGAATTATCAAAGTATATGGCTTGATTTAGATGAAGTCTTTACCTTTTCCAAAAATGTACATCTAGAACTTTGATGGGTATACTGCCTCTCTTTCTCTTGAATATCTCTCTCTAAGCCTGTACTATTAGCTCTTAGTGTGGCCACTTCAATATGTGACTTTTGGACTTCTTTCTCCAAAACATTCAATCTTTGACTTCTTTCACTAGAAATATTAATATTGTGGGAAAATTATTACTCAGATACTAGAAAAAGTATTTCTAAAAATAGTTTAGTTATGGGGCTGAAATAGAAATAAGCACCTTGCATTAATTCTATTCTGTTAGAACACAAAAAGGACGAAAGAAGCAGTGTCCAACTTACTGGACTGAAGTTGTTAATGAGTCTAACATGCACAAAGATACTGCTCGGTTACCCTGATGGTTACGTTCAAGTGAGATTATCCAGTGACAAAATAATAATATTAAACTAAATACCTTAACTGCTTTTCTAAATCAAAAATAGTATCTTTCAACTGCTTGCATCGAATATTTAATTCATCAAGTTCTTTCTCTTTTCTTTTCAAAGTTTCTTGGTATGAAGTCAGATGTGCTTTCATTGTCATTTCGCTATTTTTCTGTAGATTTGTTCTCTCCTGTAAAATTCAAATTTAATATCTCATAAGTAAGGTTAAAAATATAATGAAATGTACCCAAATACCCAGGATAACATTCACAGTACACAAAATTCTAGACACCATCAAATCAAATGCATACACAGATTCTGCAGACATTTAAGTTTATAAACATACAACTCAGAAACAGACATCTGTGTATTCTAGAACAGAGGTAGGAGAAGACAATATAAAATTTGGTGCTAAAGAGTAAAAATTTACTGTCCCTAGGGAGATCTAGGTTTCTGACATGTATTGATTAAGATAGGTATTGCTGAGCCAGTCTATGAGATTACATGTATGTCTACCACCAACCTCCACCAGCAATGTCTTATCATTTAACCAGCTTGTTCAGAAGTTCAAAGGATTGGGTCAATTGTATGGATTTGGATTGTATGCAATGCAAATATAAATTGTATGCAACTGGATTCAAAGGGTCAATTGTAAATTTTAGTAAGATCATGTTGACGGCAGTAATAAGCTCCCCAAGATCAATAAGTTTGTTGTTTAAGAACAATATTTGTAGTATCATATTTCACCAAAAGCTCATTTTCCATATGGTACATATATTCATAGACAAATTTAATTTTCATCTCCCTTTGGATGCATTTATCTAACAATTTCCTACAAACCTGAGTAATTTTCTCACGTTCTTGTTCAAGTGTTTTTTGAATTTCTATTTCTTGTCTTATTTTATCATCTTGCATTTTTGCTAATGTTAGATTCAATTCTTTGATTCTATTTTCTAAACTTACACATTTCGTGTTTAGTGATGACTCATTACTTGCAGCAGCAAGTTTCAAAGAAGATAACAAATCCTGAAAAATAATATCAGTAAATATAATAATAGTAATAAAAGTCTATCAACTTCACAATATTTCGCGTCTGTGTACCACACTGTCGTATACCCAATACCTGCAAGTTTCAACTTACTTTCAAATTTTTGATAGTACTAGCCATGTGTTGTTTAATATCTGTATCAGTTGCTGGACAAGTCTTCAAGGATAGATGGATAAGACGTTTGAACTCATTGTGCTCTACTACTTCTAAATAATACTGTAGAGGATTTGTCTGCTGCATTATAAGGAACCTAGAACCAGTATAGTTTAGAAATTAAAATATTTAAAAAACTTAATTTATTCAACTCTGCTATTAATCTGCACCTTGCCTTTTCGATGTCAGTTTTAGTGGTGGTAGGGTATCTTGTGAGTCCGCATTGGTAGATACCACAACCCTACATGTTTCTGCCATGAAGCAGTAATGCATTTTGGTTTACCTTCAAGGATGGGGCAGCCGTTATATTGTAAACCTGTGACTTTATAGCTCATATCTCAAAGTGGGTGGCAGCATTTAGCTTTTAGATGTATATGGGTTCTGGTAACCATTTCAGACCAGGTGGGCCATGAGCTTGTCCACCTATCCAAGCAATAAATAATAAAAAAGACAGTTTCATAATGGAAAACTTAGTTGCGCAACTGGCTTTGGTAATGCTACTGATTTTACTAGCTACTCATTAAAAAAAACTATCAACTATCTATTAAGGGCAACAATATCACTGTTTGCAACCGTAAAATTATTAAAAAATGAAACTCCCTAAATTAATCTCAAACTATTAAGAAAATGAATACATACATATTATTTATAGCACACTGCTGCAACAGTTTAACAAGTTGTGCTGGAAAATTATCAAAATCCACAAGTAAGCCTTGTTGTTTCTTCAAGTCATCATAGTCAATCCTTGTTAATATAAGAACACATAAAAACATAGGATCGTCATCGTCTGATAAAGTTATTCTCTGTAAATATTGATTAAGATCAATTAGAAACATAAAATATTTAAGTAAATGAACCTAATTCTAAACTCTAGTATCCCAACTTTAAATAAAGAAACATTTCTAAAAATCACCTACAATATAAATCATTGCTCTTTATATACTGCTTGTTTTATTGATTTAGGTAGAAATCATTTTTTTTATCTTCAAAAACAGTGTACTGTATTGATGAGTCGTGTGGTAACCAAGGATACCCCCAATCGGTTAAAAGGTGATAAACCTCGATTAAAATAAAACATAACTAACCAAACTGTCACTTTCAAAAACTTTATTCACAATTAATGTTATATCTTTCTTAAGTTCTTCACATCCACGTTTAAAGGTCACATAATATTTTCCTTTGTGATACATTTTAAAAGGCAAATCTTGAGATCATTTCAACAATGATGACCGGGGCTTACACTAAAATAATCAATTAAGTTCTAGATTAAAGGTGAATTTAAAGAATTTCCTTAGACTAATGAAACTCGTTTCGTAGCCGGCTTTTCAAAATAAATTAGATTGTTATGATTCGTCGTCGGTTTCATACAATTCAAAAGGCTCAAATTAACTGACTAACAAATGACTTTTGACTGATGTGAAATCATAGATAAGTTTCATACTTCAGTGTGTGAAATCCATTCAAATTGTTAATCAAAAAGGTACCTACCTATAACTACATAGGTACCATAAAGGGGGGATTGAGAGATGATTGGGGAAAACTCCAGGAAAATCTTTCGACGCTCATTATTAGTTTTATATTCGTCGTCGTCGTGGCCTAACGGATAAGGCGTCCGGTGCATTCGTGTTGAGCGATGCACCGGTGTTCGAATCTCAGGCGGGTACCAATTTTTCTAATGAAATACGTACTCAACAAACGTTCGCGATTGATTTCCATGGTGAAGGAATAACATCGTGTAATAAAAATGAAACCTAGACGGTGTTGCTGGTGTCCCGGAATACCCCGCTGGACCAGAACCAGCCTGCCGAGTCGGGACGCGATACACCGTCGACCGGTCGCTCTATTACTCCTCGGCAGCGCGCTAGAGTGCTGGTAGCGCGCCGCGTGGCCTCTACCCCTTCAGGTCGCCCCTTGACCTTCACCAGGGGGAGGCCGCTACCTACAGGGGCTGGGACGTTCCTGGTTGTTTGGGTTGCCTGGGTTTTTTCGAGCGCCACCTCGAGACGACACTTAGCCCGGGGAGGGAACCCCGTAGGGCGCCCCGCAGGATCCATTCTTAGCCGATGTTCCACAGTAGGGGGCCCAGGACAGACCCCTGCGGAACACCACGCTCGACGGGGAAGCGGTAAACCACCCCACCGTGTCTGATGCATACGATCGACCTGTCCTCGAGATAGGAGCCGATCAGCCGGCGGAGGTACGCGGGGACGCCGTGATACTCCAGCGCCCCCGCGATCACCGACCAGGGTAGGGTGTTGAATGCGTTCCTTATGTCCAAGGACACTGCCATTGCCACCACGCCCCGGGTTACGGCCTCATCAGAGAGGGCAAGCACGCGCAAAATCGCGTCGATCGTTGAGCGGCCCTCTCTGAAGCCGTACTGCTCCGCCGAAAGATCGGGACCCGACCTGCTCAGGTTTTTTGAATTTTTTTTATTGCCTTTGTAGACAGACG
Source organism: Bombyx mandarina (assembly GCF_003987935.1). The sequence continues at coordinate 4,247,290 of NW_021011481.1, forward strand.
AGCGTACGGGCCACCTGATGGTAAGTGGTTATCGTCGCCCATGGACTTCAGCAATGCCAGGAGCAGAGCCAAGCCGCTGCCTACTGCCAGATGATGCAGGCAGCCACGATCCTCTCCAACATTTTGCCCGCCTCGTCCAGCAACACGACGGGGCGATAGCCCGCGGATGAGTCCGCGGGGCGCCCGTCCTTCCTCAACAGGACCAGTCTGCCCGTCTTCCATTTCGACGGGAATCGTCCCGACTCGAGGCACGCTTCAAAAAGCCCCCCGAACCGGTCCCCTAGGGCCTCGAAGGCCAAGGTCCAGACCCGGCCGTGAACGCCGTCAGGGCCGGGGGCCGCATCCTTCGCTCTCATTTTGGACACGGCCAAAATGAGAGCAAAAATGACTGAATTCAGTAGCGACTGAATTCAGTCAGAAGTGTAATAGCATTAAGTAAGTTAGTCTACTGAATTCAGTCGCTGCTGAATTCAGTCAAGCGTAATAGCATTATGTAAGTTAGTCTACTGAATTCAGTAGCAAGGATGATTTCTGACTGACTGAATCATTTAGAAGTCTAATTAGAAACCCATTTAGGAAGGTGTAATCGCACTCCTCACGATCCCGCCAAAAAGTGTCCTTTTTTTAAACATCAACAACTACCTTAAAATTCATTCATAAAGTTGGAATTTGTCCCTAATCACCCCATTTTACCCGTACCTATTAAAAAAGAAACTGGTCATCTTAATAATAGATTATACACATAATATATTCGAGACACCGGAGAAACAGAACCATAGATAATACACTTAATTGAGACACAGAACCATAGATTATACACTTAATATATTATAGTGCACAGAACACTGTTACTTCTAGCGAAGCGTTTAATAATAACTACAACTGAAAACAGAATAATTTAAAATAATTAAGAATACATAATTAACCTAATAGATTTAAGACAAAATGGTTAAAACTGTGCTAATCGCATTGATTTTATGGATTTCTTTATGTTCTGCGAAAAAGGCTGCACAAAAACCGGATTGGGCTAAAAAAGATATACGAGACTTTTCTGATGCTGATATGGAAAGGTGCAACTTAATTTAATCTACTAAATATTAATAAAAAGATCGAGTTTTTCCTTAAAAATATGCAGTCTGTTATAATTCGTGGCTTGATTTTATTTTAACAAAAGTTGTTGGTTATTAAAAACTATTTAATTTACTGTACGAACTTATTATGTTTTCTTTTCTTGTAGGCTTCTAGATCAATGGGAAGAAGATGAAGAGCCTCTTCCTGAAGATGAACTCCCTGAGCACTTAAGAAAACCTCCAGCTTTAGATCTTACAAAGATGGATATGTCGAACCCTGAGGCAGTTTTACAAGCAACTAAAAAAGGCCAGACTCTGATGATGTTTGTGTCTGTGGCCAACAAACCTTCTAGAGCAAGAACAGAAGAAATTACTAAGATATGGCAAACATCACTTTGGAGCAATCATATTCAAGCAGAAAGGTATTGTGATTTGAGGCTAACGGGCGATTTATATGAGACGAATTTTCCAAATATGAGCACATAAGACTAAATAACAATATCATATGTCATCACCTTCAACTCTTTATCAGAGAACATAAATAGCATTTATCAATTTCTTACTGGTGGGAGGGAGTCTTGTGAATCCGCACTGGTAGGTACCATTTCCCTGTCTATTTCTGCCATGAAGCAGTAAAGTTTTTTGATTTGGAGGGTGGGATAGTTGTTGTATTTAGCAGACTTAGAACTCACGTCTTGAGGTGAGTCATAGCAATTTACATCATTGTTGTCTATGGACTCCAGTAACCACTTGACGCTGACTGGAGCTCATTGACCATCATATAAGCAGTAATAAATATACATATCAGGGTATGATCAAGGTAATGTGAAATAGTGCATTTTTCAATGAAGCAATAATTCCTGTTTTTTTTTTATAGCGTATATGGGTGGATGAGCTCACAGCCCACCTGGTGTTAAGTGGTTACTAGAGCCCATAGACATCTAAAACGTAGACGCCCCACCCACCTTGATATACAAGTTCTAAGGTCTCAGTATAGTTAATCAACTCCTGTAATTCAACATCATCAAGTTTGTTACTTTTTATAAAAAATGAGACAAACACCAATGTTGCTTGACAAGGAAACTTGTTAAGACACCTTGGGTTGTAGCCTCTGGTAACAGTTTCTGTTATTCAAAATTGAAATTAGTCAAAGTTATTATTACCAGTAAACAGTCTTAGTACTATCCTTATTAAATTTAACAGCTGGGTAATGAAGGTGCAGCCCTATTGCCTCTTTATCTGAAGTTTTAGCAGGGAAGAGTAACTAATTGAATGGATATCTATTTACCTGCGGAGTCCCTTAATTCAGTTTATTTTATTGTCATTGAAACTAAAAACCTTGCTTTATAATAAAACAGAATGTCAATAATATTACACAAACATGCATGTGTGCATAATCAGGGTGAAGTCAGAGGTTCCTATCAAATTGATATGATTTTTTTAAACAGCATAGATAGTCAAACGAACTGCTCATTTGACATGTTACCAGTCCCATACCCCAGTATGAGTGGCTTTACTTAAAGGAAGTTTTGTTTTAGGTACTTAATAGATGATGACAGAGCCATTTTCATGTTCAAAGATGGATCTCAAGCATGGACTGCTAAAGAATTTCTATTAGAACAGGAGGAGCTTAAAGAAGTTCAATTGGAAAGTCAAACATACCCAGGAAAGAAACCTGATATTAAAAACAAAGCTCTAAGGGATGAGTTATAAAATAACTATAATAAAATAAATTGTATGATTTATATGTATATTTGTACTAAAGTTTTCCGTAAACATTCCTGAAGCTGAGAGTAATAATCTACCAACATAAATGAAAAAAATCAGAATATTCATTTACAATACAAACACTTTTAGAAAGATTTTATCTTATAATAAAAAACCACAATTATGTACTAGCTAATTTAGTACAATTTGAGATCTTATTAGTTTCATTAAGGTATGTTGAAAAAGCGGTATTTTATTGATCAAGTTATTAGGATGGGCTAACGTCAGGTTATCTTGTAAAAACGAGCAAAATTTTCTATTTTTTTAAATAAAAGTAAATGAAAAGAGGAATCAGTTTTATTTTGTGTTAATGTTCATGAATAATAAGCATATGGCCCACATGATTGGTAATTAGAGAGGCATTTGCCTACATATAAAAATCCAGCTTGCTACCAGTTCAAAAGAATGTTATATTAACAATCAAGTAACATCAAAGAAAGTCTTTTGATGCTGCTACCACTAATTTGTTATAACGGCAATGTTACGCTAAACGTAAAACTCAAAATGTCAATACGAAAAACGTTTTGAACTTCGAAGTTGTAAAGACTCACTGTATGGATCTGTTGTAAAGTTTTAAAGACTCACTGGATGGATGGTGTCAGTGACTTGTTCCTTGGGATACAAAAAACAATGTACGTTATCTTAATTGTAATCAGTCATAATTATTTTAAAAAAAACCAGACAAATGTATTTATATCATTTGTTTGTTGACTCTTGTTTGATTCAGCATCCAATCCTCAAGATCCTTGTGATATGTCGATGTTCTTCAATGAATCGCATAAAAATCGCTACGTTTTCTTCAGTGATCGCAGTCGAGAGTTGGAGCTTTACGAATTTTGTCATGGAGAAAAAAAGGTTTACGGTGTTCAAATCAATGGACAATCAAATGGACGGTAACCAGCGCCTTGCCTCTGCCCCTAGCATTGCTAAAGTCCATGGGCTACGGTTACCACTCACCACCAGGTGGGCCGTGTGCTCGTCTGCCTACAAGAGTAATAATTAAAAATCTCAAAATCGACATTCGTGAAAACAACCACTGATCCAATCCAATCCTGGAGAAATTTTAACGATAGGCAGCAGGTTGGCTCTGCTCCTGGCATTGCTGCAATCCATAGGCGACGGTTACCACTGACCATCTGGTGAGCCGTATGCTCGTCTGCCTACAAGGGCAATAAATAAAAATATCAAAATCTGCATCCGTGAAGACAACCACTGGTCCAATTCAATCCTGGAGAAATTTTAACGATAGGCAGCAGGTTGGCTCTGCCCCTGGTAATGCTTAACCCATAGACATTGCTCCTGTGAGGAGGCAATCTTCTCCCGGTGGTGGCCAAGGTGCAACCTGAGGGGGTCGAGGCTGCACCGCACGCTACCGTTACTCTAGGGCGCTGGTACCAGGAGGATGGGACAAAGCGTTGTCGGCAGCGATCCCCATTGCCGTCGTCGCCGAACATACTGTGGTAGAGCAACCCGGTCGGTGATGTATCGCGTTCCGACTCGGCTGGCTGGTTCTGGCCCAGCGGGGTATACCGAAACGCCACGGCATGCCCGGGCGGCCTGTTAGGGCCGACGTACCGCGGAAACCGGCATCATTGGTGGTCGATCATCGCCTCAATGAATCGTCGGTCGGGCGTCCTCGAGGTGGAGCCGCGGGTCTGGTTACACAAAGTGAAAATCTCGCTTTGTATAATTGGTGATCTTGTTTCAGGATGTGTTGTCTACAGGGTCAGATGGAAGTCCTGCTGATTCAAGTATCTATTAATACTTACTTGAATAAAATAATTCTGATTTTGGTGTACCCCTGGAACACTCTTGGTACCTATTCACTAACCAGGTTTAAAATTAGCTCAACTAGAGCAATAACAAAAAATTGGTACAAAATATTTATTACATAAAAGTTTTAAAAAATGAAATATATAACTTTTAAAATGCATCAGTTGCTCTAAAATGCTCTTCATCAATTGTTGAGTAGATATGACCTTCTCCACACATCCATTCCAAAATGTTTCTGCAAGTAATCATAAAAAAATTAAAACCCTTTAATTTTTCTATACTTAATTTCAAATTTTTATATTATACTAGCTGACCCAGCAGACTTCGTAGTGCCTCAATCGATAAATAAAAGACCTAAACTTTTGTATAAAAGAAACTTAAAACAAACAAAAGGAATTCGTCCGACAAGGGACACATCAAAGTAAAAACAAAATTGTTATTTTTATTTAATTTTGAGGATTTTCATATTTATCTACCTTTTAAGCCTTCTCTGGACTTCCACAAATAATTCAAGACCAAAATTAGACAAATCGGACCAGCCGTTCTTGAGTTTTAGCGAGACTAACGAACAGCAAATAATTTTTATATATATAGATAGATAGATAGAAGATAGATTTAATCTTTTTGTATGTGTGTTTGTCACTAAACTCCTAAGAAAAGGGGCTGATTGTGATGATTTATTTAAAATCTAACTGCTTTATTTTTTTCCTTTCAACTCTATTTTTAAGTTATCATTTATTATCAGTTATCAGTTATAATTTATTGGGGTAAAAATGTTTGAATTAAAATTTAGTATGTTGATTAAAAAATACATACTCAAATTCAACTTTTGTCATTCGATCTTTCAGTGAGGCATACATATCTTGTTTACTAATTCCTTGTTCAACAGTAGAGCCACGGATAAGGTTGAAGACCATCATCTGACGAGAATTTAAGCCATTCACTGAAGAGGTTTCAGTAATTCCAACCATTGAATTTGCAGGCAGCATGTTGTTAATTGGGACATCTTGAATATTTTTTTCCTGCAAAATAAAATCCAATTTATGAAGTAATGTATAGCAAAAAACATGTAGGCGGAAGCACCATTCATGATGGGACATAATAATCCAAAGCAATGATGCAACTCAAATGCACTAGCAAGAGCTGAATGATAACTAAATTTGTAGTTCTGTCTTTATCAGAATAAAGGGTTCAAGTTTGAAAATAGTAGATTATTATTTTAAAATAAAACTGAAAAAAAGGAGAAGCATGTTGGATGTGCTGAAATTCATTTTATATGAAAATTGAAATGGTAAGTCATTGCTGATGAAGAAGACATCATTTACATTGCTGAAGAATCAATAACAAATAATACTATACTATGACATATTTTTATGTACTGTACTGTAATAAAAATATCTGACAATTATTATCAACTCTTTTTGTTACATACAAGAACTAAATATTTCAAATACAAAATTTAAGTGTATTAAGCTAAATGTTGCTTAAACCAAATAGTCTTTAACCCCTCAAAATATTGTGTTATAAGTAGTTACTTCTGCCTTTAGCTATGGTGAATGGAAATGCGAATAATAAATTTTAAGATTACCAGGTATATTAGAATTACCTTCTTTGAGCCAGCTTCCATTTGTATTTTATTATGAATGCACTGAAAGTAGTGAAATGTAATAATGTTGACATCAGTAACTGGCATTATCTTAAATGCCATGAGTATTTTTGTCCCTTTATTCGTTTTCACATTGCCATAAATTTGTATGTAATCATTTACTTGAACTTTAGGTGATGAGGTATCCTGAAATTGAAGCTCAGAAAGATTTAATATCTGTTTTTTTTTATGTAAAATACTCAATATCTAAAGAATCAAAATGGCATATACTTAAATATTCAAAAAGCACAGAATAAGTTTAATAACTTAATCTGACTTTGAGATTTTTTAATTTTTTTTATTACCATGATTGTGGACATGATTAATGGATTAACTCATTTTAATTATTGATTTCGTTTACATTGACATTACTCTGAAACTGGAAGTAACTTTCACTTACTTCAACTTCCATAGCCTCTTGGTCGAGCCAGAGTACAGCCCTCATCCTCCCTGTTATATCTTGGATTGTATATGTTATTTTAGTGCTTTGCATTCTAATGCTCCTGATTCTTGCAACTATTGACACTATTTGAATTTCTGTACCCCATATTTTCACACCTTCTTCTCCAGAATGCAAAGCTTGCCTGATGACTATAGGTGCTGTCCGTGCCGCTCTACGACCCTGTGAATAAATGTATTATTAATATATTAAATTTTCGTAATCAATTGAATTTTTATTTTTTTGTAAACTTACCGTTTTCTTAGGTGTTGCAGTATTTCCAAATTGATTTGTGGTGTTAAGGAAGCCACCTCCAGACGGATCATCTGAATGTAACAAATTCTAATTAATATAGAAAAAACTATAAAGATAACCATGTAAATGATAAAACAACAAACCATTCCACATTGTTTTAAAGTAGAGGTCAAAATTGTTAGTTGAAGACTTTTCTAGTAACAGCAGTAGTACAATGCACTAAACAATTCCGAACCGATCCTAATAGAAAAGGTAGTATGGTTTAAATTTTTTAGTTTTGATTCTTATTCCTACTTTTTTCAAGTCAGTAAGGTACTAGCCACTAGGTTCACATATTTTATCTTCCAAAAGATGATGATTTATTTTGTTTCAGTAACTTATATCCAAAATGTCCCTTTGAAGTTTGGCCAGAAGTCTCAATTAATTCCCGCCATTTTATAGATTTTTTTTAAATTTGTTTAGTGGATAGGCGAAGGGAATCTAGCCCAGAAAATTAAGAAGTTTGTAAGAAGAAGCCGAAGTCATGTTATGTCAGGAGGTGAGTTGAAAAAAACATAACTGTTACATGAGATGTCACAAATATTAAATATTCTCTAATTCACTATCTAATATATTCAATTACAAGTAACATTACAAGTACAAGTGATATTGTCTGAGAGTTTAAAGATTTTAGAAAAGATACATCCAGTGATATTTGAAGTATGGACATGACTCATGTCTATAAAATATTTTATCATCACTCTACTTATCACATTAATATTTATGTAGGTGCGGCACAACACTAGGATTACAGTCTACCTCAGTAAGGCAAGTAATTTTAATATCAAGATATCTTCTTTCTGGTCGTTCCCTCAATGCTGAGAATCGTGACTGTATGTCAATCTTCTCCACTCGGTCCGGTTCTGCGCCATACGTACCGCTCCCTGTATCTGGCCTCCAGTCACCTCCTTGAGTTTGTCCACCCATCTAGCTGGCGCTCTTCCTCTAGCGCGCTTCCCCTCCATTTGTCCGAGAATTATGAGTTTCTCCAGGCTGTGCAATGAGGATTGCATTAAGTGCCCAAAGAAACTCCGAATCCTTTCCTGGCACATAGTCAGCAGGCGCTTGGTGACCTTCAGCTCTTCGAGGATGGAGACATTGGTTCTTATAGCTGTCCAAGGAATGCATAGCAGCTTTCTCCAGCAATACATTTCAAAGGCCTCGATCTTTTTGCGTTCCTTTTTCCTGAGACACCAAGTCTCCACCCCATACAGGAAGATAGAGAGGACCAACGTACGAACCAAACGCATCTTAGTTACTCGGCGAGTATTACGGTCTTTCCAGATTTTATTGAGGCTAGTCATGGCACTTTTAGCCATCCCGATGCGGCGTCCGATTTCTTTTTCGCAGTTACCACTGTTAGAGATCAGCGACCCCAAGTATATAAATTCCTCCACTTTCTCATAATCCTTGAGCGCATTTGATGGACTTAAAATTTGAGCTCTGTCCACCGTCATCACTTTGGTCTTAGAGCGGTTTATGTGCAGGCCAAATTCAAAGCTCACTCTCTCTATTCGCTCCAAGATCCCATCTCGGACTCGCTGGCTGCAAGGATTGTTGTATCATCGGCATATCTTAGATAAGATATTATACCACTATTTTAACTAATGTTCCTAAGAATAAAATCCACTGACCTTACTTACTTTTTATTATAGCCAAAGGCTTTGTTTGGCTTTGTTAATGAGTTCTGCAGATGATAAAATGAGAATCATAAAAATATTGATTAAAACAAGATATTTGGACATTACCCAGCTATTTACTTCAAATTTAAATAGGTGGCACTATAGTTCATTTAAGACTCATTAAGATGAACATTGAAAAAGACCAAATTATGATTAAGATTTATTGAGTGGCAAATAAACTTAGGGCTCACCTGTCGGTCATCGTTTTCCGTCGAATCCGCCGCTTGCGCACTGCTCTTGCCAGGGTTAGTGTTAGTAACGTCATTATGTTTGAGCCCCGTGAGCTCACCTACTTGTTAGGGCTACGCTGAAATAGCCTCTCAAGACTATCAGCTTAGGTAGGAAAAAAAGCCTCACCTGAAAGTTTTTTTTAATATTTGTTTTATTGCGTAATTGGGTGGACGAGGTCATAGCCCACCTAGTGTTTAGTGATTACCGGAGACATTTATAATATATAGACATTTATAACGTAAATGCCGCCACCCAACTTGAGATATGAGTTCTAAGGTCTCAGTATAGTTATAACAGCTGCCCCACCCTTCAAACCGAAACGCATTACTGGTTGAAATAGGCAGGGTGGTGGTACCTACCCATGCAGACTCACAAAAGGTCCTACCACCAGTAAAGATCTGTACTTTTTTGGTTTCTGTAACGGTCAGATAAAACTTTCTTTATATGCTGCTTTACTGCATTTTCAGGCCTATTACTGTCACGAAGCAATCATGCGAAGCTGTCATTTAACAACTATTTGAGACTTAGACCTCGAGTGTTAAGGTGGCGATGTTCACATTATTGTGATATCTACAGGCTCCAACTGGGCCTTGAGTTCGTTCACCCATCTAAACAGGATCTTTTGCGAAAAGATATCAAGTTACTTTTATCCGTTAATTTTGTGTTTACTCAGATTTATAAGTATAATCATAGCAGCTTATTAATCACATAATATCATAAAAGGGCGAAACAAAACAAAATCGCTATACGTGCGTTTCGGGTTTTACCAAAAGTGTCACTGAGATTTCACTGCTCTCAGTAAATTACCACCGTTTTTCATTTCATTTACCTATGGTTCTGTTTTGTGTCTTTTCATTTAATTCCATTTCATCACTTACTGACTTTTTTGCAACAGATATTTTCTATATTAAATATGTTTGCGTATTGTTTTAAAACTTTGGTTCGTTTGGGTTATATTTCGTTTGCTTGTTTAATGGACGAATCAAACAAAAAATCTATGACAGTCACTCGTAGTGGGATTGGGTGGGGAAGGTTATCATTATTTTGTTTTAGTGATTCATAACTGAGTGTTATATTTGTGTTTAATGAAGAATTTTATTGAGTTTGTTACTAAAAGAAAAATGTACAAAAAATTTCAGTCATAACAATGGTAAAAGTTTAATTCAGCAANTTTGCTTGTTTAATGGACGAATCAAACAAAAAATCTATGACAGTCACTCGTAGTGGGATTGGGTGGGGAAGGTTATCATTATTTTGTTTTAGTGATTCATAACTGAGTGTTATATTTGTGTTTAATGAAGAATTTTATTGAGTTTGTTACTAAAAGAAAAATGTACAAAAAATTTCAGTCATAACAATGGTAAAAGTTTAATTCAGCAATGTTGACAGAGCAAGATTGACGCGTTTCTACAGCAAAAAATTTAGATCTTTGCGCCTACATTCAAAGGCAAAATATTATTGTTTCTAAAATGCCTTTCGATTTCTTATGTTGTGTGAGACCAGGAGCCGAAGATGTAATAGACTTAGATTATTCACATCAATCATTGGTAGATTTTCCTACAGAAGTGTTCGTATACGAAAGAACTCTGGAAACTCTGTATTGTCAAAGCAATCGTATAACAGAACTACCTCGCCAGTTGTTCATGTGCCATGGATTAAAGTTTCTCGATGTGAGCGACAATGAAGTGTCTGCGATACCAGCAGCAATTTCATCTTTAGTAAATCTACAACACCTCAATATTAGCAGAAACACTTTAACCTCAATACCAGAAACTATGAAAGCACTTAAATACCTATTATTTTTGGACCTCAGTGTGAATCCACTTGAAAAACTTCCAGATGCTATTACAAACTTGATTGCATTACAGGAACTATATTTGAATGACACATACCTTGAGTATTTACCTGGAAATTTTGGAAGACTTGCAAATTTACGTATATTAGAATTAAGAGACAACTATTTAATGATATTACCGAAATCACTGTCTCGATCAACAGAACTGCTGAGACTTGATATTGGCCAAAATGATTTTCAACAATTCCCTGAAGTAATTGGCAGATTCTTGAAGTTGAAAGAATTATGGATTGATAGTAACAGCTTAACATGTATCCCAGCAGTAATAAAGCCTTTAGAAAATCTCATACACTTGGAAGCTACTAATAATATGATTGAAGAACTTGCTCCGGAAATTGGTTGTTGCAAACAATTGCAAGATCTGACATTAACACTTAATCATCTGACACAGCTACCAGACAGTATTGGTCAGTTAAGTAGTTTGACTACGTTGAAGCTAGATAATAATAGATTATATTCCATCCCAGAGAGTATAGGACAATTGTCAAATCTTGAAGAATTAATGCTAATGTGTAATTACTTGGATAAAATACCATCATCTATTGGTCTTCTTCGTAAACTTCAATATCTCAATCTTGATGATAATATGCTGAGATTAATACCCCCAGAAATTGGTAGTTGTAATAAGCTATCTGTTTTATCACTCAGAGGCAATAAATTGAACAAGATACCTCCAGAAATTGGTCATTTGACTTCTTTAAGAGTTTTGAATTTAGTGAGGAACTCCCTCACATGTCTTCCTCAGTCATTATTAAATTGTGATAATTTGGTGGCTCTTTGGCTCTCTGAAAATCAAAATAAACCCTTAGTGCCTATGCATTCTGAAGTAGATCCTCGCACATATGAACAAGTGCTGACTTGTTTTCTTTTCCCTCAAGTGCCTTTAGCTCCTATTGAAATCAAATCAGATAATGGGAAATCAGAAAATGTTGATAATAATACTTCAGTTCGCCACATTAGCTTTGAAGACATGAAAGCAGCACCAAAAGTGCCTGAAAAACCGGGGCAGCTAAGAAGAGCACCAACACCATATCCAAAAGAATTGAGAGCTTTGGCAAAACATGCTAGAAACATACATAAAGATGGCTCCCAAGATGTATCCCCTTCAATGCAAGATGCAGTATATATTAAAGCAGCCAAAATTACACCTACTCTACAACAAAGATTTGCATCTGATAATAAAATAGAACAAGAGTCAAGCAAAGATCACACTGATGGAATAAACAATGAAGTTATGAAAACATCCGTTTATGATAACCTTTCCTCTGAAAACACATATGACAAGCCACTTGATCTTGCACATGAACAAGGCACCACATACAAAAGTGTAGATCATGCTTTATATCCTGAAAATAATGAAACCAGTCAAAGCAAATATAAAAATGAAAGTTCAGAGACTTATGATTTATCACAGACGCAGTATTGTAAACAGCATGGTGATAAATATTCTGCAAGGCAAGAAATTGATAGATCACACGCACCAACACCGCAGAATGTTTATAGTGGTTATGTGGGATACAGTAACTACCAAAATTCGAAGGAGAACAGTTATGGAAATAATTTAGAAGAAAGCCAGACACATTTGCAAAGACTCAGTGTGAGTTCTCATGGCAGAAGTAGTCAAAATGAAACTATACTTTTACCTTCACATTTCAGTGAACATTCATATAATCCCAGACCGCCCATCAATAATGTTCCTAATTTTAATCCTATTTACTCCAGGAAAGATCATATATGTCACCCTGTTCATGATCATGGTTTTCATGAAAATGTTTATCAAACAGAAGGTCATACGCACACCAAAGATAAATCATATAATACAAGAAATTATGATACTTACAGCTATCATTCACACAGTAGCCGAGATCTACCAAGTCCTAGAGTACATACTGTGAGTCAAGTAGTGAGCTCTACTACAATGCCAAATTTAAATAACTACAGCAATAATTATCCAAATGCAGTAGATAGACATGCATACCAGCCACCTATGCATCAGACACCAACTCCAAATGCAAATATTTATATACCAGTTGGTAGTCCAACTTATGTAGCATCACAATCACCTGAACTTTATTCACCCACAGGCCATACAAACGAAACAAATCCGTACCGCATGACTAATACTCCACTTGTATCTGATGATGGTAGCTACAGCCAAATCCATGCTACTTCTAGTCAAAATATGTATGAAATATATGATGCCATGCCAGCTCCTAATCCACCTAACGTGATAGGACACAGACAGAGTCCCAGTAATATATCGGAGACAATGTATAGCAGGCAGCCACCTCCATATCATATTGCAGCACCATTCACAAAACATGCCCAGTACTTTAATGGTACAGGTGGATAGTGTTTAAAATTAAAAGCATGTGTTTTCTGCAGAAAATGCATTAACACAGAAANTGATGCCATGCCAGCTCCTAATCCACCTAACGTGATAGGACACAGACAGAGTCCCAGTAATATATCGGAGACAATGTATAGCAGGCAGCCACCTCCATATCATATTGCAGCACCATTCACAAAACATGCCCAGTACTTTAATGGTACAGGTGGATAGTGTTTAAAATTAAAAGCATGTGTTTTCTGCAGAAAATGCATTAACACAGAAAAATATTAGTATATTAAAATATGTTTTATGCAATTCAGTAACTGTTTGTTTCTTGAATGTGCAATATATAATATGTGATATCATTAATTGGGAAATTTTTAATGTTAAGGTGCTAGGAATGAGAAAATAATAATAAAAAAACACATTAGGGGAAGTGAAGTTGTACATATATAAAGTAAATATACTAATATTAATTTAATACTTAGTATAATTCGCAAACATTTAAATTATTAAAATGTACATTTCTACAGTTTGGCATGTATTTATGTACTAACTATGACTTGTAACACTTATGTTGTTTCAAACGTTACTGTATTATGTGTATTTGTGGTCTTGATAAGATACTTAGTCTGTCCAGAAGTGTGAATTTTATTGTGTGATTTTAAAGGAGGAAATATTTACATTACCCGTCGAATATACGTAATTTAAAAGCTTCAAAGAAGTTTGACTATTTTTAAACCTTAAATTTAAGTTCTGGGCAGGCTCAGACTATATCTATTATAATATTTGAAATTATACTGTCTATTTTACTACTATAAATATTATTGAGATTTGTTTTTAACTTAATATGTTAAGTATTATGTACTCTCACAGTTGTTAATTCTATTGAAAATTCTTGTTTTATCTGTGTAATGATAAGAAAAAAGGTAAAAATGATTCTACACTAATTGTGTATTTGAATTTGACGAAAATTACAAACTTAAAACAAATATCATAACTATACTACATTTGAAAAAACCACTAGGACAAACTTGGATTTTTTTAATGGTGATCTATAAAACGCATTTCTTAATAGTGCTACAATATTAATAAAGCACAATCAGCATAAAATATTTTTTTTCAGTAATGATTATGATCCATTTTCAAAAACCCAATCATTGATATGTTGCAGTTGTAAGAAGATATGGATATGATGTGTTAAAAAACCTAGCAAAAAAGCGAAAAAAAAATTTAATACTTTAAACACGTCCTAACAATTTTAATCTGTTCTCTCATTTTGAAAATTTTTATACATATACCTATACTTTTATAAATAAGTATATAATTTTACTACTACTACTACTACTACTACTTATTTAATTATAATATTGATATTTTAAATTTTATCAGAAGGGATAAATAGGTAAAACGCCCAGATCTAATAATCTGGCCTCAGAGGTAGAATGCTAATTACTGTACCTTATACTAACGAATAAGACTACTAATACAGAAGTCTGGTTATAATGCCAAATGTTTTTTTTTACGCATCGTGCTGAATGTTTAAGTATTAAATAAATTTTATATTGTATGTACCTATTCTTAATCTTCTTAAGGTATTATTTTGTTGGTCCTAAAATGCAATGAGAATTTTTAGTTTTAATTTAAGTACTTATCGAAATAACAAAAAAATATATAAACACAAAAGAAGTGATAATATGGTTCAAATTATTGTCAAAAATCATTAGGTAACAAACACGCTGATAATATTTAGTCTATAATGATTTTGCTCTCTAATAATCTACTGTAAAACATTTTGATGTGTTTTTGAGGGAACATATTGTATGTATAATATTATGTAAACAATAATGCAAACCAAAACATCCTAATTGCTATAAGTCCTTACATCACAAAAAATATGTGTTTTTATTTTTAATATATCTTAACAGGATATCGCATTTTGTAAAATACTGGATGACTATATTTTAACGATCGGTTTTAAACGCGGGTACTAATTGTATGTGAATTTATTGATTCGTAAAATTAAGCTTTTTCTCACTGGTAGGTAACTACTGAAATTAATTTCAATTGACAAAGCTTAACATTACGAAGTATTTATGCAATAATACGAATTTAATATTTATTTGTAATTAATTAAGGATTCTTGACTGTAATATAATAATTTGGTATGTGTGTACCTTAATGTACAATAAACTGCGGGAGTTGGGGAGCGAGTGACTGGTTTATCATACTAGACATTTTTGAGCTTGACTATAAACTGTGTTTACAAAGCAACGGATGGAATTGATTAAACCGTCCTACTTGGTTAGCCGTGATTCGCTGTAACGATTTTTCCGTATATTGACGAGATATGATGCCTGAACTGGTTTTGGCGCTTAGGAGTCAATTTTTTTATATTATGACATCAAAAGAACAGACAAAACAATAATAGAAGTTGTATAACTGGCTAAAATCATTGATATAGGTAACTCATTAACTTGTAATAAATAATAAATAATTGAAGGGTTGAATATTCGTAATACAACACGAATCAGATTTCAGACTTTGGGTCAAAGTGATGGGCGATATTTACGTATTGGTTTTGGGTTCCACTAACTTTAACTTAACACAAGGAGTGTCATGAGTATGTCTGTTCGTTTACTTTACGTAGGTATTCAAAAATCACTTCGTTAAATTCGAAATTAGGATCTGTCAAAGTTGAAAAGTCTAGTATGAGTAAAAGCGGCTGAATTTTAATTATGTACCTATCTTAAATTTTACATTTTTATAATCTTTGTACTTTTTGATTGTTAACATCATTTCTCTCACATTCATAATGATTGTTAGAATAGGAATATATTTTCTTTATGGTGACACTTGGCATGGGCTATTTGTACAAACATTTGTGTTAAATTGTCGAATAAAAATCTACCCGATTCTCAATATTGATTAAGCTTAGTAACTCATCATACAGTACAATTGCGGAGCGAAAATCAACGTTAAACTAGTGAGATTAGATTTTTTTTATTGTTTAAAACACAAGTTTCATTGTTCTGCAGTCTAAAAAACCTGTAATATTCAAAACGGTTGTATCATATTAATATAGATATTAGCGAATATAGACCAGTGATGTTTTGTAGGATTTGTAAAAAGAATGCCATACACAACTTCGAAGCATAGAGCTATTATAATTTATATAGAAAATATTGTAATAAACGTATTGAGCACTATTAAAATGCAGTTATTAGTAGCGTCACTGTTTATAAGTGAAGAAGCACAACTCCATTATTGTAATTTAAATTGACGACGTTAGTAACACGAATAAATGTATTTTTATAAAAAAAGACTTATTATTTATTTGAATATATAAAGGAGTAATGCGTGTGCAACGAAGTACAAGGTACGAGGTAGAGAGAGAGAGAGAGAGAGAATACACTTTATTGCACACCAAAACCCAATTTACATTCAAAAAACAATCACGATACATTTGTTGTACAATAGACGGTCTTATTGCTAAAAGCGATCTCTTCCAGACAACCGTTTAATTTACAGAAATTCTGGAAAATATAAAAATATAGCAGGTATGTTGCGGTGTACGGTGGATAATACATTATTATAGAAAATATATACATACAATAAATAAAATATATATCGTTTATATATAATATGAAATATATACCAATATACATACTTACATACAATACATACTAATATACCTACTTACATACACATAATACATCAACAGTATGGAAATAATAAATTATGATGCAAACAAACAGCACTAAGCACAAGGTACAAGCGATCTAAGGCGAAGAAATTTCAATGGGGAAGATATGCTTGGTATTAGTGCTTTGAGACGTCCTTACGGATCTATCAGATCCAATAACCTTGCATTAGACATCTTTAGCTCTAACACTAGTGGCAGGGACCCCGGTAACCGTACCCGCCAAACAACTCTGCAAAGAGTTCGACGTGCAACCTAACCTGAACATCAGCCCACTGAGTTTCTCGCTGGATCTTCTCAGCGGGTCGAGATTCCGATCCGGTAGCAGAAACAACTGCTCTTGAATTGTTAGGTCTCCTTTGGAGGCGCTGGGGTAGCTGTTAGTAAATCCAACCCCTCATGGCTGAGCCCTTGCTCCCCACCTGTCTGGTAAAACTGGAAACGCCTCCGGGCGGTGGCGGCGAACATCTGTTAAGTACCTATGTATTTCATTAGAAAAATTGGTACCTGCCAGCGGGATTCGACCACCGGCACAGTCGCATCGCTAGATATAAATGCACTAGGCGTATTATTCTTTAGGGCACGACGACTTCAACTTGGCACATATTTTTTGTATGTCATATGTAGTTATAATGAAATATTATTGTACTATTACTTTAATTACTTAAGGAATTTTTCCAGAGCTAAAAAGTTTTATAACAAGAATATTGGGATCAAACGATTTAGTTACCTATGTATAATTATGTACAAGATAAAAGACTTGAGCAGTTTCCGGGTCGATAGCTTTCCTAGCACTACAACCTTGATCCAAAATTGGAATTAAGTACCTACATATTATGAAACTAATGAACCATACAGTAGTAATAAATACCTACATAGTATTTGTATATAGTATTGTGGACCTGCTGCCCGGTGGACAACTAAGACAATACCACAATTTTCAGCCTATAATTGTTATTTGCTAAGCACTGGTGGATTTTAGTTTGAAGGGTGGGACAGCCGAAATAAATAAATAAATATAGCTGTATACATCATGTCTCGCGGCCGGTGATTGTATTCATCACGGAATAGATAAATAAGGTTTATCTATTCCGTGGTATTCATGTAATGATGTTTATGGACTCCGGTAACCAGTTAATACCAAGGTCTAAGCTTCTCTGCATATCTAAAGCCCATAAAAATAATGTTTATTGTAAATATGTGCGAAGTTGATTCTTAGAAAAAAGCATATCGTAGACTGTTATAATTATCATTGATGACGATATTCTGTATCTTTAAAACAGAAGAATACTTCAGAATTATACCTATATAATATATTACGTCATTATTAAGTTGATCGCGGGCTATAATTGGATAAGCTAGCTCAAAACACGGACGAGTAATGTCCTTAAAGAGAGGTCTATGCACAGAACACTATTACTTCTAGGGTCTATGTTGCATAGTAGGTATGTGATTCCGGCATGGAAATGATGATATGACGAATACATTAGTTAAATAAAAACGATTTTGTTTAGAGTAATACAAAATAAATTTGAAGAATTTTTTGTATTCCATTAGATTTCACCTTGTCCCCCATATCCCTAGGTTGGATTTTGTCTCAAACGAGGCTCGGACGCAGCAGCCTAAGATGGTAGATGAAAATAAGTTTTAAAATGTAACCGATACTCATACCATCTACATTGAAACCTTTAGTTACTTACTGTGAGCACCCACAAGTACAAACTAACATATAAACTTTGGCCATAATAGCGCGTTATAGCAAGTGGTCACCATCATACACTTATCTTCAATGCCAGGAGCAAAGCCTGCTTACTACTGGGTATTTTTTTCAAACGTCACTTGAAAAAGAAACTATCATAGCGCTCAGAAAACATCCTTAAGGGACGTTCAATCCAGAGCCGGTTAGTAAGTGACAAACATAACAATCTCTGATACACACTGTGGATGAGTACTTTGGTTTCAGGAAGTATTTAACGGCCGTCTGGTGTAGTGGTAAGTGACATGGTCACTACACAAGGGGGCCGCGGGTTCGAAACCCGCCAAGGGAAGATATTTGTATGATAAACATAAATGTATTTTCCAGGGTTATGAATGTATATTAAATATTTAATATATGTATGTGTTTAATAAAAATCTTACATTTATTTCCGTTATCTGGTGCCTGTAACACAAGTTCTTTACGAACTTATCACGGGACCAGTTAACGTGGCGTGACTGTTAGTAAATATTTATTTATTTATTTATTTATGGACACTGTTCCTGTGGCGGGAGGTGTGTATAAGCCACACAATTAAAATATTAACTAACTAATTGGGAAGGCGAGTAGACTGACTAATGAATAGTTGTTAACGGAGCCCAGAAATCAACACGTAAACACCCATCTTGAAGATGAAGTCTCACTTGAATAGGTACAGCAGCTATTTTATCTGTTAAAAAGGGACGCATTATTTCTTTGCGGCAGGAATAGACGGAATTATGGTATGATCTTATGCGGACATACAACATGATCTATCATCATGTTACGACTATGGCTACTCATGCGACCTTCATTGTGTTGTCCAGCCAAATTTCATATAGCTATAGTATAGATCTAGATAGGTACAACAGGTGGATTAAAGAAGTTGGTGGTAGTATAAATTATGAATATGAGTTTAAATCACGTGAAGATTAGGCAAGCAAAAGACTAATAGTAACTTTTGAAATGTCCAATATTAGGATTGTCGTTGTCATCGAAAAAAAACAAGTATGACCGACCTATCTTGAAATCGATTGGATGCGCGCGCCGATGTTATTTTCGTCCCATAAAAGAAGTTAGTAGACAGAAAACGTAGGTAATATCAAGCGGACCTAATATAAAAGGCAGGTAAGTTTTCCTTAACTTATTTCCTTTGTCACTAATTTCAAGATTCCATTGATGTTTTGAAGAAAACACGGTATCGTGATAGAGGAAGTAGCACGTACAAAAACAACGAATTTAACCTGATGTGCTATTTAGTATTTAGGTTAAAGATTAAGATAATTAGTTTCCACTTTGCAAAAATGGGCAGAATAAAGTATACATCTTTGCATTCTTATACAATTGTTGCTTATATGTTGAACAATGCTGCGAATAGTTTAGCATTTGGATTTAGAAAAGCTTGAAATTATAGTTAAGAAATCTAAAACGAACTTAGTAATTATTTAGAATTTAAGTGGTGATCTAAAGTTACTAAATATGTACTTAAAATGATCATTGTCTATACAATATGCATCTGTTGTTATTGCGCCTGGATAGTAGTTAGTGGCTGAAAAGTAAGAAAAAAAATTGTATTCATATAGGTATATAATATGGGGTATGACATGAGTAGATAGACTATAATATATAATACATATCAGTACAATGAAGGTCAGAATCGTAGATGCAGTTTGTAAAATAGAAATCGTCGATGTTTTGCGGGAATTAAAACGGGTCGTTATTATCATTAGTGTGGAGATGGGCTCACGAGCCATGTCTCACGTCCCACATCATGTTGAGGCTATTTGGGGTATAAAGGTTGTAACATGTAACAAGGTATAATGAATATAGTCGCCTATGAGTAGTCTCCATTTATTTATCACAGCCGTAATGCATAATATGATTACCGCATGTCATACACAAGTATAATGTTGGCACTAACTTTCGTAACTTTCAATACGCCCTACTGCCAGTATAAAAGACAGGATTAAAGGGAATAGGCTAAAAAAAATAGAAAAAAAACTTACAGGACATCTACGAAGGGTAAGTTATAGAAAAGGGGCAGTAGGGTGTAGAGTATTAGAGATAAGTGACCAATATCAATCCTGTAAAGACACAGGTTTGTGGGTTTTAATATTTACCTAGAAGTCAGTTTTCCCTTTTGATTTTGTAGATGCATAAATTAACATACATAATGTTCTTTTTCAGCAGTAATCATGCCGGGCGCAAGGCACAAGATCCTTGGCCATGTGCTATCCGGCTTCTGTCATAAAATGAATCGATGCAAGCCACTACACGGGGATTCCATGGATACTCCCCTAAATAGATGTTTAACCACTTTTGATATAACATTACTCGGTAAGCTGGTATATTATGTACATCAGTACTAATTTGTAATTAAATAGCTCTTGAAATTGAATCTATTATGTGCCTTTAATTCCCGGCGACTGGCTTTGATAGAATCGCTACCCCTACCGAAGCCAGTCGAGTGACAACAAATTCACGTTGTATCTTAAGCTTATTTTAATATTATATACTTTGTTAATGCTCTACAAGCCATGTACACACGCGAACACGCTTAATGTTACGTAACAAAAAAGAAAGTAGACTTCTACTTTAGGTAGTCCAAAATAAATTAAGCATCATTATTAAAGATAACTCGAAAACTATTAGCCTACCTTGATAAAATTAAATAGTACCACACGAGAAGTACCAACTTTCATAATATAAAAAAATAATCATCAAAATAGGTTAACCTAAAAAAATATGAGGTTAAAAAGTAACATACATTCGAATTGAGAACCTCCTCATTCTTAAAATTGGTATAATATTTGCGGCTCTGAGTAGTACACATGCACCTATATACTGAAATAAACACATTTTAAAGTAGCATTCTGATTATTTCAAATTAATTTCAGGCGTGGGTCACATGGTGGGTGCAGGGATATATGTACTTACCGGAACTGTTGCAAAATCAATGGCTGGTCCTTCGACCGCACTAAGTTTCCTTCTGGCGGGGATAACTTCGACTCTCGCTGCCCTTTGTTATGCTGAATTCGGGACTCGAATACCACGAGCGGGTAGCGCGTACGCTTATACCTATGTCAGTATTGGTGAATTTTGGGCCTTTATTATCGGATGGAATATTGTTTTGGAATATATGATTGGTGAGTATTTTTCTTTAAATTAAAATCTGTGAATTGTTTATCCTTCTAATCGTATATTATTCTTTTAGGTGCTGCTTCAGTGGCGAGAGCTTGGTCAGGATATTTGGATTCTATATTACATGGGGCTATCAGTAATGCCACAGTAGCGTTAACTGGTGAACTTCATGAAACACTTTTAAGCAGATATCCTGATATTCTAGCGTTTCTCATATGTCTAGCAGCATCCTTGATACTCGCTGCGGGTGTTAAAACATCAGCCTATATCAATAACGGCCTGACTATTTTAAATCTTTTGGTCATCTCTTTAGTAATCTTTTTGGGTTTTTATTATGCTGATATCAGCAACTGGTCAGAGAAAAATGGTGGTTTTATGCCGTTTGGTTTTAGTGGTGTGTTAGCAGGAGCTGCTACTTGTTTTTACGCTTTTGTAGGGTTTGATAGTATATCTGCTTCCAGTGAAGAAGCCAAAGATCCTTCTCGCTCTATTCCTGTTGCAACAGTATTATCAATGGCTGTAGTGGCTTTTGGTTATATTTTGGTCGCGATGGCATTAACTTTAATGGTTCCATATAATACAATTAATCCAGATGCTGCGCTTCCAGCTGCTCTTGGTGCAGTCCACGCAGACTGGGCAAAATATGCAGTTGCTGTGGGTGCAGTATGTGGAATGACAACAACATTACTTGGATCCATGTTTTCACTACCACGATGTCTATATGCTATGTCTGCCGACGGTTTGCTTTTTGGATTCTTCAGCGACATTAGTAACAAGGCCCAAATTCCTGTTGCTAATTTAGCTATTTCTGGTTTATCGTCTGCTTTCATAGCTCTTCTTTTTGATTTGGAAAAACTTGTAGAATTTATGTCTATAGGCACATTGTTAGCCTACACGATTGTTAGTGCCGCCGTAATAATATTGAGATATCGTCCAACTCCAACAACAGAAGATAAAGGTTTTGTTGTCCCACAATTAGATTCACCTTGTGATCGAGAGGATAGTTCAGCAACTGGAACGCCAGCAACGGATGGCGGATCTTCTTCTTCTGAGGTAACTTTGATCGTGGGTGAATTTCATGACCATCACGATTTAATTGAAATTATTTTTATTTTTTTTCATTTTAGATGTTTGAAACATTAACGGTCGGTCGTCTACGGCCTCAATTCGCATGGCTAGAACCTCTTGTTGGTGGCAGAGCCCCTGGTGCTGCTGTGACATGTTCTGTGTATACATTTACGATTGCTACTGCGGCTCTGTGTGCTCACAACCATTTTCTCGTCGAACCTGCTGGATTATGGGTGTTATTGCCGGACTTCGTTCTGATTTTCATCATCATCTCGTGTAAGTTTTTGTTTCTTATTTACAATGTATGCACGGAAGTGATAACTGTATTTTGTGAAAATAGTAGATTCGAGACGAAAATAGTGACATCTTCACAATTTTTCAAATAGGTACATAATTTAAATCTTCTGGGTCTTTGATAACTGCTCTAGAAAACAAAGACTCGACGATTTTAGTACTGATGTGATTTAAATTTATACTAAGTTTGTGCTTTTTTCGGTTTCGTTTACATATATGTGTGTGTGTGTATGTCTGAATTTATAATAGGTAGTTAGAGGATATTTTAGAGGTGTTGAGTTAAAAATATTAATCGTTATTAAATAAAATATAGGTTTGGTGATAATCTGGGCTCATCAACAAAGTCCGACTCGTTTACCGTTCCGTGTACCTTGGGTACCACTGTTACCTGCTGCAAGTGTGATGCTCAACGTAGAACTTATGATTAATCTGAATGCTCTAACTTGGGCACGCTTTGCTATGTGGATGACTTTCGGTGAGTTTATGAAATTATAAAACCTTATTCTGCTTAGAGGTCTGACCTTAGAGCTCTGTTAACTTAAGCTGAACTCGAAATCTTAAATAATCTTAATGTCAATTTGCGTATACATAGATTACGAATTAAAAACGTATTTAATAAATATTAATATTGGGACAATTGCATAGACATAGCGAAGCCTAGATAACTAATGTAAAACATTTTTTTTCGGTACCTTAAAGGTTTTGCCTACATTTTTGCTCTATGTATAAATTTACGTAGAGGCAGCCATTTGGCTTTACCCCTGGTAGTGCTGATTATCAGGTGGGCTGTATGCATATTCTGCATTCGGCCTCAACAAACAACTATATGATACTAACATCTAAAGACATTTTACCTAATATTGGTTTGAAGCAAAGCATACATATCGTTTAGATTTATTTTTAAATGCGAGGGTTTGTTTCGATTCGTCAACATTATTATCCTTTCAGGTCTTCTTGTATATTTCCTATACGGTATCCATCACAGCAAGCTGGGAGAGGGTGTCGCCGGTTTGCTATCCAGCGGTGGAAATAACAGCGATTGGGGAGCAGTAGAAAAGACGAGTTCACGACGTATTGGCCGCTTTGGTCGGAGCAGTAAAGGAGATGACCGCAAACCCATCATTTGTGAAGACGAACTCTCTAGAAGAGAACCTTGATTCCGATCGTGATATCTGTTTAAAGACCCAAAATATTTAGGATTTTTTTTTAAATTTACGCGATCGTTTCCCGTTGAATATATCTGTATTCTTACCGGATTATATTTAACGCGCAGGTAACCATTATTTCTCTTGGTACCTACGTATTAACGCCACCGCGGCAAAGATTTAATGGTTAGCAATAGTAAAATTGTTCGTGTTTTGGTAATAAAATTGCATAAATAAACGAAAAATATGGAAAAGCGAATCAGAGCACCCCACTTTCCACCTGGTCTTGTCTGCCCTACCCCTATAGTGTATATAAAAAACCGGAGGCGCGGAGGGAGAGCAGTCCTCGCCCGCTGTGACAGAGCACGGAAACGGTGCGAGGCGGAGCGGCCGAAGCTGCGAAGCTGACTCTTCCCGCAGCGCCGGAGATAAGGCGGATTCAAACTTAAGCTCAAAAATCAGCAAAAAATAAGAAAACCAAAAGATAGGTTACTATATAAAAACATAAAGATTGCTTTTTATCGGCTTTTTAATATAATTTTTGCCGCGGTGGCGTTAATACGTAAGTACCTTTCTCTTACTTGATTTTTTTTTGAAATTTTCAGCCTAGAGTATATTTAATTGTAGGGGTGTTTATTGTACACACCAAAAAGTAACGAAAAATCAATTTAAATTAACTCGATAATGTTATTTAAAAAGAAATTATCGCCATACAAAAGTTTATGTTATATCATGCTACACATTTCTTGTGTATAATTATGTACGAATATTACTTTGAAAACATATTTCCATCTTTTTTTTGGACAATCTAGTATAGGATAATACTGTTTTATGGATTACAGATGAATTACAGCATTTAACGCTGCATTCACATATAAACGTGACCCTTAAATTAAAAATGATTTTATTTGAAAAGGCAAACTCATTATTTGATTAACCAGGAAGTAGTACCTAACTATATTATGTTCTATATGACTACAGTTCAACAACCAAGGTGCTTAGTCTTTATTAGTTCTTCTCCTTTAGTCTCAGGTGTTAGACTAATAAATAATTATGTTTAATATGTACAATTACATGTAACGTTAGAGTTTTTAGAACAATTCAGTGTTAAGCATAAATGCTTTATATGTTATATTGAAGCATGTTTACTTGTTTTGATAAGCTTATAGTAAAGTTGTTAAGTCTTAATAAATCTGTACTTTGCCGGACTGGTGCTGGAGAGTCAAACTAAAAAAAATGTCCAATGTTTCTTGCTGCTTCACGCGCTTATTTATGTATAGTGTTTTGCGAGGGTAAAGGAGGGTTGTGGGTGAAAAAAGCATGCAAATATTTTGAATAGGGATGCCAGAGATGTAGACAAAATGCATAGGGGGATGGATACTCATGTTGATATTGGCCGCGAGGAATATTTTATCGCCACTGTGAAGATGAGTGTTGACAATATATCTTAAAACATTAACTTTTTTAACTGTTTTGGAGAAAATCAGATTAAAAAATTTCAAAATAGTATGTCTAATTAATTCAGTTATTATGAAGCTTTACATTCACAAACTTGTTAAATACTGAAAAAATACACAAAAATATCAAACGTAGTTTTCATTTTATTTTTATATTGAATTCTTAGACTAGTGGTTAATTAACAACAGAGGGCTTCGATTTGAAAACTACTTTAAAACTTTTTCAACGTGTCTAATTTATTTAGGTGTGCTATGTTCGGTGTCAAATGTCTAGCTGTAACTAATTGAGAACATCATTGAATGTTTTTCACCATCACATAACTCCGTTCATTCATTAGTCTCGGTCATCACTATTTACATGCTGCCAAAACAGTGTCCATTAAACTATTTTAAACGTTATTAACGTACCGTGTTAGACGGCGGAAAACAACTATGTATTGTGTTTGCAACTAAACAACAACTTGTATTAGTAAAACCAACTGTCGATGCGTGATTATTGTTAATAAACTGGTGATGTATGATCTGACACCATGTGAGTTTCCAGTACCATGTGAGTTTCGTGCTAATCGTTCAATGTTTAATTTTTTTTGACGCAACTGGTGATCGAACTCTCGGGCTGGGTTTCTGTGTGCTTAGTGCGAGTTTTTTAACGTTCTCGATAACGTAAAAGTTAGCCCAATTTTGTATGCAGTTGGAACAGCGCCCCTAGCGGCAAACGTAATGAAACGATTCCATTCCATACAAATATGAGCTACCTTTTACGCTATCGAGAAGGTTAAAAAACTCGCACTAAGCACACTAAGCCCGCACGGACAGGTACCATCACCTTGCCTATTTCTGCTTTGAAACAGTAATGCGTTTCGATTTGAAGGGTGAGGGAGCCGTCGTACATACTGTAAAACTAAAGACTTGGAACTCATGTCTTAAGGTGGGCGACGGCATTTAAGTTGTCCGTAAGCTCGTCCGCCCAATTTAGTTTAGAAACGGGTCCGTAATAAAGTTTAAATTGCCTTTTTGGCTTTATTTAGATTAAAAAATATCTGCAATTATTAAACTGCCACCCGAAAATCGTGAAGTAAAAACCGAACATATTATAAAAACAATGGATGGAATACAAGCGTGCCCTAAAAAAAATATGTTCTAAGCAAAACAAGGATCTGTCTATCAATCAATTCGGTTGTTAAATACAAACCGCATTGATTGATCCGGTTGTTAAATGCAAACCTAGGTACGCGATTGAAGGATGTTTTATAAACTGAACCCAAGTCTGAAAACAGTGTAAAAATATAGGACTAGTTTATACTATAAAATAATTCACGCAGCTTTAGTGTACAAATGGACAGTACTTTGGTAGCATTGCAAATTCCACTAAACCCTACTCGTGTTATAGCAATGTCGCATACTAAAAACGAAAAAAAAACGGAAATACCTACTCTTGCTCGCTTACTCGCTTGTAAATTAAGTTAACTACATTTTGCATTTTGTATTCATCTCTAGGCTTCAGGCTATCATTGTGCCAAGTTTTCAGAAATTTAAAAATTCCTATTAAAATCTTAGCTAGTATTTTCTTCGGTATTTAAGAGTCGTTCACAAATTACTACGTTTATTAGCGTCAATCGTTTTTTAAACATTTAACAAAATCGAAATATAAGCAAAAAGAAATCAAATTAATTCTGTGTGAATTCTTTCTGTGTGAAAAGAAACATAAATGATAAGTTTTTTTTAACTTTGGATAATAATGCATCTTAAGAGGTCTTCGGTGATGAAGGTTAGGCTGCAATAGTGTAGGAATTGTGTAATATTGTATTCAGAATACAAAAAAAACCATTTTACTCTGTAAGACCCATTTAAATTTTTTCCACAAAATATATTTTAAATAAGTTTCTCGATACTGTCTCTAAATTAATAATTTATATTAAGATTTTTATGAAAAAATAAACACCGAGCTTTTTTCTTAAATATGGACTTTTAATAGCGCTAATAACTTTTACTTTCGCATATTATATAATTATAATTATGTTGAGTCATAAAATATGGCCCAATAATCCTTGAATGCCAGATCTACGTTAATGTTATGGCTGTTTTTTTTTCAACCAATTAAATCATCCAATTGTTTAATGGTAGAATGTAATAAATAAACTAGGTGCATATGTGATGTATAATCTTATTATCTCTTTCGCACATACATGATTTTGGTAGTGTTCCGATTTACCTACACTGCGATCACTGACACGATAAATACATATTGGACAGGCCTTTTCAGTTTGCACATTGTTTACTATTTGAACTTTCTTATAAGTTTAGTCTATAGAAAATTATAGATACCGATATTAATGAAAAATTAATAATAATTTTAGAGATTTGTTTAACAGTTAGAAAGTAACGACAATCTCATAGATTGTATTTTATCATAATTATTTGTTGAAATGTAAAGGAAGGAACGATTGAACAAGCTTTTATAATACAATAATTTATATCTTTGGCCTAAAATGATCATGCGGATAAAAAAAATGTAATTTTTAGTCCAGCTTGCTTATAGCGTGTTCTTTTTTATTTTACTATATTTACTTTTTTTACTATATTTATTTCCTAGCAGAATCGTAAGCAACACGTGTGTCCTAAGTAGATATTAATAATGGTGTTAGTGCAGGTTTGACGTTCACTTGCTGTTGTATTACTATAATCAAAACGCCTATAGTCATAAATTGAATTGCTATTTTAAAATTAATATATTATGATTGTGTATTGTTGTTATAGTTGTACCTGTATTATTATTAAGTGTTGATGTGTAAATAATGAAACTACGAGTACGTAAACCGCACATGTTTTATTCATTCCCTGTACTCACACATTTCAATTACAAACAGTTGTCATGACTCATCACTGATTACGATTATAGTGAGATAAGGATTTAAATGAATGTAATTGACATTTTAATGAATGGGCAATTTGCCAATTTCTGAGACATCAGTTCTAAGAGTAAACAAAGAAAAAATACAAGGCAGATAAGCATAGCACCTAATTTTTCTAATGAAATATTCACTCAATAAATGTTCACGATTGACTTCCACGGTGAAGGAATAACATCGTGTAATAAAAATCAAACCCGCAAAATTATAATTTGCATAATTACTCGTGGCAGGACCTCTTGTGAGTCCGTACGGGTAGGTACCACCACCCTGCCTATTTATGCCGTGAAGTAGTAATGCGTTTCGGTTTGAAGGGTGGGGCAGCCGTGGTAACTATACTGAGACCTTAGAACTTATATCTCAAGGTGGGTAGCGCATTTACGTTGTAGATGTCTATGAGCTCCAGTAACCACTTAACACCAGGTGGGCTGTGAGCTCGTCCACCCAACATATATATATTATATAAATCGCCAAAACTTTTTCTAGTTACCATGTTATGTATAGTTGCAAAGAACAGATATCACCTATGGAACTACGTAACACATTGTACACAATAAATAATTTATATGTATTATTATAACACATTAAATTATTATATTGTGTATTTACAATATTTAAAATCAAACAAGTAGATCATCATAGCCCTACAACGGATGAAAATATTTCATGGAGCTTAATGTTGAAGCATTTTATTATATGAATGAAAGTGAAAAGATATTTTTTATTTTTATATCGTAAATTGAAATACCTTTCATTATATATTGTGAAAGAGAGGAATTATAAAATTGGAAAAATACTGTTACATGGATATTAAGAAAGACAAATCATTAAACATACGCATTCTTTTTCATATTAATTGGTTAATGCCACCTTGGGCGGTAATCTAAAAAAAATCCTTAATACTACATTTTTAAATAATATATTTATCTATTAAAACAACATGAAAACGAATCCACTAACCAAAAAACGTTATACAACAACAATAGAACCAAAACTACAACATATACTATTATACTGCATTCGTAACTAAATTCAATCTTATGTGTACACAATGTACGCATTTTTATTACTTTAAAGATTTCTTTACGTGCATAAATTTTGTATTAAACTAATCAAATCCCTGTCACACTGTGGCTAACGCTAAACTATATCAAATACACTTACTTCCATAAATTAGTTGCGTATCACCTATTGTACCTATGTATATGAGTTTAAGGTACTTGAATAATGTTCCGAGAATTATCAAAAACCGTACAGGGTTTCTCCATTGAATTATACGTGAATGTACAATGTGCTTAGTGCGAGTTTTTTAACGCTCTCGATAGCGCAAAAGTTTAAAGCTCATATTTGTATGGAATGGGATCGTTTGCCTACGTTTGCCGCTAGGGGCGCTGTTTCAACTGCATACAAAATTGGGTTAACTTTTACGCTATCGAGAACGTTAGAAGACTCGCACTAAGCACACAAAAAACGAACGGAAACACGTACTTAAATTAAGTATACAGGAGGGGCCTCAAGTGGCCTATTCAATCACTCTTCGGCCCAATTACGGCCTACTATTACGTGTACTATTAAATACTCCTTAGTGTTGAACGTAGCCACTCAGTGAAACGACTTTGTTAAACAATGTTAATGTATTTTATAATTTACTGTTATTAATAATCATTTATTGTGAAAATAATAAGTGTGCGTATGAATAGCAGAGGATGTTTTATACAATACAACGTTATTCTTCGCATTATTCTATACTTGATAATGATAAATTGACTTGTTACTTGTATGAGAATTTGACGTGTAAAGCAAACTTTTATCACAGATCGGATTGCCGAGCTGAGCTCGGGTTTCGATGCTGCTATTATTCGATTTGAAATAAATTTTATGATTTAGCAAAGTTGTTGGATAGCATAAACGGAAATTGTTAGAAAAAATACTTTTGTCTTTTACTATATCACCTTTATAACAAAAAGCTGTTGCTCCAAATTCAGAAGTTTTATCTGAAATCAGTTAATAATTGCAATTACAAACCGAATTGAAATGAAATAATACATAATAACACTATAATTAAAAAAAATCGTGTCAAGAATATTAAATATTAACCGTT
This sequence comes from Bombyx mandarina, assembly GCF_003987935.1. Next base: position 4,277,931 of record NW_021011481.1, read on the forward strand.
GAAACCGTCTTTACAAATTATACAATGGATTTCAAAAGTATTCACAATGAATATCACTATATTATGATAGCACAATAGTCTGGACATTGTAAACAAAAAATAACATCCCCAAAATGTTTGTAAGTCCACAAATAATTTCATGTGTACAGTTTTTAACGGAGAGATAAGAAAGTAGTGGATTTATAAATGTGCAGCGCAATAATTGCGTAAAATAATTTACATAAATATGTATGTATATAAATAATTTACTAAAAACTTTTCATTAAATGAAAATAGCTTAATTTTAATAAAATCAATCACGGTTGGAGTTTAATGTACTCAAGCACGTTGGCAAACGAGCATTCCATGTACATTATTAATAAATTACACAAATTTGCTAACCACGAGGACTCGTGACCTTTTGTAAATATTTTTATACTCACAAAAACTGAAAACAAAGTTTTTGTTTAATCTGTTTATTGAGAGGAACAAGGGGAACTATTTAATATTTGTATTGATTCCTCTCATAATTTTTAATCTATAAAATCACTAGTGTAGCCCATAGATTTCAGAGATACTACACTCATTAATACGTTATGGGAATGAAGAGATTCAGTCTTATCTGTGGTAACGGCTTATCTGCCACGCCGACGGAGGCAGTCGCTGTAACCTGTTGATGGTGGGTCGACCCCACTGCAACCATAAGAAGCCGAGGATAACACATATAACAGTTTCTATGTAGTACCCATCGATTTCAGTGACGCAGGTGCCGCCTTCTGATTTACATAACTGTAAAGGAAGAAAATATTTTTATGAGTCTTTATAAAACTTATCCTGGCCATTTTGTAATGAAACGTATGAAATAATATTTTTTGCATCAACAAGAAGATAAACCTGCAGCCTGCCTAGTATCAAGCGTGTAGCGGAGTCTATGGTCATCGTGACGTGATTGTCATCACCAGAGGTCGGAGTAGGTAGATTGATTTAAGGTCGTTGACGTCAAACGTTGAGGATAATATGGATATGCCTCCAAAATACCGGAACTTCATATTTATTGTATTTGTTCCGGAATTTCAAAGTTAGCATTAATCTGTGTTTAAGGTAAAAACGTATTAATAATATCAATATACGCTGCCAGTGCTAGGCTAATGGTGAAAGAAATCAGTATTTTATTTTATACAAAAACACTTTGGAATAGTTTTTGTCCCTTTCTGTTGAATTAGAAATGACGCTTGTCAGTATGAGACAAAACTTAGACAGGGCTTTTTGTTACTTTATCTCCTGTTCATCTATGTTCACAACGCATCGACCGCACGCAACGACCAATCAGAAGCAAGTATCCTGTATGACTCATTGGGTGTTTGTTAGAAAAAACGCTGCGCGCACGCTGTGTTCCAGGTATCTCACTCGCTTACCTCGGTTCGTAGAGTGCGCTGCTATCGTAGTTCGAATCCGGGAACTTTTTCCGCTACTTCCCGCACATTATGGGTAAAATGGCATGTCCGTATTATAATATCTTGACGCAAGTATATAAAATCAATCTACCTACTCCGACCACTAGTCATCACTCACATTGACACATGGGGTCATAGTTTCAGTAATATCGGAATAATACCCAATAAGTTTGGTGATACTAAGCTAACCAATACGACCACAACTAACACTCCTATACGGAATTACGATAGGTATTTGAAAAATAATTAAAAGGGTTTAGTCGTTTTTTTTTGTCGCCACTGCTCGCCTCACTCTCGATCACGCACCTATCATTGGGCCACACTGAAGCCATAGCCACAATTTTGTAACAGTTGTTATGCTCTCCAGAATATATAAATGTTGTTTGGAATTAATGAATCGATATTGTACATACTTTTTGTCTAATAATATTCCGTGACTATGTACAAATATTTTGAAATGCACTTACTTCAGCTTCAACTGTTGAGGAGCATTTGTTGTCGGTCAACTTAGATAGTGAGCAGCTTTTGTACGTCAAGTGATCAATAGCCCAGAGCGCTAAAGTGCTGGGCCAGTTGGTTCCAAGGTTAGAAACGGTGTTTAACAATGTCATATATGTACCACCAACCGTTGGATCAGATACTTTTGCAAAGAATGCCATCACCGCCACAAACATACAGTAGAGGCATGTCTGAAAAAAGAAGTAATATTTCTTCATTTTAAAATATATATCAACAACTAGCTTTTCTTACTATCTAGTACTGTCAAGGAAATTCTGAATATCATTTGGACATTGATGTTTTTTTTTTATGATGGGACTAATTATGGTTTATAATATGCATTCCTCATATACAAGGTCGAGTAGAGTATTGGATAATCATTTATACTATAAATAAACAGATTTAGTCATATATAACACTTTGACAATCATTACATTGTAAACACCTAAAATTTATATTATACCTAGTCAGGTCATAAGTATTGTCACACAGTAAAAACTTTTCTTTTAGAATGCTGGCCACAAAAAAGTTTATTGAATTCGAGTTTCGAATTGTTCATGAAAATAAAAATGTATACTTTTAGAATTTTACTCATTTTTAAATATAGAGTGGACGCTTAAAGAAGACCGTGTTGCAGTTATTGCGTTGCATCGTTACGGTTACACGCCAATTCAAATTTTGAACATACTGAAAAATTTGAATATAACCAAAAGATTCGTTTATCGTACCATCAAACGATACAATGAAGACTCTAGTGTAGATGACAGCTCAAGAAGTGGTCGCCCTCGGTCTGTTAGGACTCCAGCAGTGATAAAAGCTGTGAAGGCGCGAATTCAAAGAAATCCCAAACGTATGCAGAAACTGTTGGCCCTTCAGATGGGGTTAAGCAGAACCACGGTGAAAAGGGTGTTAAATGAAGACTTAGGGCTTCGTGCATATCGAAGAAAAACAGGACATCGTTTAAATGCTCGTCTAATGGACCTGAGACTGAAGAGATGCCGCGCTTTGTTGAAGCGGTACGCGGGAAAAAAATATCGAAAAATTCTTTTTTCGGATGAAAAAATTTTTACCGTAGAAGAGAGCTACAACAAACAAAATGATAAGGTGTACGCACACAGTAGTGAAGAAGCGAGCAACCGTATTCCGCGTGTTCAACGAGGTCATTTTCCATCCTCGCTCATGGTATGGTTGGGAGTTTCTTATTGGGGCTTAACAGAGGTACATTTTTGTGAGAAAGGTGCAAAAACGAATGCAGTTCTGTATCAAAATACAGTCCTGACGAACCTTGTGGAACCTGTTTCTCATACCATGTTCAATAACAGGCACTGGGTATTCCAACGAGATTCGGCGCCAGCTCATAGAGCGAAGAGCACACAAGACTGGCTGGCGGCGCGTGAAATCGACTTCATCCGGCACGAAGACTGGCCTTCCTCCAGTCCAGATTTGAATCCGTTAGATTACAAGATATGGCAAAACTTGGAGGAAAAGGCGTGCTCAAAACCTCATCCCAATTTGGAGTCACTCAAGACATCCTTGATTAAGGCAGCCGCCGATATTGACATGGACCTCGTTCGTGCTGCGATAGACGACTGGCCGCGCAGATTGAAGGCCTGTATTCAAAATCACGGAGGTCATTTTGAATAAACTTTAGTGTCATAAGAATCTATGTTTTTTTAAGTTCATTTTGGTATATGAATGGTTACATAATGAATAAACTTGTTTCAATTATTTTATATTAAACATGTGACAGAATTTATGACCTGACTAGGTATATAGTATAGTATATTTTCATACAAACTTTTCGAATTTCCTGTATTGGGTTGAATGATTTGATGGGTCATGGTTGCCATTAATTATTATTATTATACTGACACACGACGCAATTTACAGTGGACAGGTGTAATGTATACAATTTGGATATTTTCAGAGTTCCAGATGGTATAATATTATTTAAAAATTGTTACAATTGATTAGCTTTGTAATTTTTAACAAATTCAATTTATGTATTAATTTATTTAAATTACTGACTATATATTATTTGGTCAATACTATGCATATTCTTGCCAGTTACTGTATTGAATAAAGAGCTCTGGACTACATATGACCAAGCCCCCATCGCGCAAGACATTACATTGGAAATGGCGTAGGATAGGACAGACCCTACAGCGCAGCAGTCAATGCAGTATCAATCGTGTTTGAGTAGCAACCGTGTGGCAGGAGAAGACCTGGTCGCCCTGTACACACTTGGCGACGCATCATGGAGAACGAGACGAGGTCTGTCGACGTGACCTAGAGTGATGTCCAGAAGCAAGCACAGGACAGGGGTCAAGTGGAGACAACTTGTGAAGGCTTTATGTACCAGCGGGGTACCCTATGACTACAACAACAAAATATTATTTGGTATCATCTATCTACATATGAGCAGTAAATAACATAATAATATGATGTGAACTTGATGTAGTAATCTCATTATACAGGTAGAGCTAAAGAAATATTTTTAAACAAACCTGATGAAAGACATACAGTAACATGAGTATGCTTAGATAGGAGTATGAAGGTCCAGAGTCACCAAGCAGTGTTGGTGTGAAGGCTACAAGGGCTGCCGCTAGAGGACCAACCAGTAGCCTCAATGGGAAAGCCTTTAACCAAAGAGACAGTGGGGCTGGTCCTGTTGTGTGTTTAGCCAAAATCTGTAATTTTACAAAACTTTTACTGCAAAACAATCAAAATTTATAGTATATTGAAGATCATTTACATATTTTGGTTAAAAATCAAATTTAGTTAAATCAGGGATATTAGATAATTCATTTATTAATCAATGTATTAAATAAATAAAAAATTATGTGTCAGGAAATCCTCCGAAATGAAAAATGGTTTCAATAAATTATTACATTACATAAAATACTTATTATATCATATGGCAATTTTTTATTTATTGCATAGATGGTGGACGAGCTCACAGCCCCCCTGGTGTTAAGTGGTTACTGGAGCCCATAGACATCTACAACGTAAATGCGCCACCCACCTTTACATATAAGTTCTAAGGTCTTAGTATAATTACAACGGCTGCCCCACCCTTCAAACTGAAACGCATTTCTGTTTCACGGCAGAAATAGGCGGATGGTGGTACCTACCCGTGCAGACTCACAAGAGGTCCTACCACCAGCAATTGATCATTTATTGAGAAGACAAAAACTAAAAAGTAACGATATTCATTCAAAGAACTTGAGACTACTTACAACTGGCATTATGATCTGTACTGGTACCAAAGGTACAGCCAGTAAAGCTAAATCTTCACGTGGGACACCGGCTTCAACAAGCTTCAAGCCTGATACTGCATCTGCCGCACAAAAACCAAGCTGAAACAAGAATATGCTAAAATACACAAATAAGTAAAATCATATCTATTGATTTAGTGAATCTATCCATTTGAAGTTATTCAATAATAAAATGTTTCTTATAAAACAATTAAGTTATATTACATATTTTACATGAATTAAATGGATAGTGTCTTAAATCACTTTGGATTTCATTTAATTAATTAAAATATTTCTCACCTTAGCAGTGAACAGAACCAAAGCTAATTTACGCACTGCTGGTAATTTCACAATTGTATACAACTGTTTGTAAGCACTAACAATATCATTTCCTCCCTTCACCTGACCACTTGCACTGGTATCATTAGCTTCATGTTTAAATATAGCTATGAATGTAGTCGTTATAATGAAAATCCAACCCCAAAATAGTAGAAAACTTGACAGAGTCACTAGTCCAGTCTCCTGTGGTTCTGTTCGTAAATATTTGTTGCAGAAATATGGAGACTCGAGAGCCAGAAACATTACATATCCCAAAAAAAACCCAGCTGTTTGGCCTACTGTATTACATGTCGAGGCATGTCCAACATTACACCTGAAAATTAATTCATAAAAAGAATTACAATTCTTAATCAAATCTTACATTCAAATTCCAAATCTGTCAATTTCATCTTTTTATAATATTTATAATTAAGCGATTGTCATACCTTTTCAACATAGTCAAAGCCCAGCCATCAACAGCAATATCTTGTGTGGCCGCTAAAAAATTTAATAACAGAAAAGATACTGTAAGTATTGTCATTGAAGGTGGTTCCCCATCAATTCCCAGCCAATCTGTGACACAATATGATACTATAATCATTACTATTCCAATCAAGTACTGGACGGGTACAAGCCAAGTTTTTCTTCTTCCAAATTCAGGCCAAAACATTGCATCCACTATAGGAGCCCATAATAGTTTTACACTAAAGGGCCAATTTACTAAACTAAATTCAGCCTGAAATTTTAAAACGGATATAGTTGAAATGCAAAATATTACCTTTTTATTATAAAAAAAAATTCTTTAGAATACTGACTTGTTGCGTGTACGTTATGCCTTTATTTTGTAAAAGCATTGGGACAGCTCCAGCTAATCCCAGTGGTATACCCTGTAATGTGTATAGGAACAACAAAACAGCTATGTTTAGTTCATCCCCTTTAATGTTACTTCTTCCTTCGTTCGGCGCGTCTCCGTTTTCAATCAATTCCTCATTTTCCGGTGAATTTTTGCGCTTTGTTAAAGTCATAATTGCTGCTCTTATAGCCTAAAATACATCACAAATGTTCTAAAGTGCCAATGTTGAAAAAACACGTCAGTAGAATTTACTCATTCCAAACCTTAATGTTTGCTGTTTTGAATCAAGACCACACTGAAAATAAATTTTTTTTCTTAAAAACTGACTAAATCAATTATTTCATTCACCATTTAAAATTTTTAGTACAGTTTTAATAAAAAAATAACTATTTATTTAATATTAATAATCTGCACGATTACCACGTACATAGTAGCACATACGTACCTAATATGAAAATTGAAATTGATTTGATGAATGAAACATAGTATTACAGGTAGGTTTCGCGTATTAACTAGTGTATTATCTATGACCATGTTTCTTTTTTGGAAACTGACATCTCTTAGTGATCTGTGGCATTGTAATTTTTTGTTTGTGTGATTCGTCCATTAAACATGCAAAGAGAACGTAGCCAATACAGAAATTCTACCCGAAGTTGTTTCCACTTTATTAAGCCTTATTATTATCATCTAATCTGGTGGTACGACCTCTTGTGAGCCCACACGGTACCACCACCCCGCCTATTTCTGCCGTGCAGCAGTAATGTGTTTCGGCTTGAATGGTGGGGCAGCCGTTGTAATTAAACTGAGACTTTAGAATTTATACCTCAAGGTGGGTGGCGCATTTACGTTGTAGATGTCTATGGGCTCCAGTAACCACTAAAGACCAGGTGGGCTGTAAGCTCGTCCATCCATCTAAGCAATAAATAATAAAAAATAAAAAAATCCGGAAATGAAAAAACGTGGGGCCAAATTCAGCGAGCCTCCGTCGTCTTATCCTAAGCAGCTAGAGATGAGTTATACTAGGTGAATCAGATACTAGTATTTGATTTACCACAAGCTCCTAATTTTAAGAAATACCTAATCCATAAAATCTTCCTAATATCATTCACAACCAATACTTTACTAAGCAAGCAATCTCAATCTGCCTGTTCCTAATCTCAAGTTCTCAGTACGTTATTAGGATTTTAAGAATACGAAGGTTAGGTGGAAAAGGTAGATTATACATATTGGCAAAATGGGATTAGGTGCAGCCTAATCTCGTAAAATACCTAATACTTGGGTCTGTTCTTGTAAATCTGACCCATCTCTATAAACAAGAGTCACTTACTGTCACTTAATTTTTTTTAAGGGATTTTGTGACCTGGTAACTAAGACCTTTAGGTCAAATCTTATTTTAATTTTAATAAAAACTTTTTTACATGAAAAATGATATTATGAAATGAAATGAAGTTGATTAATATGAAACATGGCATGAAATGAAATGAGATGAGATGATATGGGATGAAATATAATCTCAGTAAAATGGTGGTCATTTACTGAGACTGTTTCAGTGGACTTTTTGGAGGATCCCGAGAAGCTACGTTCAGCGGCTTTGTTTCATTTTCTCATATTTGTGCACTTTCACAGATACTAAACAGTTAAAAAAACCACCTCTATTACATATTAAACCTGAAGAAACACTAAATAGACAAAATAAAACAAATCACACAACTTCACTCCTCGCGTTCCCGCCAACAAGTCCTGTCACTTTATGTCATTTGTCATAGATAATACACCTAATTTAATTTCTAATTTTTCAAAAAATCTATACCTAAATGTACTTAAATAAATCTGCGAGCCTTTGAACCTATCTTGTTATATATTATAATATTAAACCGTGTTAAGTACCAATTAAAAAAAATAACCATGTTTGTTAAATATGCCATACAAAAGTTAAATTCATAAAAACTATGTTAAACGCATTATTCATGCTGTACGTACTATTATCATGTCTCGTTTATGCTTTTTGAGATGTTTGTTAGATACACATGCGCCTATTAAACTTCCTCACAACGTACAAATAATTGTAGGGCGCAATAAAGAAACAAAAATTAAGGATCAGTCATGTTCTAGACAGCAGCGTAAGTGATAACTTCAATTGAGAAACCCTATTTATTGTGCCAATGCATACTTTGCTGAACAAGCTTTATTGCAATATCTTGAATAATTTTCTTTTACGTCAAATCATTGCATATTTTTTAAAATTATTTGCTTAGATTAATTTACATACTTTAAATTTTTATTTATCCTACATAATTTCGCGTTGATAAATCAAAATCTTAAGTTGATACCTACCATAATTGTGTTCTACTTCTTCTAAATGCTTGTTATTCTTCATTTACAGTAAGCTTAAAAGCAGATTGTGAAAAATGTCATGTAGAGATAAAACAACTAGGGGTAAACGCTTCTGGGTTAGATGGTTTTGCTCTTAAAAAAGATGAAGTGTATGAAATTGGACATGGATCAACAATTGAGATTTTATTAAACAATCATGTGCATATACTTGAATTTGATCCACCTCCTGAAAGCCTAACTACCTCACAGAATCAGACATTCAAAAGGAAATTGGAAGATGACAGTACATCTCAGAGAAAGAAATCATTAAAAGTGGAACAAGTGTCATCAAGTGTAAAAGAAAAAGTTGAAAAAGTTATTAGAGATATGTGGGATGAAATAGACAAAGGTGAATTGTATGTGTTTACAGCTAAGGGAGTGAAATCTAGTGACAAAATAGCATCTTTTGATATGGATGGAACCCTAATCAAGACAAAGTCTGGTAAAGTTCATCCGGTGGACATAAATGACTGGCAAATAGCATTTCCTTCAGTGCCCCAAAAACTGAAAGAATTTTTAGAAAAAGATTACAAAATTGTGTTATTTAGCAATCAAGCCCCTATTGGTAATGGTAGAGTTAAAATAGAAGACTTTAAAAAGAAGATTGAAAGTATTGTCCAAAAATTAAATGTGCCAGTACAAGCATATATAGCAACTGGTAAAGGGATTTACAGGAAACCTAGAATTGGAATGTGGATGACTTTGACTGAAAAGGTATAGTTTGAGTCTGTTTAATCTCATATTTATGATTAAATTAAAGCATTAAAGCTGTCTTGCTATAAGAAATACAAATCTCTAATATTTTTAAGCCTTCACTTAATTTGGGCTTAGCCATTTTGACAGAATTGGTAACTACATAAACCTATAGTATACTGACCTAAAAGAACTAGGCATATTATGAATTTTATGTTAATTTATTTTCTTTTACAGAAAAATGATGGTGTCAAAGTTGATATGAACCAAAGTTTTTATTGTGGAGATGCTGCAGGAAGGGTGGCAAACTGGGCCCCTGGTAAAAAGAAAGATCACTCCTTGGCAGACAAACTCTTTGCTGAAAATTTGGAATTAAAATTTTATACTCCCGAACAATTCTTCTTGGGACATTCTATTGCTAATGTGCTAATGAGTAAACCTGAGTTTCATCCTAAAGAAGTAACTGTAGAACCTTTTAATAATAAACTAATTAGCAAAGATAAAGAGGTTAGTCAAACTTCATTCAAATATATTTTAAAATTGTTTTTTTAATTGGATTTTAAACAAAAGACATTCTAAAATAATATACAATACTGGTGTTATTAATTGCTCTAAAAAGATATTAAGGGTTATTGGAACTCACAGACATCCTATTGTGAATGCTGCCACCTACTGTGAGACGCTAGGTTAATGTCTTTGTTTGAGCTGCTTTGGTTAAAGAAATCTAAAGTAGTCAATATATATATAATTATGCTTAACTAAGCAAATAAATGTTGTTTTTTGTTCAAGTTGGAATCACATTATTAGCAGTTTTGGCTAGAAGTTCCAACAATAATGGTTCACTCTCTTTCAACATTTTGAAACTTTATTTTTACTTGAGGTTGAGTTTTAAGTTGAGTTTTACTGCAGATTTTAAATTGATGAAATATTTCAAAGTTAATCAAAATATTGGTTTTGCAAGTGTTCCAGAAACCGAAAATGCATACCTTAATTTAAGCAGATATATATATTTAGTTGCGAATCAAGTATCATTTAATAGTGTCTCATGCAAATGAAATTTACGTTAAATTAATAAACGTTACACAGTGAGAGCACTTATGAAACTGATGAAGTCCTGCTGCGACAGCAATACAGCAATTCCTACAGTTGAGCATTTGGAATTAGCGTTCTTGTGTTCTTTGCTTGTAGACTGTACAGCCGTGATTGGCCCACGTTTATTTCCCAAATTTTATTTCAGACCCACAGCACAACCCCTGTCCTCCTATTTTTCTGAAAAGGTGATTAGTCACCGAGTAATGGGTAGCAGCATTCTCGGACCTATTATACCAGTACAGTGCGATCTGTATTTCGACATTTATTATTTATAGAGCATTTTGTGAGCCACCACGCATGAGTATATTATACTGTCTATTTCTGCCATATAACAGTAATGCGATCCGGTTTGAAGAGTGGGGAGACCCATTACCCAACACAATTGAGACTTATACCTCACGTCCTACGGCAGATAGCGCCATTCAATACTTAACACCTGATGGCCAGTGAGGTTGACAACAACAAAAGAACGATAAAAATAAATTTCGTTATAACGTCGTTATAAAAAAACTTTCGTTATAGATACTAATTTTAGTTGGATTTCCTGGTAGTGGAAAATCTTATTTGGCAAAGCAGATTGAAACTAAATCAAATCACAAATATGCGACTGTGTGCAGAGATATTCTAGGCTCATGGCAAAAATGTGCTGCTGAAGCCACAAAATTGTTGCAGGTAAGTCAAAGTTCGAAGGCAAAAAATATAATAAGCTTACTTACTGGTAGTAGGGTATTTTATGAGCTCGCCCAGCGTAATTCTGCGGTGAAGCAGTAATGCGCTTCGATTTGAAGAGCGAGGAGTGCTATATTTACGACTCGTATCTCAAGATGGGTATTAGGCGACATTAACTTGATTGATATCTATGGGCTTTAAGAGAAATTTAATGAACCATATTTTCAGGCAGTCTTTATGTTCATTATCACCAGCTGTCCACTTTATCATTATCAGTAATAATGCAATTAACAAATAGCATTGTAATATTACAATATTGATTGAAATTTTAATTGAAAGTCTTATGGACACAATCAGATAACATTTTAATCTAATTGAACGGGTAATAGGTTGTGATTCGTATTGACTACATTAAATTTCATAATTATGATATAGTCATTTTAATATTTTATGTTCATTATTATCAAGGTTTCTTAATTAAGAATTTAGTATATTCTTAAATGAGGGTAGTTTTTTTTTCGAAAGTATATGTGTGATATGATTAAAGTTCTTTATAATATGTTTTGTTATTTAGCACGCACCCTGTATCCATAAAGAGCTTTATGGATTTTTATAGATTTTGGAATATCTTTAGCTTTGTCTTAATTGGGTGTTTTTTTAATATGTTTTAGTCAGCCGTACACCTGTCATTAATTAATATGTGTAATGGTATTAAAAAAAGCTAGGAAATCATTTCCAGATGACGTATTGGTAGTCTAGTAGTAATTCTATTTTCCAACAGGAAATACGAAGGTATCGCACCATATATTATAGCTTATTATTTTATATATTCTGTTATATAAAAAATAATGTAGTAAAAAATTATTTGGATGAAATGAGGTCAAATTTACTTATTTGAGATTGTAATCAATTGGGATGAAATTATATGAAACGGTATGAGATGAAATGAAATAAAGTCTGTAAAATGGTGGTTATTTACAGAGATTTTGGTGAACATTTTGGAAGAACTCGAGAAGCCAGATTTTACGACTGTTTCAAATTTCCACATTTATACACTTTCACAGATGTTAAACCGTGAATAAAGCAACATACGTTTAAGCCTGAATAAACACACCAAATTAACAAAATAAAACAATTAACATAACTTCGCTTCTCGCGTTCCCGCCAAAAAGTCTCCCTGGCAGTATAGTATATAACCTCTTTATAATAAGAAAATGTCTTTTTTTTGCAGCAAGGAAAAAGTGTCATAGTAGACAGTACGAATCCGGATGTTGAGTCTCGTTCCCGTTGGACATCACTCGCAAAACAAAATAAAGTAGATTGTCGTTGTGCTAAAATGGCTACTTCTAAGGCCCATGCGCAACATAATAACAAATTTAGGGAACTGATGAAGATCAATCATGTTCCTGTTAACGATATTGTATTCCATACCTACAAGTGAGTGCATTACTGTTTAGCTAACTCAAAAAAACACAACGCCCACTGAGTTTCTCGCCGGATCTTCTCAGTGGGTCGCGTTTCCGATCCGGTGGTAGATTTTGCGAAGCACTGCTCTTGCTAAGGCCAGTGTTCAGTGTTGCCAGATGACTGTGTGAATTTCCCCCCAACTTTTTTCGAAAACCCCCCGAAAATAGGCTTTTTGAAGAAAAAGACCCCCAAAACAGTCTTTACTTATTTTAAAGAAGAAATAAAAAACCAAAAGGATTCTTTTATTTTTTTATCAAGCTGTCCCTTTAACTTCAACCATCTCTAAACAATTATTACAATCAGATTCACTTTCGTTATTATTATTTAAAGCATACACGTTTTCGAAGTTAAAGATATTTAACATGTCCGATGTGGGAACAAAATTTATGGCTCTATTTGGCAGTGAAAATCGAATCCTGAGAACCGCTTCGGCAGTTTCTATTGCCATTTGGTCGCATAATTTGTCCTTTATAATATTGACTTGTGAATAGTATAGTAGACTATAATTATTCTAATAGTAATTGTGAACTGTGTTTGTGGATGAATTATTGATACCTACAAAACCTCCGAAATTTCTAACTAACTTTTTCCCCCCAAATATCCCCCCAAAGAATCTTTCCCCTGTGCCTACTAGCTCGATGAATCTAAGTTACTAGAATTTGTAGAAAAAAAAAACAGAACTCAAATGTTCATTTTCCATAGACAATCGAAAACACAATTTGGTAAAGAAAACTTTTTTAATAACCATTTTTTCACAACAGAAACAAGTTCACTGAACCGTCACCAAACGAAGGTTTTAAAGAAGTAATTGAAGTGAAATTCAACCCGTGCTTTGAGAGCGAAGAAGCTGAAAATTTATATAGAATGCATTTGTTAGAGAAATAAAGTACTTACCCAAAATATTAGATATTTTTTTTTTCCACCCGGTGTTCGACTTAGTATCAGTTGAGTTATTCAAATATAGTTTGATTTCTTTACAGTTTTCGCATATACATATTTCGTTGCAACTTATACTTACCACTGTCATGTATGGGATGAAATTAATCGTATGAAATAGGTTAAAATAATCATAAACTTGATTTAAAAATAAAACCATTTATTCGAAGACAGCGAGTTTTTATTGCGATTAAGTTTTAACAAATAACTTAAAACTACTATCATTTGATTTATTGTATTATAATATGTAGGCCTATTGAGTTTGAAGCACGATAAATACTGACAAAAGCTTTTTTCTTAAATTTTAGAACGATTATTTTTCTTCTCTATATAAAATGCCACCACATCATAAAACGTGTACAAAAATATGTATTTATATAATAGTTTTTTACATACATATATAAAATAATAAATGAATACAAATAAACTTTTAATGATTTTGGGTGTTGAAGTGAAAGCCGGTAAAACGAAAAATCGCCGTATTTTTTTTAAATCATAAATCCTTTTATGATCAAATTAAGCGATTACATTTCAAAATTTATAAAATTTTCATTACTAATAGTTTGTGTGTTCAGAGAACCTTTTTAAACTCAGAGTTTCTAGAATTAAAAACGAATACTTTAAATACCTATAAAAATATTTTTAATATTTGATCTTCTGCCCAGCTATCATAAGTATACTCGAGGAAAATCAAACTCTCTCCAAACTAAGTCGGTATATAAATTCTTGAATCCCACTATTTCGTATTTTGGGGAACATAATTTCTGTATAGTTAGTTTAGTTTTTGTATGGAAATTAATATCTCTGGGAATATTCGTTGCCTTAGAAAACTCTGTGTAAAGTAATAAGCAAATTGTAATTACTGGCATACTGGATACCCTAAATATTAGGGGAAGGTCGGGAACAAACTGTTCATGTCAAGGTAGTTGGTGGTTTCTGCCGACTAGTAGTGTTAATTCTGCGAGGACATTATGGAGATTGATAATTTTGTGTCAATAACAGATCACTCGTAACTCTTCTAACTAGACCCGGGAAGAGGTCATTGGCGTTGTTACACAAGGAGACACTGTAGGGTACTGACATGCCTCAAGATACTTAAAAGTCAGGGACTTCGTTGCCAAATACTAGAACGATATGTTGTCTGTATTTGTTTTAATTTAACGATTAAGAATATCTACAAATTTCGGGACAGTATACAATAAACGATGGGTCGAGGGCGGTCTTTGCTGATCATATTTGTTTCTGAGATTTGGTCGCGCCATATAATATGGTAAATAGCAATATATGATGAAATATGAAACATTAGAATCGTGTGCTGAATGAACTAATATACATTACGTTGGTATTGCCGGTTTTGGACGTCGCAGTATCATCACAACACAAGGTTTAGCCTTAAAAGGATTTTTTCTAACTTAAAAGATGCTTCTTAGCTTGAAGATATCAATAACCTATAAATAATTTAAATATTAGAGAAATATATATATTTTTAAGTAATTAATTGAAAACCTACATTCCGCAAAACTTTTATGGTTATGTTATTCAATAAAATGTAAAAAAAAACATTAGGCTTTTTTGTTAGCCAAGATTAGGGAACAGACTAACTCATAGCTAACCTGTTTAAGTAATTACCAAGTCTATAGACACCACAACGTAATTGCCCCTCCGAATTGAATTGAAGCAAAGTTGAAAGTCGACATTACATTTTTACAACATCTATCCTATACTCTTCAAAACGAAACCAAATCAATGTTGCATGGCGCAGAAACAGGGGCAGGGATATCTAAATATATATAAATTACGC
This sequence comes from Bombyx mandarina, assembly GCF_003987935.1. The sequence continues at coordinate 4,293,321 of NW_021011481.1, forward strand.
GTCACGTTGTTTGTCCGCGATGTACATCTAAACTACTGAACCGATTTTACCTTTTTTTTTAAATATGTGTTTTGTTCCAACTTAGGCCACAGGATGGTTTTTATTTCGATTAATGTCGTCGCAATATTTATTAATTAACAATAAAATGATTTATGTTGATTATTGTTATTAATTGTAAGTTTTATAAGTCTAAAACAGATAGCGCCTTAAATAAGTTTTACAGACAATTGTAATACTGTCTGACATTAATATCTCATAGATAGCGCTGTGTTAAAATAGCAAAGTTTCACATAAGCTACAATTTAATGGGAAAAACAATTAAACACAATGTGTTGCTGAGGCTAAACTATAAGTGAAATTTATTTCGTAGTAAACGCAATACAGTGAAATCCAATTGTTCTTACTTTGTTAATTTTTGGTGTTAGCATAGCCGGCCACGTGTTATTTAGAAATAAAAACCTTAGCCACAGCAACGTGTGGCCGGGTCTGCTAGTTTAAGTATATTTTTTTGGCCTGTAATTCATTCTCTCATCAATCTTTTTGACGTTTATCGTAATTATTACTCAAAATCTTACGAAATTGGTTCCTCAAGAAATAAAAACATTGGTGAATTAAATAAGGTTATATCAATATTGACGTACTTCAGTCATTATAGTCGTGCACATATTTTTCTGAACTTAGAAAAAAAATATCGTTTCTTTAAGCAATTTCTGAAACGATCTAACAGTTATTAAGCTTCTCCTTACCAAAAATATACCGCGGCAATTAGACAAACTAAATTTGACAGCTACTTCTCCAAGGTACATGGAATAATTCATTTCAATTTTTGAAAATGGAAGGTGAGTTTTTTTATTTATTTAAAAGAATATATTTATTGTGAATGGTATGTAAGAAAAGGTTACGTTATTGTAGCACACGTCAAGTAGTAATAATAAAACTGAAACACGTAGGTATTTGAGGATTTTCTTGTCACGCAAATACTACTTAGTCCTACCCAGTTTTATTACGAATCTTACGAATACGATCTCAACTACTCAAATTGTAATTGGTTACTAAAACAATACACTTATTTAAACGACCATGTTTCAGATAAGATTACAGCTACTAAAGTTTAAGAGGTCAAGATCCTAAGAAAAGAGAAAAACTATAAGGAAATCCAAAAAAAATTGTGATTTTAAGAAAAAGTAGATTCGACGCTATAATTTTATGAGATGTTCTATTTCTAAATCATCTCTTTTCACATTAAGGATTCATAAGTCACAATGCGTTGCATGAGTACGTGGTACTATAGTATCACTAAATTTAATTGCACATTTTATTGACTGTACGTATATTGATGTGAGTAAATGTCATTTTATCACATTAATATGCTTTCGCTTGTCACCCATCACACACACTCTTGAAAAGACGTACACATTATGAGAAATTTATGTGGTGATGATGATGACAGCCTCGGCTGACTGTCATTCGACGTCAGGATCCGGTTCCTCGTCATCATTTTCCAATAAATTGTCAAGACTCGTATCCGAGTCATCCTCATGTCATCTGAAATAACGCACACTAGGTATAAGTACTTACACCGACAGTATTACCGTTGTGGAAGTTATTAATTGACTATAATAAATTTATAAGTATTTCTGTTGGTTTGTTCTTCTTTCACACCGCAACGAGTTACTGTTTGGTTTTATTTCATGACGATACACGTCTAGTATAGTAAAAAAAAACTGTATTTCATTTTGATTTCTTTCAAAAGATGCATAGTGTGTTGGCCGCAACTCCAAAAATGTTTAAAATTTTATTTTGTTACCTGTAAAGATGGACTAGTTCACAGCCCACCTGGTATTAAGTGGTTACCGGAGCCCATAGACATCTACAACGTAAATGCCGCCACCCAGCCTGAGATATGAGTTCTAAGGTCTCAGTATAGTTACAACGACTGCCTCACCCTTCAAACTGAAACGCATCACTGCTTCACGGCAGAAGTAACGTTTTAAAATTGAATTTTAAGGTTTCATTTTTGCCGTTATTTAAGTTATTTCTAGAAATTAATAAGTGTTCCCGTCATCTAGCTTATCATACGATTGAACGCATGATAAGATGGACGCACGATTGCATTGTGGCAGCGTCTTTTGTTATTTAAATTTAATTTCACGTATGAATTCTTCAATACTAACCTGGTTATAAATACAGTATCTATATGCGCAAGCCGAGCACCGGTGAGAGGCACTGTGGAGGCGACGTGTCGCAGCTTGCGTCGCTCTATGGCACTACGGGCTTGTTGCACTGCAAGGTCCCCGCACCAGCGTTCACAGCGAGCGTATATTACCACACCTGAAAATAGAGGAATTCACATTAAGAAATGGCGGAAAGAACGTAATTTACCATCTAATAAAGAACGTAATTGACTGAACGAAAGTACGTAATTTACTGGTGGTAGGACCTCTTGTGAGTCGGCACGGGTAGGTACTACTACCCTGCCTATTTCAGCCGTAAAGCAGTAATGCGTTTCGGTTCGAAGGGTTGGGCAGCCGTTGTAACTATACTGAGACCTTAGAACTCTTAACTCAAAGTGGTTGGCAGCATTTACGTTATAGATGTCTATGGGCTCCGGTAACCACTTAACACTAGGTGAGCTGTGAGCTCGTCCACTCAAAAGTTCAATAAAAAAAACGAATACTGCAATTTTATCGAAAATAAAATATAAACTAACACGCAAAACACGCAAAGTTTACTTATTGATGTAAACAAAAAACTTTGCGTGTTATTTTTGCGGTTTACCGAATGCGGTGCCGTTTATGAATATTCTGTTGAACAGTAGAGCCATAGCAAAACATTTTGTAACTCGTTTTGCCACTCACCAGAAACAAAGTAATTGGAAATTATTTTTATACTTTATTCTACTTAGAACAGAAGACAACATAACTACTAAATTTACCTGCTCCCGCGAAAAGAGTAATAGCTGGCCAGGAATCTAAAAGGAGCGGTGTCAGAAAGAGTAAAGCTGTCGTCATCGTTAATGGCCCTTGAATGTACTGAATTTTACTCATCCCTAACTTATGAGATGGTTGATACATGCATATAAAGGTGCCACATATCCAAACTGAAATCGATAAATAGTTAAAATAATTATTTTGAATATTATTTAATTATATATAGTTAATTCTAGACTAATATGAAGCTGAACAGAACAAAAAGGTTACGATAGTAATATGATGTTTATTAAATGTGTTCCCGATTCAAAATCTAAACTTTTTTGTGTTTTGTAAGGATTGTTAAACATAGGTACATAAATGCTGATTTATATAGATAACAATTTGTTCCTTAAAACTGTTACTGTTACTGTTTTATCTGTTAATAATACAAAAGCAAATTTGCGCAACCAAGACCAATCAATTCGAATTTAAATCACAGGTACATTCAGTATTAATTGATTAAATAAAACTCACGTGGTAGTCCAGTGGCGAACATTGGTAGTCTAATATCTTGACTGCAAAAACCAGCGGCCAGGAATGCGTCGGCTACAATTTGAATCAGTGCACCTGCTGCAGACCATCGTGCACCTCGCGCACATGGAGGAGAAGGCGCACTCGCTTCCGGTATTGATGTTACAACCTATGTCATTAATTTATTTCTTACTAGCTGACCTGGTAGACTTCGTAGTGCCTCAATCGATAAATAAAAGACCTAAACTTTTGTATAAAATAAACTTAAAGCAAACAAAAGCAATCCGACCGACGGGGGACACATCAAAGGAAAAACAAAATTGTTATTTTTATTTATTTCAGAGCATTTTCATATTTTTCTACCTTTTAAACCTTCTCTGGACTTCAAATAATTCAAGACCAAAATTAGCCAAATCGGTCCTACCGTTCTCGAGTTTTAGCGAGACTAACAACCAGCAATTCATTTATATATAATATATAGATTACTGATACCCGACCAATCCTCTGCTGTTATCGCTAAATGTATGAAAAGACCCATTTACCTACTAAAATTACTCCCGCTTCGCCTATTCATAGTTGATTTCGGTCTGGTTAACCTGAACAAATCGTTACCAACAATCAAGCATACTCGTACAAGTATTAACTTATAAGTAAAATGCAAACACATAACAACTTACACATCAAATAGCTGCATCATTAAATGCAATGACCAGGTGACAAAAAGTGCTATCTTACAATCAGTGAAAAAACTGAATCAACGTAGTATCTTGTGTAAACAAAGGCAAAACTGTAGAGGGCGGAAAAAGCAAATTTCCAAATTTACAAATGAAATATGGTGCATTATACTACGAGAAATGGATGATATTAACGTAAACGCACCTATTACGGCCAGTTTAAGCCAGGTTCAGATTGAGAATTAAAAAATTAATAGTTGTTCAATCACTGGCTTTGTCTTTTTTTTTTGACGAAGCTCCGAAGATAACTCTTTTTTAATGCAATAAAGGAACAACTAGGTAGTAAAAGTAAATTAAAAAAAGAAAAATTTATGGGAAGGGCCATGTCGTTATTACCGATCCAATGCATGGGGTGTGTTCCTATTACCGTTTTTTTGGCACCTATTACCGACCGCTAAAGCAACAGAATTAGTGTTGTTAAATAAAAGTTATACATAGTTTCAGTTTAATTATTGATATGAGGCAACAGTACTTTAATTATTAAGTCACAATTCTCTTAATAATGTCTTAAAAATATTCTAAACGTAATCAACACTGATGGCACAGTTGGGATAAGGTTTTTAGGCATGCGCTTGTAGGGATAAAAAATCACAGGAGGTGCGATTTCATACTCAGCAGAAATGAGTCGACTACTATCAAAGCCGGCAATGTGACTTTTGGACAATTATTGGTAAATCAGAAAAACGAATTATTGACTTTGTATTCCATTGGCAGTCACAAAACTCTTCTGAACGACATCTTAGATAAATAACAGGTTAAGTATTAACCTTTATTTAATGCAGGTTTTGAATCGTATTCTTTGAAGGAGACGATTATATTCAAATCAATCTGTATCGCCATATCGATAACATTTTTTTGTCCAAATACACAGATTGCCACCTTTGATAATAGACGACTCAAATATTAATCAATACAGTTAAACATTCTCTTTCATTGAAGACTCGAGTCTCGATACCTCATATGGTGTTTCATTCTACGATGACTCGTTCTGTCTTGGTACATAAAAATAATCCAGTTTCATCGCAATTAAAACTTCTAGTAGAATTGTTGAGTACTTGATTTTATTCAAAATATTAATACACATCAGTAAACCATGACCATATAGTTTCTTCTTTCACTTCATTTGTATACGTTGGCTAATTTTGGACGACTCTTTTTTTGAAATTTTGGTATGGCCTTGGATCAAATTTTGAAGCCAGTGTCTTCCACCAGGATAATCAGAAAATCTCCCACACCAATATAAAGACGGAGTACCAACTCCGTCTTTAAATTGGTGTGGGAGATTTAATGTTTCACTAATTTTGACACCGTTTCTAATAGCTGGCTTTTTTACAGGAAAATCTAATCTTCCCAAATAGTGAATCCAATCTATTAATTGGCGTTCTTCATCCTTAGTGAAAACGGTTTGAACTCCACAATTTTCTTCAGTATACTTGTGATCTTTCTTGTTCCTAAGAGTTGTTCTAGGAATCCGAAATCTCTACGAGGTTTCATATAGGTTCATTTATTTGTTTCATTATTAATGGCCTTCAATGCAGAGTCAAGTTGACTAGATACAGGTATATTGTTTACGTCTTGGTGGAACCATGTTTCTGAAACAAAATCTATCGAGTCGAATACATGTAGGTACTAGGTAAATAATATTTTTCAATACATTCAAGTTTAAGTCAATAGGTGATTTTTAATATAGTTTAGTTTTTTATTCAATAATGAATTGCTGTTTTATTTTATTTTTCTATATATTTTAAATTTTTAGTGATAATGTAATCATAATTACATTTTATTTACGTAGTACTACAAATTAATAAAATATACTAACACACTATAAACTGTAACAAACTGTATAAACAGTTAGGCATACAGTCAGACGAAAGGACTATAACTATAAAGAAAAAACTATATTATGTGTTCTTTTTTGACTACAGAACATTTAAAACTATAAAAGTACAGGTAGATCGGTGTTAGGTTATATTAAAAGAAATCGTATAACATATTACCGACCCATAAAAATGTGTATGTAATGTGTCGAAGTCGTCGTGGCCTAAGGGATAAGACGTCCGGTGCATTCGTGTGGAGCGATGCACCGATGTTCGAATCTCAGGCGGGTATTGAAATACGTACTCAACAAATGTTCACGATTGACTTCCATGGTCAAGGAATAACATCGTGTAATAAAAATGAAACCCGCAAAATTATAATTTGCGTAATTACTGGCGGTAGGACCTCTTGTGAGTCCGCGCGGGTGGGTACCACCACCCTGCCTATTTCTGCCGTGAAGCAGTAATGCGTTTCGGTTTGAAGGGTGGGGCANTTTTCTAATGAAATACGTACTCAACAAATGTTCACGATTGACTTCCATGGTCAAGGAATAACATCGTGTAATAAAAATGAAACCCGCAAAATTATAATTTGCGTAATTACTGGCGGTAGGACCTCTTGTGAGTCCGCGCGGGTGGGTACCACCACCCTGCCTATTTCTGCCGTGAAGCAGTAATGCGTTTCGGTTTGAAGGGTGGGGCAGCCGTTACTTGAGACCTTAGAACTTATATCTCAAGGTGGGTGGCGCATTTACGGGCTCCAGTAACCACTTAACACCAGGTGGGCTGTGAGCTCGTCCACACATCTAGCAAAAAAAGTGTAAGCATATTGCGTTTTAGTGTATTTGTGAGATTATTTAGCTGCATTGGTTATGAATATTTAACGATAATGATATTTTAATATAATGATTTTACGATAATGATTTTTAACTAAAAAAATACAATGTTTGAGAATTAAGCTTCGTACATTTACAAAAAATACTTAAGAAAGCTGTTGATTTTCACCTATCTGTACTTCTAATTACGTATATGGCGTTAATAGCTCATATACAACTTGACATACTAATCAACCAAATTAGTATAGCCCGTTACTTATTAATTCATATATCATAATGGAAAACATAGTAACAAAAATATTCATCTAAAACCAAATAACGACGTGGGTCGGTTATAGAAATAAAATTGTGATAATTGTTCCTATTACCGCCACTTTTAAATATTGAATTTTAGAGAAATTTAACCTATCTCATGGAAATTACTTGTTATTTGTGATTATCAAAGTATTAAAAAGACATCAAAAAATGTTTAAACTGCATTAGAATGCTTTACGATTATATTTTTTACTAAAAACTAAATGAGTATACTTACGTAATCCGGATCGATTTAGTATGAAATTTGCGCTGTCTCCGTACTCCAACGACGAACTAGGCTATTCTTTAATTTATTGGCTTAGGCACAAAAGGAAGTGATGTATATTTGCAATAAAAATACATCCATATTTTCTTTAAAGCAACCACTGGTCTAAGTTTAATACAATAGCTCAAAATTATAATTTTATGAAACGGACGGTAATGGGTGCCGAATTCGAGGGGTCGTTATTAGGTGCGTTTACGTTAGACAATTATTTAACATCTGTTTTTCTGGTATATGGAGCTTTTAATTAAAAAGGCCAAGAAAGATAATCGTAAATGAGCAATTGGACGTTGCCATTGAAGTGAAGATTAAGTAGTCGCAGCTCCATCAGGTAGATAGATCAAAGACATTCATCATTACATATTTTCCAACTTCTTAGCTGATACCTACTAAGAATGGTCATAGGTGGCGTGATATCATAAATCAGAAAACGGTTCCGCCAGGGATCATGACCTAATTAAGTATAAGTACGAAGAAAAGAGGAGGAAATTCTTCAAGCTGAGTGTTTCTTTCGATATAGTTATTGCAAATACTTCTGAGAAGTACCTGTATTCTATCTCTATACTCTTTAACAACTGCATCAATGTCGGTAGAATCATCTCCTGAGGTAATTTCTCCTTCGCTCGCTTCGGCGTCTGAAGGTACGACATCCAAGTCCTCTGTTGCAATTTTTCTAGTACCACTGCTACAAGAGATTGGATCTTCTGAAGGACAGCCCGCATATTCATCTAACAGAAGGCATTCTCGATCTTCTGTTTCTAAATTTTAACGTCAATTTTACATTATTGCAATTCAAATTACGTAATAAACAAGTAAAAATATTCTGGTACCTTTTGAAATTACTTTTGACTTAATGCTTTCAAGAGTCTTAGTGTGTCGTATAGCGGAAGGGATGAACCATAAACTACCTCTGCCTCTACTAGATGTTGATTTAGATCCACGAGGAGCAGCATCTCTTCCCAGGCGTTTGTACTCTACGTCTACAAAATGAAATGTCACATTATACATAATATATCAAAACATTTTATGTATAAATACATATTTACCTTTTCAGGATATTATCAAAATAACCCTTCTACTCATATCTGTTCATAAAATATTTAACTAAACTACTTATACTACTAACTACTTATACCATGCACCCCACGCTTTTTTACAATAAAATCATTTTTTCTTACACTATTTTTAATTCAAATTTATTTTCAATTTTTTAGTTGGATTTTCTATAAAAGCGTATTTAGTTAGTTTTTTTAAACTATTATTTATTTTTAATTTTTTAGTTAAATTTCAATTTTTTTATTTTTTATTTTTTTAAATATTTAATTGTTACCGGTTCTTAATAATTATACCAAATATCGAGTTAATCCGACGTTTTGAAGGAGGTCAAAATCATGTTCAAAGACAAACATACATACATACGTCTGAAGCTAATAAAAGCATATTAAATACCTATTTTTTTGATAAGTTCTTACCGCCTGCCTCCTTTTGTTCAAGTGTCGGTACACAACGCATAACCATAAGATGGAACGCTTAGATAGAGATACTAAGTAAGTGAAGTTCTTACCGCCAGCCTCCTTTTGTTCAAGTGTCGGTACACAACGCATAACCATAAGATGGAACGCTTGGATAGAGATACTAAGTAAGTGACTTGCGTTCATAAGAGTAATCATGTGAGACAACGGACAAGCGAATGCCAGTATAGCTGCCAGACTTCCTAAAAACAATTGTAATTTTAAAACAAAAATACACAATTTCGGAAACTAAAAAATGACAATTAAAAAATCATACCGGCCGTGAAAACCGCTAGGACCGGACTCCCAGTCGAAGTACTTTCGTACGTCATTGATCTAGTCAGAACCTTCCACTCTGGTGATGCTAAAGCTACCAATACTGTGAAAAGTAAAGGACATAGTTCTGTCAAAGAAAGACATACTCCTGCTACAGTGACGGCAGCTAGTACGGGACACACCCAACCCGCACTTCTTGCCTCGACCAGTGTCGTAATAGGTAGAGCGGCGTCAACACTGCTCCTAGAAAATCAGTAATGGTTTATGTAATAGAGCAGTGATAGTAAGTCGCCGTGGCCTAAAGGATAAAACGTCCGATGCATTCGTATCTAGCGATGCACCGGTGTTCGAATCCCACAGGCGGGTACCAATTTTTCTAATGAAATACGTACTTAACGTTCTTACTTAATGAAATACGTTCACGATTGACTTCCACGGTGAAGGAATAACATCGTGTAATAAAAATCAAACCCGCAAAATTATAATTTGCGTAATTACTGGTGGTTGGACCTCTTGTGAGTCCGCACGGGTAGGTACCACCGCCCTACCTGTTTCTGCCGTGAAGCAGTAATGCGTTTCGGTTTAAAGGGTAGGGCAGCCGTTGTAACTATACTGAGACCTCAGAACTTATATCTCAAGGTGAGTGGCAGCGTTTACGTTGTAAATGTCTATGGGCTCTAGTAACCACTTAACACCAGGTGTTCCGTGAGCTCGTCCATACATCTAAGCAATAAAAAAAAATCATAATAGTATTTAGAGCAGTATAGAATACTTTATATAATTGATAATTTTAAGTGGATATCTGATTTGTAAGTTTAAAAGTTTGAAAGACAAACCCTTTTAACATGTTGGTGTATAGAAAACATAACCCCGTTAAAACTATTGCAGGCAATCCTGTTGTCAAGAACATTTTTTTCTTAAGAGTTCCACTTTCTTTTGGTAAAACAACACTAAAAGCGTAGCAAACCGGCGAACCTGCTGCAAAAAGCTGAAATACAGTAGTAAAAATGAAAAAAAATTAATTTAATATAAAAACAAATAAGTAGTATTGAGGTTTTTATGCTGCCCACACTTACCTCATAAATGGATATAGGAATAGGCATATTTATATTGGCGATATCTAGATTTATAAGTCCAAATATGGCGAAAAATTGACTGAATATATACAGGAGTATCAATAACATGAACGTGAACATCATACTTTCCTGAAAACATCAGAAACGTCAATGAAAATGTTTACTCATATTTCAGGAGTGTTTTTTTTTCAAGAATTTAAATTATAAGTGTATTTATTAAAGAAATGTTAGTTTTTAAACAATAACTGAACTCACTTCCAGTCCACACATGAACATAGCACAGACGACGATCACCACGGTCACTCCCAGTACATCAGGCCATGGTTCTCCCAGGGCTCTCGTTTCATACCCGAATAACCATCGTCGGGTGCGACCTCCGGTAACATGATCGGCAGTTGCACTTAATATCCTAAATGTTAAAAAGCCCGCATTTTATATCTAAATTCGAATCGACATACGTATGAAGAGAATGCAATTTCGCCGCCATGATTTGTTTTTATGTTTTATGTCATGTTGTGTGCTCTCGCATTTTAGTACGCATAAGAAAGTAATAATTTTAAATTGTACCTCGCACATATAGCTACTGCTACCAAATGTGATAGAAATGTCATCCACATTGCCATAAAATCGGCAAAGGAACGCAGATTCCTTTCGCGTCTCCCTCTCACAGTTTTCGGTGGCGGAAGAATTTCTGCTAGCTTTTTAAGGTCTTTACATGTTAAAGCTGAAAAAGTGTTAAAATAGTGGGTTAACGGTTGTTATATCATGATGTAACAGCACCTTGTGGCGAATACAAAGCTAAAAAAGGCGCATTCTCTAGAAGACATACGCTTTGTCAATTCCTATAGTAGGTATAAATTTGAATAATATTATCGCCATTTGTATTAAGGAACTTAGAGTTATTAACCATTTCTTTGTTCTTAAGATTTATAAGGAATATACGGCCCTGGAATTGCAGATGTCAAGTTCGTTGGGAAGTTATTCTATTAAAAAGAACCGTCAACAAGCCATCATGTGTCTTACTTTCTAAAATTTTTAGAATCAAAATAACCCCGTTTATATTTTTACAATATTTGAATAGCACTTAAGTTTTACACTTGACGACTGTCTATCTATAAGTTTTTTCGTAATGTTATAATACTTACGTAATACTCTAGAGTTGTAGAATAATTTTAATTGACTTTACAATTACCTCTATAAAAAACAGTTATTTTACATTTACTTATGTCGAAAAATTGGTATCATGTTCAATATAAAAAAAATGTTATTAATACTAGATTTGTCTCCATAATTTACTTACTAATGAAATTAAATCAATTTCGCGATTAAAAAAAACTATTTTTCTTCGAAATATTTCGTCATACCCTAATGGAAATATTTTATTGAATAGTATATCTAACTATATTTTATTATACCCACTTAAATTCTTTTCGTGTATTTCAGAATTATCCTTAAAAGTATAAATATATCTGCTTATTAATATATTTGGTTATACTTACTGGCAATGACTGCGAAAGCAGATAACAGAATAATAGCGGGTACAGCGCAATAACTGGAGTTTGCTGCTGCAAGAGGAGCAAGGAGCAGAGCACCCAGGGTCCATCGCGCACCACACGCCTCGCCACCGCCAAGGGCACTCAGGGTGCTACTCATTCTACTCTCTTTATGTTGTTCAGAAGACATATCTTTACGCGATTTCTTTGATCATCTATGAAAAAACGAAAAAATAATAATATTTATACCGATTTAAATGCTCTAGTCAATTAATTACGTACGCATCTCGTATTGTCTTCTAAAAATAAATTCGGTATTTTGTCGTACGTCGTGATCGTGGAAAACATAGTTTTCTTAACATTCTATTAAATGAAATTAATGATAATAATAACGTAAAGAGGTCAAAAAATTGATCCGAATTTAAAAATTATAATACAATTTTAAATTTAGAGACTTACCCTGTTCGTAGTTAATGAGTTGTTACTAGAGATACTATCAAAACTTCTAAATACGTACTACATAATAATATCACGACTTTACATCATGTACAGAGAACACCACTTAATGTGCAGCAAAAGTCTTTAGTTCTTAATATTTTTGAATTAAATTCCATGAGCAAAGTAAAATCAGTTGTTCTGGCGATCTTTTTGTGTTTATGCGACAAACCAGACTAGTTCGATGTTATATTTGCCTCTCTGTCGCACGATCGATATTTGGCGATACCTTAGTTAGGGTGACCATTTTTGAATAGAAGGAGGTTGTGGCCAAGCTTATAGACTAATAGTCTGCCTGACTGTTATTGAGATGATAATCATATACGATCTCGGTTTCTTCGAGATACTACTCCATTTAACATCCATAGGAGCCTCTGTTCTCTAATTTCCTACTAGCTGGTCCTAGAAATCCTGGCCTGAAGCAGTTCAATCTATAAACACTTTAACTAAAAAAATGGACGTGTATGCGGACGGACAAGTGAGGGCTCCGTATTTAATATGTAAAGTTAAAATTTAAAATACAAAATTTTATAAAATTTTCATTTGGCTAAGGCTGCCTATTTACGCTATGCTTTGCTCAAATCGTTTTATTTGTCTTTGAATACAAAGTTTTATATTACAATCGAGTGTTATTTTACAATATTTTTTTTATAAATACCTATTCGATATTAAATTAACAAAAATAACCCCTCCTTATTTTTTTAAATTGTAGAAGTCATTCGTTCGCGTCGTGTTGGAATGTGTTCTTAAAAATGGTTAAAATTGAAGTTCGCAAGGTACTGAAATTTCTCTGCAAATTTTTTTTTACTACAGAGCTGGTAAAATTAACGCTTGAGAGTAACATTAGGGTATTATGCTCTTTCATATTTTACGGTTGCGGGTTGGTGTGTGCAGCTTAAGTGAAGGAAAACTTCCCTTAACGACGACCCCGCACGGAACGCTTAACATCGGTAGTGACTGAAAAAATTATTGAAGTTGAAAAATTGTTTTGGCGGACCGTCGTGTTACTGTTTGTTTTGTAACAGAAGAAATGACGATATCTATAGGAAATGGCCATAACATTATACACAACCACTGACACACAGACTGAGAATTTCACAAAGCTGTTTGAGTTTTTAACGACAAGATCTTGATCGATTTTTGGCTCTATTCATAACTATGGACGAAACAGCATTATGACCCGTAAACGAATAACAGTATTTTGAAGAGACCGACATTTAAAACTCCGATGAAATTTAAGGCGATTCCATCCGCCGACAAGATCATGGGCTGATTTTTCTGGGACAGCCAAGGTATGGTAATTATCGAATATCTTAATCATAGAGCCACTATTACGGGGAGTTGGTAAGCAGGACAAATAACAAAGTTACGTGATGAAATACATAAGCAATGGCGTGGCAAACTCGCTAAAGTTGTCTTGTTTGACCAAGACAACTCTTCAGCATATAAGTCCTGGCTGGCTGCCATTCAACAAGCTAGCTGCGAATTGATGGAACGTCTCCATATTCACCGGACATAGCTCCTAGTGATTCTGCTTATTTTCGCGGGTAAAGGAACATCTCAGGGGTCATAGATTTGAAGATAAAGACGCAGTAGTCGCCTCGATATAGGATTAAAAGAAAAATAAATAAAAACATATATTTTGTCTAAGTTCAGTTACTTAGTTCGTTTTCGTGATATATAACATGGCTACAATACACTCTGCAAATTTGTAAGGCTTCACATTAAACGGTTAGCTTTGGTACCTATCTTGTATTACGGAATTAAATATACAGCTATTGTGTATCTTTATATACTCGTTTTTTAAGACACCTTAGATATTTTGTTTATGAGTGACTCTTTTATAGCATATATTATTATTACCATACTCAGTCTATTGATAAGGCTTTATCAACCGAGCCCATATACAGTAGTACATTGTGAATGTCGCTGCCAACCTTGAGACTGTAGGTAGTAGATTCAGATGCATTATAATAACGGGTTCAAACAGGAATGCCTACTAATCGCAATATAATGAAATGGTCTCTCAAGACTTAGGTGGAAAAATAAATAAAAAATAAGGCATGACTACACTAGATAGCGATGAATTAAAAGTAACTGACAAAGTCGATTAATATAAGAAATATAAGGCTTAGCGAAATCATTAAACATTCGTTTGTATCACTTAAGTATGGCAATGATAGTGACTGCCTACATAATTAATATGCAGAAATTCGAATAAAAATTATAAAAATTTCGATTTTTTAATCGATTTTCACCATTATTTCACAATACGCGGCAAACTGTTTTAACATTATGAGCGCCACAGTTATATTGAATTAAGCCTACGTGTTCGGTATAAATTATTTTTTCTTAAAAAGTTGTTTTGTATCATTTTAAACGAGAATTTTATGTCTTAATCAGTAACATAATCTAGTAAACCCGTCTCCATTTGATTAATCATCGTGAACTAAGGGTCACTGCATAATTTGCAAGATTTTTCCTTGGAATTCGAGATTATTCTGGAAAACGATGACCAATTTAATTCCTTAGAACCGGGAAGACAATTTGTGTCAAGATGGGGCATTTAAGCTAATTACAATCTGACTCAATCATCTTTAGGACTGTTTGCAGTAGAACACACACAGTATAGAGTTACATGAGCTTCATTATTATGACACCGAACAACAATGCGGATATATTAAGGTTTCCTTTCCATAACATGGGTTTGCCGGATCCCGAAATTTTTTAAAAATATATACCTATATATTTTTTTAATTCAAACTCGATACTAATAGTTCGACTTATTCATACATTTACGATTTCCGATGTTTAATTTCAATTTCCAAAGATAATAACATAATCGTAAAGTAGGATTATTAGTTGAAAGTTGGTTATTAAAATTATAGAAAAAAGAGAGCTTAAATGTTTATTTAGTAGTTAAAGGGACATCGAAATGACTTCAGTGGCAGTGGTTGTTAAATTAAGAATAATATGATTTTTTTTTCTAAATTCCTCTAATTTCCACACTTTAATTGAAATATCGCCTGTGCGGCTAGTGACTGCGACTACGAGGGCTCGGTTTGATTCCAATTAGTACATTAGTCTATACTATATCTATATCTATACTAATATTATAAAGAGGAAAGATTTGTTTGTTTGTTTGTTTCGAATAGGCTCCGAAACTACTGGACCGATTTGAAAAATTCTTTTTCCATTAGAAGCCGACATTGTCCCTGATGAACATAGGCTACTTTTTTTTGTTTTTTTTTTATTTATTTTTTTTGTTTCATGTGTGTTTTAATGTTTCCGAAGCGAAGCGAGGGCGGGTCGCTAGTAATATTATAAAGAGGAAAAATTTGTTTGTTTTTTGTATTGAATAGGCTCCGGAACTACTGAACCAATTTGAAAATTTCTTTCACTGTTTGGAAGCTACACTATTTCCTAGTGACATAGGCTATATCTTTTTTGAAAAAAAAAACTAGGGGTCTTTACTAAAACTTCAATAATGTAACTCAAGGTGTAAAAAATTACCTAAGATTTTAATATTTACATCGCGTGCCCTGCGAAAACGATTGATAGTAAGGGATATTTTGATTTTTTTTCTTAGCCCTTGTACGCAGCCAAGCATGCGGCCCACCTGATAGTGAGTGATTACTGTCGCTCATGGTCGTCGACAATGGCAGGGGCAAAGCCAAGCTACTGCCTATAATTGCAAGGCGCTGCCTACCGTTCCAAACCGCTGCCTACCCATTCATTTCATTATTTGACTTACGAGTTCTGGATAAAATTGTTCCTGTCTCGTATGTGCTTCCGACATTCAATACACAGAATATAAAACACTAGCCGGATTTGTTGAAAACAACATTTATTTTCTATTTACTGGCGAAACCGGTTATTGAATCAGGTGGACGAGCTCACAGCCCACTTGGTGTCAAGTGGTTACTGGAGCCCATTGACATCTACAACGTAAATGCGCCACCCATCTTGAGATATAAGTTCTAAGGTCTCAGTATAGTTACAACGGCTGCCCCACCCTTCAAACCGAAACGCATTACTGCTTCACAGTAGAAATAGGCAGGGTGGTGGTACCTACCCGTGCGGAGTCACAAGAGATCCTACCACCGTCTTTCATATTATTATGTTTGTAAGTATAGTAATATTTTTTTTAAATAAATTTAGCTTGAACCTAGATCAACTCAAAAATTTGTTGCTGGAGCCCCGTCGACTTTTACAAGACACTACAATGAGTTTGAAATTCAGTAAATTTAAAATAATGATTATCGAACGATGTGGAGCAGATATTGAGATTTTCTCGTAAATTTCAATGTAAAATTATCTAGACCTCAGCGATAAAAGACTTTACATTTTCAAATTACAATGCATTCCATCAAACAAAAGACTATTGCTTATCTCGTTCTGAATAGACTATTGTTTTCAAGCGCAATGCTCAACAAAGATGTCAAAGATAGTTTATTCAGTGATGAGTCTATTGTAGTTGTATAACCTAAAAAGCCTTATAACAAAAAAACATGTTCTTGATGTTTCTGTAACGGTTCTGTAAGAAACGAAATGTTACCTTGGAGTTCTTTCTGTAAACGCCTCAAAATCAGAACACAGTTTATAGAACATTAAGTCTATTCAAATAAAATTTTAAACCAGACTCCATGTTACTCGAACTCTTTCTGCCGCAAAGAGGTCGTGCAATCCGATTTGGTATATGACACCAGAGAAGCCGTGATCTTTTTCCTTCCACTTAACCAGTAATCACCAGTTTTTTCTAGATTGTCTCCGTGGTTCCTGCCAGTGTGACCGAAGAACTCTAGGATTTGCTTGAGGCAAATGTTAGAAAGCTTTGTTTTGATTTCGAGCTTGACGAGTATTGATGCGTTGGTCTTATATACACTCCATGGGATTTTGGACATGGGTAATATTTTCTTCCAGCATCGCACTCCGAAGGCATTAACCCGTTTGCTATCTGAAAANTTTTCTAGATTGTCTCCGTGGTTCCTGCCAGTGTGACCGAAGAACTCTAGGATTTGCTTGAGGCAAATGTTAGAAAGCTTTGTTTTGATTTCGAGCTTGACGAGTATTGATGCGTTGGTCTTATATACACTCCATGGGATTTTGGACATGGGTAATATTTTCTTCCAGCATCGCACTCCGAAGGCATTAACCCGTTTGCGATCTGAAAATGCAAGGTTCAAGTCTCAGGCCCATAGAGAAAAATGGAGGAGACGAGGGTGCGCCCAAGCTTGGTCTTCGTCCAGAGCGATATTTTCCTGTCTTTCCAAGTCTTAAGAGTTGGGACATTGCATTCTTGGCTATTCCAATTCTTCTATACACGTCTGGTGCACAGGAACCGTCGTTATCCGTGATATTTGATCTAACGCAGACGAATTCTTTGACCTTCTGTAGGGTGTGTGCTCCAATGAAGTTCTAAGTTGTTCGTTTTGTCTATGACCATAATTTTTGTTTTGTTTGTTTACAGACAGGCCCAAATCGTTGCTGAATCGTTCCATTCTCCTCAGTAACGTGCACATTTCATTTTCCTCTGCGACCAGAGTCGTTATATCATTAGTATAGCAGAAGTTATTTAGATTCAGTCCGCCGATGGATACGCCACCCTCCCTTACATGATATTATTCCTTTATCGTGGAAAATTTAGAACCTTCAGAATAATAGTACCAGCCTGTCATCTGAACTATTTCGACCGTCAGTGCAAGATTTCATTTTGCGGTAGGCATGCGACTGCTTCTAAAAAAAAACATTAGTGGCTCTTTTAATGACATTGTACGTTACTGTACGTTTGAAACAGTAAAATTAACATTTTTGTATTATCTCGCGAAATAATAAATGCTCTAAATGGTGTTTACATGCTACAGGGTGAACTGTTGTTAAAATTCGTGTAAATTAACAAATGTAATAATGTATACACAGTTCTTCTTTTTTAAACTCAATTTATTATTGTAATACAATTTGCTAGTTTACGTGCTTGATATCGATAACCTTTGCACTTAGGAAAATATTGCGGTCAAATCACGCAGTCCGTGTAGGATGACCATGTATGACGATAAGTTACGATAAGAGTTACGGACAATTAATAGCTCACGGAGTTTTTCGACGGATCTTTTCAGTGACTCACGATTCCGATCCGGTGGTAGATTCTGCAAAGCACTCTCCTCCCACTAGGACTAGCGTTAGCTTGACCCATGAGCTCACCGACCCATCCGGATATAGCTGGAATAGCCCATTAGACTACCAGCGAATAGTTAAGGGAACATAGGCAATCAATTAATGATTTTTTTTTATTGCTTAGATGGGTGGACGAGCTTCACAGCCCACCTAAATTATTATGATTATTATTAACTATTCTCCGCGTTCATATACCTAATATATTCAAAGAAAGTCTATTTCGATGAACAAGCCGATAGACCTAATGTGACGCAATTATTGGAGCAATTAGACCTTACAACGTGAGTGCCAGAAACCACCAAAACTTATTGGAATAATGACTATCCTGTTTTTAGATCGTACCGCCTGATTGCCCCACGTGTTAACGGGCAGAAAGAAGCACACCGTTGATCCGATTTAATTTTAAATATTATCTTACAGATAGATATATAGTCTAGTGAAAAATCACAAGTTTCGTTTTCTTTTCTAGATGCTTTCTTTGCTACTTTGGGTATTTAGATTATGTTCTATCATAGTTAAAATTCACGAACCATGGAAATTAATGGGTATTTATAATTGGACATATTCCAATAACGCAAAATGTTAACTTTGGATTAATATCAAGTTTTGAGTTTTTTATGTCCTGTTAAAACTGAAAACATTATCGTAGGTATGTATATAGATAGGTATTTTTTTGTCAACAACAAATAAAGAATATAAATTAACACAGCTTATTATTTATTTTGAACGCAATTCGAAGATAGCATCACATTTATTTGCTATCAATTAAAGTTATGCCAAGTTAAGTCAAAGCGACGTACGTATAAATTTGCTTCATTACTGCTCTGGACGCGCGCCTGAAACAGTGTGTGGGTGTGGTAGTTCGTTTAAAAAGCACGAGTATTCCTCTTCCCTTCAATCTTAGAGGAATCACAGACTAGTTCACGTCACGAGAGCAACTCCACTTCTATTTTAGAGAAACATCGAAAAGTAACAAGATGAAAATCAGTTTGATTTTTCTAGTTTTCGGAATTATCTTGTGTGCTTCCACTGTTTGTGACGCGTTTCCATTCAGGACTGGAAATATTGACTATGTGAGTAGCGTACTGATTATTTTAAAACAATACCTGTAAATTAGTTGCATATTAGTTCCTTTTTTATAATTAATTAATGTCAAGATGGAAATGTGTCAAAAAATATTGTAAATGCAACTTTTTATTGAAACTTTATACGTTATTGTGGTATTCTAATGCATTCATGCACATTTATATCATCATATAATAATTTATTTATTTACTATAATGCGAGTATTTACTTTTATTTAACATAAAACTAATTAAATCCTGCTATTGCTACGCTATTTTTAAAAATGTATATTTTATTGTAGCTATGATTCTCGTATAATAGGGCAGCACTTCTTTATTTTTTTTATTTTATTTATTTTATTAGGCTCACAACACACATCACAAGCTAAAGATACACAAAAAAACACAAATAAAAAGAAACAAAATCTGGCTTGCAACATAAGACATGTGCGCACGACAAAACAAGACATATAGTGCTGAATTTGTATAACAATGTTCCTTACAATTATGACAAAACAACACAATAACAAAAACTAATCTAACGAATAATGTAAGGAAGAAAAAAAAAAAATTANACTGTATTAAGTTACAAGAATTCATAAACTCTTCCAGTAAGCAGAGTTTCCCACTGGTACAAGGCTGATCTCCAGCACAAATATTAAGTTTTGAGGGAGAAGCAACACGCATGGCTGAGATGTAATCTGGTTGGTTAAAATCTCCCAATAACAAATAGTCGTCATCAGGATGATCGTTCAAGATTATTTTCTGACAATTAGAATAACAGAATAACAGTCATGGTAGTTTTTTTCTGGAAATTATAATGAGATAAGGTAAAAATTAAATGCATAGTCAATATAATTATTGACTGTCAGTTTTCTCTGCATTATGAAATACTAATGAGGCTATACATAAGTATGCAAGTACTCATATATGAGTGAAATATACTGACATGACACAAAATTTATATGATATGATACAAATAATATTAACAATATTAAGATAAAAATATATCGGCTTTTGAGACTGGTGAAATAAGGTTACCAGTATATATATTTTTAGACGTTAGACATGTGGCTGAAAGAGTTCTTTACCCTTTTTTTTCATCTTATATTGAGTGATTACTTGAGCTCATAGATATCAGGTAGTAAATGTCGCCGTGTAGAGTAATTACAAAAACTATGGTTTAGGCGGGTTTGATTTATATTACATCGCGTTATTTCCTCATCGTGGAAGACATTCGTGAACAGGAGTCAAGTACGGATTTCATCAGAAAAGTTGGTACCTACCTGCGGGATTTGTATACCGGCATAGTAGCATCGCTCGACACGAATACACCGGGATTGTTATTTTTTAGGCCCCGATGATTTGTAAAACTGAGATAAGGAACAAAGATTGTCATTATCATTTCACTCTCAATTTTTTCACAGTGACCAATTAAAAGCGTCTAGTGAAGTCATTGAAACTCAAATGATAATGTGCTGTCGTAATGCTAAAATTCTAATATAGCCTTTATTTTAAAATTATAACAAGGGAAACCTTCATCAACATTTGTCCAACTAAAGGCAAATAAACATGCAATATTTAATAACATGCAATATTTTTATCGGCTTTCTCGAGTTGTAAGTATAATGGAAACTACTTTCAAAAATAGTTTACGACTAGGGTCGTGCGTGTCTAAGAAAATGTGTAAGTTGAATACTTAAAAGACTTCGGAAAATGTATTCGTCGATATTAAACTGTAAAAGTACTTTTAAATGTATGGAGAAAAAAAACTATAAACGAACTAACGAAACAAATTAAATTCAAATCTAAAGGCAACTCTAAACCATGATTTATGCTAGGTATTTGTTAAAAATCTCATTCTGCTCGAGGCTAAATGGTATATAATTAATTATTTTCTTTGTCTCTTGATGATCAAATATCAAATTACAACGGTGTTAAAGAAGTTTTGACAGACGAGGCAACAACAGATAGATCCAAATCCGAGTGCCAATATGTTTAGCAAAGACCGGATATCAAAAACAGGAACAAACATCTGTTTTATAATCATTAGGGTAACCAACTAATCACTAAATCAACAATATCTAAATAAACAAACGCGCATTGTTGATTGAAGCGAGTACATTACTGGTAGTTTATTACTGGTGGTAGGACCTCTTGTGAGTCCGCACGGGTAGGTACCACCATCCCGCCTATTTCTGCCGTAAAGCAGTAATGCATTTCGGTTTGAAGGGCGGGGCAGCCGTTCTAACTATACTGAGACCTTAGAACTTATATCTCAAGGTGGGTGGCGCATTTACGTAGTAGATGTCTATGGGTTCCAGTAACCAGTTAACACCAGGTGGGCTGGGAGCTCGTCCACCCATCTAAGCAATAAAAAAAAACATGGAATGTTTTACTTAATAAGGTTCTCATAAACAATATACTTAAATTGCAGATGGAAGCTCTACGTCGTATGCAGCAGATACCTCAATGGCATTGTATGCGGTACCGCAGATTCCATCCCCATGGACACTGCAGTCGCTGGCACTTGATGAGGAGAGCCTAATATACCTACTTGATGATACCCGTCACAAAATTAATATGAATTCAAAACGCTAACCAACATGTTAATTACAACCCGAGAGATTAAAAATGTTAGGCAAAATCAACCAAGTTTAAGAATTTAAGTCCTCTTGTACTTAGTATAACAATCACATCGCATATGTATACTTCATCATCATCATCAGCCTGCGGCAGTCCACTGCTGGACATAGGCCTCCCCCAAAGCTCGCCACTGAACCCGATCTTCGGTTCTACGCATCCAGTTACTGCCAGCTGCCTTGCGCAGGTCGTCGCTCCATCTAGCAGGAAGGAGGGCGTCCCACACTACGTTTGCCGGTTCGCGATCTCCACTCCAGAACACGTCTACCCCAACGGTTATCGGTTCTGCGACATATGTGACCAGCCCACTGCCACTTCAGCTTACTAACTCTGCGAGCTATATCGATCACTTTGGTTTTTGCCCGAATGACCTCAATGCGTATTCGGTCTCGCAATGACAAACCGAGCATAGCTCGCTCCATAGCTCGCTGAGTAATTTTTAATTGGTGGACTAGTCGCACAGTCAGTGTCCACGTTTCGGCTCCGTAGGTAAGCACGGGTAGGACGCACTGATTATAGACCTTTGTCTTCAGACATTGTGGTATGGGCGACGAAAAGACCTGACGAAGCTATGTATACTTAGTATCGTACATATCTGTATTTATTTTGTTTATTAATCGTATCATTAAATATTATTTTTGTACTACTGTCAAGGATTCATGTCCTTGTGTCTTAATTAAATTTGGTGCTCTCTCTCTCTCATCTCTCATATTATTTGTCAAACATTTTTTTTAAATATCATTATCAACCACTTACCACGAAAAATTTAGAAAAAAATGCCGTAGACAAATTTACTGTAAATACCGTGGACTCCCGGTGATCGATCTCTGCTTAATCTGACTAGCCCTGTAATTCAACCAGATTCTAGCATCCAAAAGGATTTCAGTAAATCTTCTTGATTTCAACACTCTGTACTTATGGATGTAGACGTATCTAATTTGTCAGATTAAAACGCATTCTTTTCAAAAAGTTCTACCGTGGCTCTATAGCAGAACTCGATAAATTCGATTATTTGTCACCTTGCATTTGCTTGGCGGATAGTCGCGAGTCAACTATAATATGTGAAATGTAAATGTAGAATTCGATCTTATCTCATAAGTGCTCAGTGCTCAGCTTTTTACTTAGCGCTAAATGAGCTGACAGCTCACCTACCTATCTTTACAAATTAATATAACCTCTTAGTAACTGACGTTATGATAAACTTAAGATTCCTATTTATTCGAATTTAGTAGACATATAATAAATTACGTAGCATTAACTACCACATTCATAATTTCACGAACAAAAAGAAAATCATACCATATATTAAAAATCATTAAAATTGTAATTAAATTATCAAATCTATAAGTTAAGCGTATTCATTTTTAAGGGAATGTAGAAGTGATGTTTTAAGAAATACTCAATAATATAATGATTATCAATATAATAAACATTGCCTACGAACATACTAAATTTATACATCTGTGTGCTTTGGAAGCACAGTCTAATCAAGAATCAAAGATCTGTAAAATTTATTATGCCTTTCTCACAATCATTAACCTACCTTTGTTACAGAAATGATAGTTGTAATCCAAATTTTAAGAGCATTGTTCAACTAAATATATACAAAACTAGTAGTGCAATTAACAAACCTAAGATACTTATTCAATTGTGATTCTTTACTTAAAATGTACAAATAAAACACGTTTTTACTTGTTATAAGTAGGTAGTGATGTGAATAAACCAAAGAACATACTTAATGTATTTTATTTCATCAAATTAATCATCATTACTGTAAATTTTATTGTATGGAAATCACTCGTTCTCGCATTATATGACTACGAATGTATCATAATCAGGTAAACCACGGAAGTAGTCTGTTTAGGGGACAAAGCGTGTATGAAATAAAAAAAATATATATTCCCTTCTCTTTGAATTTTGGAATTTTTAAACTGTGAGCCGAACTTAACAAAGAATCGAATAGTCTTTCTGACAGAATAGGGACACGCCGGATCTTTTTTTTTTTATTGCTTTTGTAGGCAGACGAGCATACGGCCCACCTGATGGTGAGTGGTTACCTTCGCTCATGGACTTCAGCAATGCCAGGGGCAGAGCCAAGCCGCTGCCTACCGCTTAATACTCTCCACAAGCCTCATTTGAAAAAGGACATGTCATAGGATCTGATAAAGCCTAAGATCCCCGAAGATAAACTTCGGCTTTGCCATCGTGGTGTAGCATTCACTTAAGATCAGTAGGGCTGTGAGTTTTATACGGCGTTCCAGTCGTCATCAATTCTAATTATTGTTTCCTGTAGCCGACATACCTAATTCGAGAAAGTTCCAAGTCTCGCACTCGTCCGTCAAGTGTGGACATTTCGTAAGAGTGATTCATCTTTGCTGGCTCAAATGGTTATGTCATAAACATCACAAGATTACTACTAGATTACAGAGCACACTTGTTACATACGCTTTAAGGAAATTGTATATAATTTGAAAAGGCGAAATGAAACATATTTCCTTCACTTTATTTGGGGAAAGGCTTTTAATATTCGTGAGCGCATTAAAGTACTTTACTGTGAAAAATAGACTACGCTATATGTTTTAGACTTAAAAAAAGTATTGTGGGTAAATCGGTGTTGCATTTTTAGATTTTTCTTGATGATTATTTATAGTGTCGTATTTACTTGTGATGCCGTTGTTGTTTCTTTGGTCTATTTTCATCAGAATGTTATTCGCAAAACGAACACTAAAATTAAAAATAAGTTCCACGAAACTGAGTATACTTGCACCCAAGAATAGACCTGTAGTTCCACCGATAGACACTGAAAACATCAATATCAAGGCTTTGTTAAATAAAAATGAACAGCAATTGTATATTAACAGATTTTTGTTGACTTACCAACTAAATCTAGACGGCTCCTAACAACATTGCGTTTGAAACGTTCCGTTGGTAAATATGCTAGTACTAATTCGACGAAAGCCCTCTTTCTATTCGCCTTACCTTTATTGCTAAAAGAAGAAATGTGTAAACTTGTTACTTAATTATTGTGATGTCATACCGTGGACTTGACCAATCGATATTTATGTTTTCAAATAATGGTAGTTAGGCGACAACAAAAAAGTGTGTGTGTGTGTGTGTGCAAGTCACACACGGTAGAAGTGAAACTTATACTGCCTATCCCACTACACAGGAGCATACATATGGACAATGTTTAGTAGACGATAGTGGGGATGCTACGAAGAGTCGCACAGAGAGGAGACCGAGAACGTCCAATGTCTTCTATCTCATTCTCTCGCCGGCTGAATCCTATACATTTATGTGTTTGTGTCTCTATGGACTTATTTTTTCGTTTCATCGAGTTCGAAATCACAACGATTCTAAAGAAGTTTCACTTCAACAATCACTAAATGTTTCAATTGATTGGTTTAATTCGATTAACTGTGACGAAGCGGTTTGGCTTACGAAACAACGACATCCTTAATAACAGTAATTTCTGTCTCGTCACATGAAGCTACGCAGCTGCACGCGAGTCCTGGTCGATTCGCCCAGTGCGGCTTCAGGGTCGTTAACTGACTTGCGAACGAGTGGAGACACGCGATGCCTGACAAATTGCAACGTTCTGACTCTTCTGCAATAAAAGAATACAAGGTGACTCAAAAATAGATGTAACATAAAACCAGGCCAAATAGTAACCGCCTATGAAAACGAAACTTTAGAAATAGTTAAAAGTTTAACCAAAACGAATATAAATGTGACTTTTTGCGCCAGAAACAATTATTATTGTGTGTAACTTTAAAATAACAAAAGTTACAGGTGTAACGAAATCATACTCGATGCCGTTAGGAAATAAAGTAGTTACTCCACTAACATTAATTGAAATTAATGTTCATTTTCNATAGTAACCGCCTATGAAAACGAAACTTTAGAAATAGTTAAAAGTTTAACCAAAACGAATATAAATGTGACTTTTTGCGCCAGAAACAATTATTATTGTGTGTAACTTTAAAATAACAAAAGTTACAGGTGTAACGAAATCATACTCGATGCCGTTAGGAAATAAAGTAGTTACTCCACTAACATTAATTGAAATTAATGTTCATTTCCTAAAGTTCATAAAGATAAATACATATGTATGACTTCAGCAAGGTCATGTTTCGATAGCCCCTAATGTAATGCAAAAGCATGTTTTTTTACTATATAAATGGGTGAACTAGCTAACGTTCGGCTGAAATTTAGTGTTAACCATTACCTACTGATATTATTTCAGGTATTGCTAGCTCTACCATCTATTATTGTTTTCGGAAACGTTTCTAATACACAACGTTTAATTTATACAATGAACTAGTACAATGCACCATACAATAGACACAGTAAGATACAATTCGATAAATTTTCATGCAGGTCTTAAAAAACTTAAAAAACTTAACTTAAAAAACTCGGCGGAAGTCCGGCGATATCCTACTGGCCAAAAAAATAAAGGTCTTAAAATTTAAAAAAAATATAGTCTTTGCTCGCCCACATGTCCTGGTGAAACCGGAAAGACCTCTGGGCCACCGGTAATCCCTCAAACAAAAAAAAACTTCTCGTATTTGCTTTCGTTTAATACTTACTAGTGCCCAACATAAAATGGTCGTTGCATCCACATGTGTCTAGCTGGCCTTTCTTACGACACAAAACCGTGCAGGCGCTATAAGAATATTTAGGGTACAATCCGTCCTTGTTCTCGTGGTGGAAGCGACAGGCTCTCTGTTCCGGTGTTGTGTCCACAATCAGAGGATCGTTTTCAATGTTTCGTATTGTTAATTGTCGGCTAATAAAAAAGAATGTTTGGAGATTGGCTAATTTATTTGCATAATCATTTGTCCTTCAAATATAAGTTTGTTTTTCTGTTGACTATCTCGGTCGTACATCAGTTAGCACTCCCGACTGATGAGCCAAGAATTCTGGGTTTGATTCCGACATCGGGCAAACATTAATGCTATGAACATGTTTGTTTCTTGGTCGGGGTGCATAATATATGTATTTATTTATTTATTTAAACGTTCATAACTATGTATAATATTCTCCGCCACCGTTTTCATGGTGCAGGGAAATTTAATTTCGGTCCAGATAATCCTATCTGATTGGTCTTTGAATATTTATTTAAAATGTGATTACGTAAAATTTTATACCTATTATTTTAATAAATTATATTTATACCTATGTAAACTTTAAATGCTAAAAGTTACTATACATAATTCCACAGTAAGGTCAGTCTAATCCCTATAATTAATATACAATATGTATGGACATGAGAATACCTTACTCTTACAATATGGCGTCTTATTTTATCACCATTCTTCAATTCATATCTGATGTACATGGATTTGTTGTTATCTTTAGTAAGACCATTCCTATTAACATATCTAAAATGACGTAGTTGATATTACCTATAGTTAGCTCCGAGTTGGATCTTCAAAGTGGACGACTGCAAAGTGGTCACAGTCGGAACTTCATCTTCGCCTAAAGTATACATCTACAACATAGGCGAATAGGATATTTTTATATATAACAATATATTTTTAAATATAATAGCTGTAAAAATTTTTTTCACCTATTACCATAGAGGGTATCGTTATCACGAAGCTGAGTTTTCCATATTTTTCTTGCATATTACTGATCATAGGATATGGTTTTGGTTTCCTGTTAATTTTATATAAAAGTACTGTTATTGTATTTTTGTTATTATTGTTATTGGCTTTTCGTAACGTTTACAAATAGTAGTTACAATAAAGGTACTTACTTTGTTTGAATAGAATTTATAATAAAACATGTTCCTATGTCAGTATCAATAGGTTGAAAGAAGTTGCAGCAATCAAAAGGCTTGCTATTATATGAACAATTTGTTATGATTTTCGGGCAATCGCTTCGTACCAGCCTTACGTAGTTCGTGTAATTAGATACGGGACAATTTGGATCGGGATTTTTAGTTAAATGACAGACTTCAACAAGACTGTAGCTCACTCCACGAAAATATGCAATTTCCTTCAGAGTATCCTCTAGGTCTAATAAATGGGATGGCGTCCATATGCTGTTAATAGATTTGATTAAATTAAAAAACTTATGAACTATTTGAGAAATCACTCGATCAATTTCTGAGATCGTATTCGCCGATTGAGCATTATCAGACGATTACTACGATGGTGCCACGGACCTTCAACTTACTGTGGTGCCTTGTATTATAATTTAAAATAATACTCAACATTTTATAAAACATCTCTTTCAATCTTACTTAAGTGTTACCTTCTAACAATTATGCTTGAGTGCCCTTTTATGAAAGGCAATGGAGATGGTCTGTACTTTCTCAATTCCGATTGCGTTCGTCCACATTGCGTTTCTAGATATAACCGCCCAGTGAGCTTAGACCTTTAAAAGGACCAATATCATAACCTAGTCATGCAGCGGTGCGATTATGGAAAATTATGATAGCACCGCATCAAGATTTTGCATGTATAATTTTTATAATCGTAAAACACCATTTATTTTTGAGTAGATCGAATTTTAGAAGAATACTCACGTGTCAGATACATTATATATTTTATCATCGTTGGCTGATTCACAAATAGCTACAGCTGGTAATTTTGTATCCCAATCAGTGTATGTAGTTTCAACACCGAAACTTATAGGGCTCTGAACAAAGGACTCCCATGCTGATACTATCAATAGCGCAGAGCCGTACCACGACAGAGCCACAAAGACGAACCACAAGATTCTGTCGAAATCCACACATGTCTGTGACCTTATTGTATAAAGCATAAAGACAAGAAAAATCACTGAGAAGATGGGTATCTCATTGTGTCAAGACTGTTAGTCGCGAGTATCTGAACTACTAAAAATTGCGCAACCTATGACCAAACGACAGAGTATTCAACAACTAACCTAATTGTTCTTAACAAAAGGATCATGTGTCAAATAATCTTGGTATATGAAAAGGCAAATTTTAATTTATAATACGTTGCCTGCTTAATTTTTCTAGTTGTCTTAGCTGGCTCACGGCCCATCGCCCACTGAGTTTCTCGCCGGATCTTCTCAGTGGGTCGCGTTTCCGATCCTGCTCTTGCTAGAGCTAGTGTTAGCAACATCCTCAGGTTAGAGCCCCATGAACTTACCTACTCGTTCTGCGAGAATCTAGTACATATAACCCCTCGAGATTACTAAAATAGGTAGGAAAAAAAAACGGCCCACTTAAGCATTATTGGAACCCACCCATCATGGCGCACACATCAAAACATTACGTTCTAGGTTTCTTTTAAAATTGCTATTTTACGGTTTCCCCGAAACGCGTACACATACGTTCGGCAGTTGCAGGTTGGTGCAGACTTGTAGCGGATCACTAAATAATTACGTTGTTATGTGACCTTTAATGGCAAAAATACTTTGAATCTGATGTAGGTAGGTATATAAAGCCAAAAACCCAGATTACATATCAACATTATAGTTAGATGAATTTATAAATTATATCTATAAGCGGAATATGATCAAAACTTTGAATTGTACCCACACTTCTGGTAGGTACACGAGTAGGTATATTTCTTACCTTTCTGTCCAGTGTTTCGTGTCATCTGCAATGAAATGTACACCAGCAAAAGTGCAATTTGCACAATAGTCCTTAACTAAGGCTTTGCATGTCGTTTTAGACATATTTTTTTACATTCCGTATATTACTTGTTATTCTGAAGCTAAAAAGTGCAGAAATGCGACATTCGTTTGTGAAATATAATCGTTTTGATATTGTGTAAACGTTTTGAATAATTAATGCAAAAATTGTAAGTTATTATGAAATCACGTGATTATGTGCAACAACGAATGCTGAATGTTCAAGGCTTTTGAGAACGTTTAGATTAATAACATGCTTCTGTGTTTATTCGTAAGTTTATTTAGCGTAATGGGTCAAAGTTTACAACATGCATAATAAGGGATTCGTTGAAATACGTAAATTGTATTTTATGTATTAAAGTAAATAGTACAGAGTAATGCTTAAAATTGAACTAAAACAATTCGATTCTGAATGTGGTTTTCAGCGATTGATTCATTTAAGGGCTTTAAAAAAAAAGATTTTATTTACATATTCAGCAAGTTAATGACATCGTTTTTCACCAACTACCAATCAAAGATCAACGATTATAACATTATTTACAAAAATACATACAAATATTACATTACGAAATTACATTATTTACAAAAATACACCACTACTCAGAAAAAAACAGCAGAAGGCAATCACTCTACACATTACATAGATACTAAAATCATGACCCTCCTTTGGATATGAATTATGCTTTATTACATTTTTAAGCAGTGGTTTGGCTGTTTTTTCAGTAATTTACCATCTGAAGATCGTAGGCTTCGTCTACTTTCGTTGGAATTAAAAAAATAGTTGAATAGATTGTATGTAGGTCAAAAATAAAAGTATGCATTGACTCTTACGAAACATATTTCGCTAGGTTATGTACATTTTTAAAGTAAAAATTGAGATAGGTATGTATTTATATAATATTTTAATCCTATTTTGTACAAATTATTTTTTCACTTAAGACTTAATACTTAAAATACTATAAAATACATGGAAAACTTGTAAATGAGTATAATGGGACATTTAATTTTACTTTGGTTCTAAATTAATTTTCATTTTATCACTCAAATCTTTCATAAATACTGCAGGTAATCTTGTATTGGAAATTCAGCCGTTAAAGGTTCATCTATATTTTTCTGATTATTTCCCGCCGACCAGTATTGGTAAGGTTTTCTCTGTGACAAATGTGCATATTTTTGGCGCGAAATAAAACCAGCGTGAGTCAATATATTGTAAATCTCATTCCGTGATACTTTGTTCGCTTCTCGTTCATAAACCTGAAATAAAATATCAAAATTTGTAAGTAAGTAAATAATTTTAGGAGTTATCTATCAATAGAGTCGATCTAAATAGATGAGGCAATATGTCGCAATAGGTAAAATCGATATACATTAATTGCATAATTAGAACACACTGTCATAAAACTATCGATTATGTGAGAATGTTTCAAAAAACATTAACATGAGGAAATTAAAACGGCGCTGAACTAGATTTCATTTATCTCATAAAATTCGGACAGACTTCAAGTGTCAAGGTAAAGTTTATGCAAACAAATTTAGTTGGGAAATTCTCTATGTACTTAGTCTGTTACTTCTTGTCGCTCGGATTCATCCAGGATATTTAATTATCTATACTAATATTATAAAGAGGAAAGATTTGTTTGTTTGTTTGTATTGAATAGGCTCCGAAACTACTGAACCGATTTGAAAAATTCTTTCACTTTTGGAAGCTACACTATTGTGGAGTGACATAGGCATATTTTTTGAAAAAATTAGGCATCCTTACTAAACCTCCAATAATGTAACCTAAGATGTAAAAAAATTACCTAAAATATTCTTTATATCGCGTGCTCTGCGAAAACTATTGATGATAGAATAAAATAATGATACGACTGTGTAGAACACATATTAATTGCAAAAAGTGTCGCGACAGTATATGTCTAACTATTATAGTTATGCCACAATAAGTGTTCTTTTATTTAAAAAAATTAAAGAACGTCAAATATCGTTGAAATTTTTACTAAAGACCCGAGCGGAGCCGGAGCGGGCCGCTAGTGATAATATAAACCATGAAAATTAAACGGATAGGTAACTCACAAGTTTTTCGCCGTTATGCAGGAGACTGGTTAAAGGTAAAACTTCTTGAAGATTCGGGTTATGAAGAACTGGACTACGTAGATGTGGCGGTAAATGTTCCTCTTGCTGACGCACTGCTACAACATCGGGATGAGGAGGCTGACAGTTCACCAGGAACGCACACGACAGTACTATTAGAATGTATTTCATTTTATCTGTAAATATGTATTTAATGCGTCAACATTATTTCATAATTCATTTAAATAACGCTGCATTACAAAAATAAGCTTAGTTTTCCAAATATATGGAGCAAAATATTGGCTTTCNTTCCTCTTGCTGACGCACTGCTACAACATCGGGATGAGGAGGCTGACAGTTCACCAGGAACGCACACGACAGTACTATTAGAATGTATTTCATTTTATCTGTAAATATGTATTTAATGCGTCAACATTATTTCATAATTCATTTAAATAACGCTGCATTACAAAAATAAGCTTAGTTTTCCAAATATATGGAGCAAAATATTGGCTTTCATTAAACATGGATTGAACTTTTTTTTTATTGCTTAGATGGGTGGACGAGCTCACAGCCCACCTGGTGTTAAGTGGTTATTGAAGCCAATAGACATCTACAACGTAAATGCGCCACCCACCTTGAGATATAAGTTCTAAGATCTCAGTATAGTTACAACGGCTGCCCTACCCTTTAGACCGAAACGCATTACTGCTTCACGGCAGGAAGGCAGGCACGGCAGGGCACAGAAATAGGCAGGGCGATGGTACCTACCCGCGCAGACTCACAAGAGGTTCTACCACCAGTAAAGAGAACTGCTCTAAGCAGCTGCTTTAAGAGTTAAGTATACGTACATTCACCTATTGGTAAATGTTTTTATTAAATAATTAATTCATTGCCAGCTTAATAACACAAACATGATTCGCACGTACTTACGATTCGTACGCCACTTTTTTACGTTGATCATATTATCGCTAGATAGATCAGAAAATATCCAAGTATAAAAATACAATAACAACCCAGATGCATTTTTAAAACCTTGCGTTTATTAATTCTTAAAACGACTTCAAATCAATACGGATAAAGAGAACAGAACATTAATAATTCGAGATGTTAATTATTGGCGGCCACAACCTGGTTTATTATGAAATCTTTAAAGAATGTGAAGAGAATTTTGTTAGCGTTTCACTATTATTGACCGAAGGCCTCAGATAAAATATAGCACAAAAAAAGTCATGACCAACACATCGAATTGAAACTACTGTTACTCGTGTTCATTTTTATTATTATCTTTTAATAATTACAATTTTTAAATATAATTTTTTCACTTTAATTTTCTGTGCATAAGAAATAATGCCGCAGCCTATCTTTAGATATCAGTTCACAGTCGCATTTTTTTAACATTATGGCTATCTTGCCTATCATTCTTATCATACGTATATGATACGTTCGCGGTGGTCTATTCTGATCTCTTACTATTAAGAGGGTAGTAAAAACCCATTTAGACTAACGCAAACGTTATCTCTATACTTATGTATGTGCTCCTGTCATATTAATTATATTTAAAAATTTATTCTCTTAAGCGCAATGATTATCAGACTTTTTTAGCTTCACTATTCCATTCTTGAAAAAATCATTTAAAAAAATGTATTTAGTATTTTTTTGCTTAGACGACTGAATGAGTTTAGGGAATGACCGCTATCAGAACCCGTAGACATCAAAACGTGAATGCCGCCAACCATATAATGTCTATTAACTTCTATATTTTAGTTTCAGGTATTATATTTTCGGCTAATTAGAGAATAACATCGTGTATGTTTCAAGACAGAGTACAGTGCTGTTTTCTTAATAATAACCTTCATATACCCGAGAAACTAAAACAGCTTTTGCTTGAGATATTTTAATAGCAAACAATTATCTTGAACATGATAGCTGTTGCTCAATATTGTCAAATTAAAGTCCATTTCTACATTGATTTCAGTATCTTTTTTGGCTATAATTATGATTGTGTTGTTATTTTAATTAGTAAAATAAGTCAATTCAGTAAAGCATATATAAAATAGAATCCATATGAATAACGTCGTACATTACTGTCAAGGTCGAGATGTAACAAATTACATACTTTCAACCTTAGAATTTTTTATCGCGATATTACCTTTCAACGTTCACGTTTATTCAGGGTTGACAGATATACGTTTTAATAAAAATCTCTCCCAGGATTTTAGTAATTCAAAGTAAAAAAATAAATAAACATTGCATCGCCGAATGAAACTATAATAAGCAAAAGCAAAAAATAATAAAAAAACATATGGATGGATTCTCAAAACAAATTGTTGTTGACAGTTGAAAATTTACCTAAATTTTTATATTTCAAATAAATGTAGATTGATCATATAATACGCGTAATATATCTATAAAACACGAACTTCATCCATCAAGTGTCATGTTGTTAAGTAACTTATTCGTAACAGGCTCTAGTTTTTTTCTCGAACAGTCTGATGGAAGAGATAACAGACAGCCTCATGCCCATATATGCTATATAGATAGCTAATAAGCTACTGGTATAAATATCAAAAATAACTTGGATACCTTTTTTTTGACATCCCTAATCCAAGAACTAATAAATCTCTTAGTCGACTGTGCTTCGTCGTTTGTTTTAGTTATGTATGGTCTCGATCATAATAATATTAATGTTATATAAAAATTTAGATTGTTTGTTCATTCGGAATGGAAAAAAGAGGCAGATAACAATCTGAAGCATAGTTTATATACTGCCAGTTTTAACATTAACAGATATTCTATTGAGCAGACAGAATATGTTTTTCAAGCGATGAATAACATAGAAAAAAACGGTATTGTATTTGAATTCAGATCGTAATCATTAATATTTTTTAAACATATTATGAAAAAAATTTCAGTCTTTAAAAAAAATATATTTACAAAACATTTACTTATTTTCCAATAAGAAGTGTATGTGTGTAAATAAAAATGTTTAAATGTATGTTTGCCGTGCAGCAGCTCCTATAATAATATAATATATCATATTGTGGTTAAACCTCGCACTGTTGTTATTAGCAATCCAGAAAATGTTTATGTCATAGTACCATTAACGTGGGATAGGTGGCGCGTGAGTAGTTTTAAGAAGTTATTAAAGTATGATAAATATAAATCCAAATAAAAAAGTATATATTTGAGTATAAATTTAACAACGAATACAAACCTCAAATGGCTACAACACTAACAATAATAGAATTCACACGAGCACTCACTTGATATAGCACGAAACTTTAAAAAAACCTAAAGTTGTTAGTAAACAAGGAGACTGTTACATCGAGTATGTCTGATCACAAATAGCAGCATGACGGTGAGGAGAGTGGCGGACCAACCACCTCCACAACACAATCTGGTATTGCAGTAATCATATAAGGTTATAATCTTACCTTTTCTTTCTATATTTTTATTAAGATAAAAATTCTATTATAAATAAAAATATGATAATAGTTTACTACTAGCCCTTTTATTGTTATAATTTAGAAAAAAAATATTGGCGCAATTCTCCGTTAAAGAAAACGTATAAATTATCAAGAACCTTCATTGGTAATTAATACTAATTCACTATTACATAAACTTTCAACCCTTGAGGAGAGGATCTTGCCATATAATCTAATAATAGAGTCACAACGAAAAAAAAGATACTCGATAATTACTATACAAAATATCTAATATAATTTTACGTAAAACCATAGCTTATGCAGTTCAGATTGAATTGCTCTTCTATATTTATAATTTTATACAAATTCAATAAGTAAATTTATCATTTAAAACTTCGTTAAAAAACCTGATCCCCAGTAGGTAAAATTACTGTAAGAATAGACAAATAGGCACGTAATTTGCATTGTGATTAGCAAGGTAAATAGCCTAATGTTTTTAAGCCGTTTTGTTCAATGCTTTATCACCGTTAGTTGATTTCGGAGAAAAATAAATTTGTATCCGTAATTTTAAGGGTTCCGTGCAACTCTTTACAACTGTTGAGTCACGTTGTGATGTCTATGCACTCCGGTTATCACTACGAGGTGGGTCAGAAGCTGGTCAGCATATTAAATAAAATAAAATAAAACTCTGGTATGTCACAGTCGTTTAATATTAAGAATATTGGTATTATAGAGATAAAGAAAGTTGCTATCTATCGCGAACCGGTGTTCAATGGTGCAGTGAAATTACGTGTGTGCTTCTTTGGTACACGTAATTGGGATAATAAAACAATTAAACAATTATAGTGAACATAAGTGGACGCTTTAAATAGATCTAACTAGAATTGGTGCTTGTAAAGTCATCAACTTTTCAATAGTACAGGAAAATCTGAAAATACAATAATAAAATGGGTTTTAAGTAAATGTTAAAGGTAAAAAACGTGAAGTTTTGACATCTTACGAAGCACGAGTTGTTGAAGTTGAAGGAATAACGTCGTGTAGTATAAATCAAACCCGCCCAAAACATAAATTTGCGTAATTACTGATGGTATGTATTATGATTGTGAGCACCCCACGTCTATTTCTACCACGAAGCAGCAATGCGTTTCGGTACAAAGGATGGGGCAGCAGTTATACAATATTAA
The DNA here is from genome assembly GCF_003987935.1 of Bombyx mandarina. The sequence continues at coordinate 4,329,756 of NW_021011481.1, forward strand.
AGTTTGATCACACGTCTCAAGGTGGGTGGCGGCACTTGCATTGTCATGACGAGTTCCAGCAGCCACTTAACCCAAGATGAGCCGAGAGTTAACTCAGCCACTTATACAGAAAAAAAGAATATTATTGCTTATATGTAACAATCTTTGGAAATATTCCAATCCATAACAATATCAAAATATAATACGACATTAACACGTACACTACTCCCATTAGTTCGCACCGGTTTCCTAACTAGGTATAACCCACTCAAACTGTGACGATCGTTACAAATCGAGTCGGAAACAAGTTTGTGTCAGATGTAAAATTTTATTGTCTTTAGATGCAGATTACGTTTCGTAAAAGCTCGTGACCACGTCCAGTTAACGTTGGGAAAGGACAGCTCGACTCGAACCATCTTGATGACCGTTTGACCGAATTCTTGTTGCCTTAGGATGCAAAATAATATTTATTTGCAAATGCATTTTTTTTTGATAAATGAGAACTATTTACCTAATCTAAAAACGCGTGGCGGTGAACGAATAACGATACCAAGGCTTTGAATGGTTTCATTCATGCAGATTAAATACACCGAGAGAGTAGTTACCTAAAAAAAACAGATCAACGACATTTTCAGCATTGAAAGGATATTTTTATCTCGAAATGTTGTTAAGCTAATCAAAACACTTTGCTTTGCATACAATCAATTAAAACCTCAACTATTTTTAAAACATTTCAAACAATTTAAAACAAATTTCGGTTGAATTTACAGCTAAATAAAAACGGTTTATTCTGTATGGCGATACCATTCCAATGTTGAACTCGCAAAACAAATTACACTTTTTAAATACTTATCCTTTTATTAAGTACATATTTGGAAAAAGGGGTTATTTTTTTAATTGCACTGCGTAGAATACAACAAAGGTTAGGTTAGGTTAGTTATTCCAATTTTTACGTTCGCTAAAATTATAATAAAATGATGTACTACTATTTTATTATCAATCTAGCAAAGGTATACGCAAGCAAAGCCACTGCGATCTACTCCTTTATCTACCTACTCTAATGCGTGCAAATCGGTACGTTTCCTAAGGTTGATTTTTTTTATCTATAAACAAATTGATTGCTTTTGAACTACACTTTTGAGTTTTACAAGTAATAAAGAACCATTGATGAATTTCCTCACTAATTTACGATATTCAGGAACTTTAAATTTAGTACGTATTTAACTACAGTACTTAGCACTAAAGCAAAGTAAAGTCGTCTAATTAAATAAATAGCCCTGGTATGATTACAACAATATGATACGGTGGTGAAGTGAATGTCGGCGGTAACGATGCGTGAGATGTTCAAATCATTTAGCAATTGGTTTTGCAACGGTGATAATTAAAAGTCCCAAGAGCACTCAATACACACACGTAGGTACTTATTATATTTATTCGTTCTTCTAAGAAATCTAAAAAAAATCACATAATATATATATCACTTTATTTATAATAATTAACATTCCCCTTAAACCGCCGTTTAATCCCTTGTTTAAATAGTTATAATTTTCATATACCATTAAAAAACTAGGAAAGAAAATGTTTTTGCTTTATAATTTCAAATTGCAAATAATCATGTCAGGTGTTCACTTACGGTATCAAAATAAACTTTAAAACGTAATAGGAGAAGTAAAAAAAATAATAGCATAAAATTGTTACGTCGATTTTATTTAAAAACGTTCAGGCAAACGTATTGCAAAATCCACTGAAAATCGATATTTTGCAAAATATTTAATAAACGTTTGATAGTAATGCTGACACACCCAATCGTTGTTTTGTAGGTACATTACATATTTACAACCTGATAGGCGGCAACCGAGAAATATAATTCCAGTTTCTGGTGTAATGTCACTCGTTTTCTCGATGACTCGATGTTATGTCATTGATATTCGCATACGTAATAGATATTAAGAAAGATGATCTAAAACTAACATATTATTTTACTTCTGCATGACACATATTTTAACTATTGATATTATCTACCGTATTGGATAATTATAAAAATTTTATTAGAACGAAGTTCCTTAGGGGACGATGCGGAAGGGTACCCTAACCAGGAAAAAACGTCCGTAACATAAGATTTTTATTAGTAATGCACACAGTGTACGACTTAACTTTGTAATAACGTACAAAAAATAACATATTTTTATTATATACTTTGAATAAATCATTGTGAATAAAATAAAGTTGATAACTTTGTAAAGTAGTTTTTTTTATTTTTATCAATAAAAAAATCATAATAAAAAATGTATACCCGCATAATTATTTTCTTTATACCTCGAATAGAACTTAAAATTAATATTTTTATAATCACGACCTTCGTTCCTATCCGGTGTCCCACGACACCACACATCTTTTTTTAATAAGTTTTGAATTGCTTTTTATTATACCTATTCGCTGGTAACTATTCCAGCTACTCCCGGTTGGATAGGTGAGTTCACGGGCTCAATCTGAGAGAATTTACTAACACTAGCCCTAGGAAGAGCAGTGCTTCGCAGAATCTACCACCGGATCGGAATCGCGACCCACTGAGGAGATCCGGCGAGAAGCTCGGCTGCCGGCTGCCTATGGATTAGTTAACTCTTCGTCATAATCGACGAGTTCGACGAGGACGGTGACCGTTGAATTGCATTACTGAACTCTACTTTAAAGAAACACCGAGCTAAAGCCAGTATCTGTGCTTATACATAATAATACGGAGTTTTGCTTCACTTGTTAAATGTTTGTGAAAATGGAACCTTGTATTTAAATGATTATTTATTCCTTAGATGAGTGGACGAGCTCAGCCCTCCCGGTGTTATGTGGTTACCGGAGCCCATAGACATCAACAACGTTAAAGCCGCCAGCCACCTTGAGACACGAGTTATAAGGTCTCAATTTTTAGAGTACAACGGCTGCCCCACCCTTCAAACCGAAACGCTTTACTGCTTCACGGTACAAATAGGCGGGATGATGGACACTAGTTTAAATAAATACGACAGTCAAATTCTAAAGAACCTAAATAAATTTCTTATATATTTATCTACATCTAAAAGCCAAATATATCTAAACAATAGGAATCGATCGATCAATCACAGTAATTAATTTAACATTAAGGTCTGATCTTATCAGAATCAAATAGAATATTAAAATGCTGTTTATCTATCTACATGTGCCTAGTTTAACGAGTAAATAATATTATTTTTAATAAAACAACGATCAAGGACTCTTGGAGTTGTTCGTGTAGTTAATTTTCAGTCAACCGATTATATGGATTGATCAGAAGGGTTGTATTTGTTAAATTGCTTAAAAATTATTACTACCTTAAATTGTCAATTAATTTTATGTTTGCTCGAGCAGAAGAAAGGATAAAATAATACGTTTGTGTTTTATGTGACTGTTAATATTTTTGGAAAATTCGATATTTCATTCCATTCATTTTATATTGTTAGAGTGAAACAATTTATTTACTTCCCAGCTGAAGGACATGGTATTTACTTCCTAACTACGGCTAATCATTTTAATCTTTTTTTTGTTAGAAAAATATCTATAATTTATTTAGTAACTTAAAATTACTAATAAAACATATTTTAATATCGCTTAGAATTCTCTAAGTTAACCTCGACATTGACAAATCATAAAAATTCGTCACGAACAATTTCTAAGACAATATTCACCTATAACTGCACGAGTTATTCGCTAGATTATGGATGCTTTACATAAAACAAAACCCAGATTAGCACAAAAAAATCGCAATAACGTAAAAAAACGACGCAAGTTGCAAATATTAAGGGCCAGCGTTAAGACGGTCGGCAAAGAATACTGTATGGAATCGTCCATTTGTGGACTCAAGCATCTGGTTGATGATAACACACCCATTATCGAAAGGTAAGTGGAATACGTAACATGAATCGGTGTGTAAGATTACTTATTGCAGATAAACTTGATGTGAACTTGTTTAGTTACATATTGGGCGCAGGCTTGTCGTAATTCAACTAAACGTATACTTGGATAGACTTGTGGTAAAATATGTTAGAGAGCGCTTATGCTTTAAGTAGGCACTGGTTATGTAATGTTGGTATTGGGTATTCTTTATGATGCAACTGATTAATTTATTATTCAGACACTTTATTAATTACTAGCTGACCAGGCAGGCTTCGTAGTGCCTCAATCGATAAATAAAAGACCGACGGGGGACACATCAAAGAAAAGCCAAATTGTTATTTTTATTTAATTCCGCACATTTTCATATTTATCTACCCTTTTAAACCTTCTCTGGACCTTCACAAATAATTCAAGACCAAAATTAGCCAAATCGGTCGAGCCGTTCTCGAGCGAGACTAACGAACAGCAATTCATTTTTATATACGTGCGAGGTTCAAGGATTATCCATTCTTTCTGGGACACCCTGTATATAGATATAGAATATAGATAGATATAGATTATGGTTTGAATAAAAAAAGTAAAATGTAACAAACACAGTTGACATTATTTTCGTGTTTTACAAAATGTTACTTTTGAATTTTATATCCAAAACAATTGTCCTTTCCAGATTTATTTGGGTTGTAATTCTGATTCTGGGTCTAGGGTGCTCAGTGTCTTTGGTGTGGATAACATTTTTAAAATACTACAGAGCGCCTTTAGTTACTACGCAGATGCCAGAAGGTATATCTGTCAGCAACATCATATTTCCAGCTGTTGGGATTTGTTCTAACAACAGAATTTCAAAGAGAGCAGTGACGGAATTGTCTAAACATTTGTACGTACTAATAATCTATTTTCAATCCATCCATCTATTCATCAGTTTTCAATCACATTCAACACCCAGGGCTGGATTTAAAAGCTCCGGAGGAACTAGAACTGCTGGTCCTTTATCATTTAAAATAAAATAAAAAAGATATATATTTTTTTCAAAGTGCACAGGCCTAATTTTTTAATTAGATCATTTTACTTATCACTATCAACGAATTCGTTTTATCGATTGAAGTAGAGTTAAAAGCTATGCAACTTTGAAATTGACAGATTAAAAGCAGAACGCAATAAAAAATATGATGAGGAGGAAATGATGCGATTATTGTTCGGGCTGGGTCAGCTTTATGACTACCAGACCTCGAACGACGGCAACATGTCACACATGACGCTTCACGAAGTGTTAGGAGATTACGATGTGCACGAGTTAATGCAGAGTGTACGTATTAGTTGTTTTGTCAAATAATGAGATTTTATTTATTTTATTTTATTTATTTCTACCGTGAAGCAGTAATGCGTTTCGGCTTGAAGGGCGGGACAGCCGTTGTAACTATACTGAGACCTTAGAACTTATATCTCAAGGTGGGTGGCGCATTTTCGTTGTAGATGTCTATGGGCTCCAGTAACCACTTAACACCAGGTGGGCTGTGAGCTTGTCCACTGATCTAAGCAATAAAAAAAATTTACAATATCTCTTTATAAATTAGATTTAGCTTTTGTAGGAAAAAAAATCTCTGTAAATACTATGTATGTGTGATCACAAATTATTTTTTATTAGTTAGATGAGTGGACAAGCTCACGGCCCACCTTGTGTTAAGTGGTTTCCAAATCCCACCTTGAGATACGATTTATAAGTTTCAGTTTTACAGTACAACCGCTATCGCAACCTACAACCCAAAACAGTTTACTGCTTTACGGCAGAAATAGGTTGGGTGTGTTGTATCTTGTAAACTCATAGACACCTTTTACAACTTAAATATCAATATATTTTGTAATAACGTCTTGTGGAAAGGTCAATATTAAGCGGAGTACAGCTATGTGAAAGAACAAATTTGTAAACCCCCATCGCTGGAATGAATATCATGTCAATGTCAATGTCAAAAAATCATAACTCACGTAACTCACTGGTTTTAGTTAACACCTAGGTGTGAAGATTTATTGCTCAGATGCGTTTGGAACACAGAACCAAAGAGCTGCCTCGATTTATTTGACTTTCGTCTTACAATTAACGGTTACTGCTGCACGTTCAACTACCTTCGGGTCTATGACAGCAAGTTTACTGAGTAAGATATTTATATTTAAATGAGATATATATTTTTGCTTGTATTTTTCAATTGAGTTCAAAGGATCTTAATCGTGATCTTAAAGCATGTAATCAGTTTCCAAACGATTCTTTTCCACCTGATGGTTGTCTGGAAGAGATCGCTCTTAGCGATAAGACCGCCAATAGTACTTATTTTTTTTGTATTTAATGTTTCCCATTGTCTCTTTTGTTGGTGTACAATAAAGCTCGCCCTCCTGTCCAGGTGAAACTGGAAAGACCTCCAGGCCACCAGTAATCCTTCAACTATAAAAAAAAACATAAATCTTACCAGTTACTAATCAGATAAAGTGGCGCCTACTACAAGTTATTACTAACGCCGGGTGTAGGAGGATCCCAGCATCTAATATAATAATATGCTAATCAACTTGTAGTGGCTTGTTAATTCCTTATATTTACACATTATAATTTTATTTGCACTAACCAAAGATATTAAATCTTCACAGGTAATTATTAATATTCGTCTTATTAGTCTGAATATTGGTGCACATTTCAAATACTAATTAATAAATATGCTATAATAATTTCGAGTAAAAATGTTTTTGGCGTATACTAAACTTATAAAACAACTTTGGTATATTCTGGTTATACTTCAAAACCATTGAAACAGTCTGGAATATTTACATTTAATGAATAAATTTATTAGTTCAAAGATAAAAAAAAAACAAATTGCTATAAAAAATCAATAAATTTTTAACGAATACCAGCATATATGCTTAGAATAATTATATTCTAATTACTATTGTAGGTTAATTATTCTAAGCATATAATAATATGTATATCAGCAGTATGTATATCAATTATCATTATTATCTGATAAATAAATTAATTATTATTATTCGAATAGGTCAGGAACTTCAAATTAAAGTAAATCACGAATTCGTATATCATAAATGGGTAAAAAACAACCGTAATCTCTTTTCTCAACTCGCGGTTTCAAATTTAATAACACAATGCACATATAATTAATATAATTATAATTGCACAGTTCGTTGCCTTACTCGAACCGTTGCCTAAATGGTGCCGATGGTGTCAATTTCAATGTCAATTTCAGTTTCTTAAATTTAGAATACATTTTTTTTTCTAGTAAAGACAGCTCGTCCCGCAGCATAGATATGTACAAATACGGTAATAAATCAACGTTTGATTTTGATACTGGATTAAAGATACTATTGAGACTCAACGAAAGTGATGATTTTTACTACAACGTGCCGATGCAAGGGGCACAGGTCAGAAGCGTAATTAAACATAATACATTCCCATCCAATAATCAGTTNGAATACATTTTTTTTTCTAGTAAAGACAGCTCGTCCCGCAGCATAGATATGTACAAATACGGTAATAAATCAACGTTTGATTTTGATACTGGATTAAAGATACTATTGAGACTCAACGAAAGTGATGATTTTTACTACAACGTGCCGATGCAAGGGGCACAGGTCAGAAGCGTAATTAAACATAATACATTCCCATCCAGTAATCAGTTGCACAAGTACTTATTTAGTATATTTCTGACTTCATGAATTGGTAACATCAACACTAGTGTGTATACAGTACATACCTAGACTAGATGTCTCAATGTCATCATTACTTCTGTGTTTTCGAAAAATATTACGCCATTCAAGGTACATTAATAAGTTCATACCTAATGGACAATCAAACCCAGATAGTTGTAGAAAATAATCAACAAAAGCACCGATTACGTAGATAGTAGATGTAAAAAGCTTAATTAGTACCGCACGGAAGCAATACCTTTAGAAAAAATACTTAACTGCTTTCTAGTAAATACTCAACAAAAGATTAAAACTATACATAGATAGATAGAAGTAATAGGCAGTTCTTGAGTCTTCAATTTCTCAAATATTTTTTTCAGTTACAATTTTCAGACGCGTACGATTTTCCTGATGGTCCAAGCGGAAGTTTTGCTATGCAGATAATTAGCTCCAGCGTACAGGTAACTCTCATAAAATGTTTAAATTCAAACATTGCAAAGCACGAGTGCTTCAATTCTCACTTGATAAGGCTTGAATACCGATAAAACGATAGGATGAAACTTCTACACTTTAGGACATTTTATACAAAATATAGAAGAGACATTTTTTTTTAATTGAATTTAAAAATTAGTATTTTAATATTGGTATTAGTTTTTAATAAACATTAATAGTATTTAATAAAGTTACACATTGAACGGCCATCTTTTAATGTGTCCAGCTAATTGATTCTCGGCGCTGTTCGACGCTACCATTTATAACGCTAGCAGCAGCCAAAGCCAACGTACTTGTCGGACTCTTCGAAAAGCTCGACGCAGTAAATTCATCAGCCCGCTGAGTTTCATATCACTCACACATCATATCACAAGGATGCTATTCCAATCCTACGATTGATTCGCGAAGCTGCCGCTGAACCCCTTGCTCTCCCCCACAGTGAATCTGCAAAAGCCTTTGGCTCAACCAAAAACATTGAGAGAATCAAAAAAAAAAAAAATTTACTGTTCAAGTTAAGATTCTCTATCGGAAACTTGCACGTACAAGATAAGTACATCAAAATCCCAGATAGTTTAAGGTATCTTTTCACCATTATTTTGACAGCCTGTCGAAAACCTTTTTCAAGGTGTGTTCACCTTTTTCAATTTCAAGGCGCATTTACGTTGTAGATGTCTATGGGTTTCAGTAACCACTTAACACCAGGTGGGCTGTGAGCTCGTCCACACATCTAGGCAATAAAAAAAAACAAGACAATACTTTTGTAAAATATTACCTAACTATCTGTAGATGACCGTTATGGTTTCGGCGAGTTTCACAGAAGCCTCTCGAGACATCCAACACGTTTCATTGAATTTGAGAAGGTGTAGATTCTATGACGAATCGGACTATCTGCCTTTCTACACATACAGCGATTGCATGTTGAAATGCAGGATGTCCTTCTTACTGGACAAATGTAATTGTACACCCTTTAATATGCCAAAAATGGAAAACGCGAGGACTTGTGACCTGCGGGATATTCCTTGTCTTCAGATTTACTATGGTATGTACTGTTAAAATGTATATTCTCATTTCTTTATATTTAAAACGAATTAAATTAAAACGATTTGTATTGTATTGAACTATTTGTATTTGAAAATGCCTAGTATCAGATTTGGGTGTACGGATTGTTAGAATCCTCACATCATCCCATATCCCACATCCTTGTATACATGTTTCTTTGGCATCATTTTTTTAATCATTTTAACATTTCCTATAAATGAATTATCTATATAAGGATATCTATTTAAGTAAACTTTTTTTTTTATAAAATTTACTGAATATATTCTGAAAATTTCAGCACAGTCTATCGCAGTTAGACCAGACGTAGAACCGATCTCGGAAGCTTTAGAATTGGATTTGGTTGGTGGAGGCATACCCTGCCCTATGTGCCTACCAACTTGCTCGAAGACCGCTTATAGTTACGATTTTAACAACATTATTATTTATCCTGAATATCTCAACACAGTTCCAGACAACGATAGAGAAAATTGGTTGTAAGTAACTACTGATTTGAAAAACATTCTTTTTTAAATTATTTCTATTTAATTTGTGTGATAACTTTCTAAATTAAGACAATGTACCTACGAGGTACAGTAATTATTACAATTTTTTTATTTTTTTATTGCTGAGATGGGTGGACGAGCTCACAGCCCACCTAGTGTTAAGTGGTTACTGGAGCCCATAGACATCCACAACGTAAATGCGCCACCCACCTTGAGATATAAGTTCTAAGGTCTCAAGTATAGTTACAACGGCTGCCCCACCCTTCAAACCGAAACACATTACTGCTTCACGGCAGAAATAGGCAGGGTGGTGGTACCCACCCGCGCGGACCCACAAGAGGTTCTACCACCAGTAAATAATAAATAGTATATAAAAAAAAAAATATTTATTTATCGTCAATAAAAGGTGTATCAATGAAGTCCGAGTTTAGCTATTTAATTTGAATATTTGAATATACAATCATTTACGTATTTCAAATGTCCTAAAAGCGCAACATTTAATATTTCCCTCATTCCTGAACGCCGCTTTCTCGATCTTAGATTTTGGGCTTCCGACCTTTTGTAACCAAAGCTTCATGTCATCAACAGCAGTCGAGGGTCCTTGAAGTTGACCTATAACAGTTCCTTGCGCAGTATTCATTACCCATCCCTTAAGTCCAAGTTCTAATGCTTTCTTTTGCGTAAACTTCCGGAAGAATACTCCTTGCACTTTTCCAAAAACTTCGAAATCCGCCGTTACACTATTTACTTTGTTCACTGCCATCATAACTCTAACTTCTTGTGATTTTTTTTCAAACCTGTCAAAAATAACTAATTTGTTAATTTTGTCGTTGTTTGGGAAACAAAGCTGTTTGTTTATTAAACAATCACCATGGAGTTTCTAAGCATTGTAAGGTTGTAAAGATCAGTTTACACATACATCGAAAATTATTAAGGTCATTTAAAGACACAATTTTATTTATTTCTACCTGTAGATTGGGAACAGCGTTTATATAATGTTCGTATTAAATAATACGGTATCATATCAATCACATCGCTCGATCTTGTGAAGTTTAGACACCGAACGAAAAGTTATAACATTAAACATTTCGAGCAGTATTGTGACACACGCTGCTTCTAAACTTCTAACGTCACAAGTTTCATAGCACCTGCGAATGTTGTTTCAGGCAAGGCGTGAATTTCACTGGAACTTCGATTGTTCACTTGAAATACGCAAGTGAAGTTGCCAACTGTTACGGACAGAATGTCATCATGAAATGGTTCGATCTAATCAGTAAGGTTTTGTTTGTGAAATATATCATGTATACTACATAATATGTATAATGTAGCATACGTATGACTATTTTTCGGCAAAAGCAATATTAGTTAGTAGCTTAGGAATACGGAGTAATAGTGAAAAATTCTCACAAAACTACATTTGCATACTGCATTACCGCATCTTTATTAATCTATTTATTTTATTTATAAATTTAGAAAACGTGTAGATTCATTATTTTTGTAAGATTTTTTAACACACTAATATAGCAGAAGCGTCAGAGATCTAAAACGGCTTATGTACATATTCGTGTCGTAGTGATGCGAATATCCCGTATTTTAAGTCTGGAATGTTTTACGATAACCTACCAATTATAATAAGTAAATATGTGTTCACGAACGACTTCCACAATGCAGGTATAATATCTTCTGATAAAAATCAGATCCGCAAAATTTTAAGCTTGCTTGTTTGCTAGTGGTGGGTATATTTTGAGCCACCACGCGTGGTTTCTCTCAACCTTACGTGCGCCGCGCAGTGATGAGTTGCAGTTTGAAGGGTGAGACATTCATTATACATTACAATTGAAATTCCGACCTCGGGGCTCAAGGTGGTTGGCAACATTCACATCTACGAGAGCTTCACATACTACATAAGGGCAGATGACGTGTGACCTCATCTGTTCATCTAAATTAATATAAAAACAAAACAACCATTGTTAAAATTAAATTTTTCGTTTTCGTGTTTATTTATACTCATTTTTTTTATCAGGTAACATCGGCTCCACTTGCGGCTTTGTGACCGGCTTCAGTTTTGTTTCCGTGCTCGAGTTCATTTACTTTTTTACTGTGAAATTATTCCGTGAAATTGAAGCACGAAAGCAACAAAACAATACCTTTAATCATTCTAAAAATGAAAAGATTAATAAATATCCAAAGATATATTGGAATGAACTAACAGGATCAACGCCTCGATTACAGCCCCAATTTCTGATGAACCCACGAGTAAAACGTTTGATGGAAAATTAGAGTCAATTATAGTAGAAATAACATAACATTTTACTTGTAGATTTTATTTATAGAGCTTAACTTCTACTTAAAATAATAATTTAGGTCATAGCGAGGTCCCAGTGAAGGCAGAAAAGAATTAATTGATATTTAGGGCTATATATTATCCCAGGGGAGTACCGCTATATGGCATGTTGATATAAAAAGCCCCCCACTTAGCGAGTGCGTGCGCCAAGCCTCGTTCGCAAACTATGGAAAACATCTCTGTTAAGGCTTTAATAAACAAGAATTGCACTTGACCACGTCTGCTCTGCCAAGAGTAACCGAGTATGATGATGATATAAGCATCTTTGTTCTATTAGTTGTATCAGTACACTGTTTGATGGCGAAAATATTGGAACAACACTTTAAGAAGATTACCATACAATTTAACGGATTATAATTAAACATGGTATAGTTGTTGTTGGCGCTCCAGAGAGGATTTATTTGTCGGAGTAGAATGAAAAGAAGATAGTAGCACAAGTAGTTATAAGAAGTTTGTTCTGTATTAGCTTATAGTCATAGCAGAGCGTGACCTGGTTTCGCTATTATTAACAAACAAGAAAAAAACAAATCTGCTTGCAATAGGCTATCGACTAATAATATATCATTATTGCACAAATATATCAAGTTCCACTCTGGTTGTCACAAAATCCTACCTAATATCTGTTGATTTAATCTAAAGGATAATGTTGAATAAATGGAACACCTGTTCCGATCCCAGATAGATTATAATCTTGTAATTCAAATATAATTGTTGTCTTTTGTGCACGAAATAAAGAATTGATGCTTGTAATTTTCGTTTCAATACCAGCAAGCTACCTCAGTTATATACATTCTTCACAGCACATTCAGATTATTACAGCGTGACATTTCGATGGTATCAAATTAAGTCACTACTTTAATTTGTACTTATCAAAATACTTATTTGAAAGAAACAAAATAAACTTCCAACATGAGTGCAAATGAATACCGCAAGAGATATTTTGATATTTGGTGGAATGGTATAAAAAGTCTGCCTCATACGACTTCAATACACGGGTTTAAGTTTATAGCTGATACTAAACGACACTGGGTAGAAAGGTAAAAACGCACGTGTATAATAAAAATAAATATTTATTAGCCATCACGTTTTTTCGGTAGATCGTTAAGATACGCGTACCTTAACGATCTACCGAAAAAACGCACCTATTAATTATTGTAATATTCACAAAATAAAATTATAATTCGTTTATTGTTTCAAGTCCGGTAATTAAATTTAAATTCGCCAAAATTTTATTTGACTTTATAATATATTCCCTACTAAAAATATATTTTCGTAACAAAGTGGTGGTACATTACTGGTGGTAGGACCTCTTGTGAGTCCGCGCGGGTGGGTACCACCACCCTGCCTATTTCTGCCGTGAAGCAATAATGCGTTTCGGTTTGAAGGGTGGGGCAGCCGTTGTAACTTACTTGAGACCTTAGAACTTATATATCAAGGTGGGTGGCGCATTTACGTTGTGGATGTCTATGGGCTCCAGTAACCACTTAACACCAGGTGGGCTGTGAGCTCGTGCACCCATCTAAGCAATAAAAAAAAAACAAAGTTGTAATATAAATTACTTTAGAATATCCATCACAAGGCTTACAACTTTTTCATTTATTCCTCAATAACACCTAAACATTATCACTAAATCCTAACATTTTAAAATGCCTAATAACATTGAGCGATGACAAAGTAATTTAACGGTGCCCGACGGTAAGTAAAAATGAAGACATTGCATTTTCAACTGAAGGACCTGAAAGTTTCAGTATTATATCGCTTAATTGTCACGAGATAGAAGGGATAGAGTAAATTAGAGAAACAAATTGCCTTACAGGATCTTTTGGTTGGTATTCGTAGCACTCTCATGGTATGCTTCGTCATTACTGATAGCGGCTCAGTATGACGCGTATCTAAACAACCCTATTTCATTTGTGGTGGAAACAACTTACAAAGATTGGAATACATATTTTCCCGCCGTCGCTGTATGCGAAAACGACAATTCAAAACGTGCTGAAGAAATATCTGACAGGTGAATAAAGAAGAACAATTGGTATAAATTAGAGTATATGTGCGTGGGATTTTTTTTTCAAGGCCTAGCAATCCAGCGATCCTCCCATTTGCTAAGTAATTACGATCAACACACCGGTAATGCCCAGAGTACCGAAAAGCCGTCGAGGACTCTTTTTAAGCCTTGTTTAATTATGAATACAGCAAAAGCCTTATGTTAAAGAAAGAAAAAAGTGTAAAAAATATATAAACATGTGTGCAATTTCCAGTTATGCCTTTCTATGCTTCTTAAACTTTCAGTTTGTGGGGTCAAGAACATGATTTTAACATAGAGGAAGTTTTAAAGGAATGGGCATTTTTCAAAGGCGTCACATACTACACCTCCGAATTTTGTAATGTAGAAAATGGAGAAGTTTTACCAGAGTGCGTCGAATCTAATCTAACTTATTATGCCAATTTGGTAGGTTAACATATTATCATAAAATGTTTTTTTTTGTAATCATCATCTCATTTCCTATGTTATTAGATTTAATTGTGATGTTTAAATCTTTCACTTCGAATCTTCGCTGAAAATTATTTATTTCTCACATGAATGACACAAATCCATTCCTAAGTTCTTGACGAAGAAAATCTTTTGATAACATGCTCAGCATGTCTCCGTAAATACGGTAATCGCCAATGGGACCATAATTTTGATGTCTGAATTGCTCCTTCATTTTAATGGAAAGAGAAACGTAGAAAATTGGTCTAATAATATTTTGGTAAAGAAAGATTGGGGATTTGTTTCAAGGATGTGTACTTAATAGTACCAATATACTACCTATGTTTTTTGTTATAATAATTATTTATCTTCTAGGTAAGAAGTACCTGTAAAGAAAGTTTATCAGACTGTTCTTGGAACGGCGAAGCTTTTGAGTGTTGTGATTATTTCCGACCTTTGGATACTGAACTAGGCACGTGTTACGCCATCAACTCTATTCAAGGAAGGTAATTGTAGGATATACTACCTATGTTTCGTGTTTTTCATGTTTTCATGTTTCTTTTGTCTAATTACCTTGTGTTTCTATAAATTAAATACTTGTATAAATAAATGGGTTATTAATAAATTAATGATTGTAGTAAACAATATATTTTATCTTTACATTTCGTAAACAAACCTTTCACATTCGATGGCCCGAAGACTATGAGTTTCTCCTGTATTACAAAGATGCCGAACACGCGGTAAACCAGCTGGATTTATTCAAACTCCGAATGTAAAATATGAAAATATGTATTAAAAAGATATGTGGTATAATAAATTCAAAATGGAACCCCGATAACGTAATTGAAGTCACTAATAAAATTTAGCAACATGACAAGCATCTCTAATCGAATATGTTACAAAAATTTACAAAAAACTGTCAGAATTATCCTTTGTTACTTATACTTTGTTACATAAAGTGCAATAGGCTGTAACTATTAAGTTAAGCCAGTGAGCCTAGACTTTTAGAAACTAAAATTAGAGTCTCTAAGGCATCAATTTCAATTTCGATAACTAACATAAAACTAAAGCCCGATTGAATTCATTGAACAATTGGAATTTCAGAGAATCGAATCCGCCATTTCTACGAATGGTAAGCAACAGGACTACGGGTCCTGGAGTGCTGAGGTTCAATGTCCTAATACCCGCTAATGTTTACGTTCTAAACGAAGAAGACGTACCAGCTCTAACAACAATTGGATCAGATGTATTGATTGTGGGTCCAGAAATGTTTCACAGGTTCTAATTTCATTTTATGGTACTGAAAGTAGCACCCATATTTATAACTATTTGTTTATCTAAATAAATAAATAATTATAATATGTTAGGAATATCCCGCGTTTCCGCATGCATTAAGTATATCTGGATTAAACAATATGAGTACAACTTGAAATACAACTGAAATTAATGAAACAATATAAATAGTAATGATGATGAGAATATGTAAATTCCATTTGAACAAACCTCATGAATTAATTTCGTCAATATAGGTGTAATTTTTTAATATTTTCAGACGGTACATAGCTCTTAGAAACATTGAAAATGATTCCGGGACCCGTTCTATCGCTCCGGAGAAGCGCAAATGTCGATACAACGATGAAAATTTTTTGGACGTGTATCGCCACTATTCTTATACAGCGTGCACCGTACAATGCCGAAAAGACGCCCAAATGCGTTTCTGTAATTGTTCTAATTATTTCATGCCGAATGTACCGGAACATCTCAAATGCAATGTTAGCGGAATTATATGCCTAAATAATTATGTCAACATATTAACCGTGAGTATTTATTATTGTGGTTGTTAATTAAATTTATTTATAAATACAATTAATGTGTAAACAAAGGTCAAGACTTTATTACATCTTAGATTGAGAAAATAATCAATGGGATATTTTCCAAACTTCCATTAGGAACACCTAATGCGAATGCATTGAGCAGACACAAATTAAAGATAAACGGCGTTGAAAGGAACTAACTGAAAGTCTTAGTCTAGTAAATATATTTGTAAAGCTGTAAGTCTACTAGGATCTAGTGTAGGTGTAGACCGATTCTGAAATACTTTATTTCCATCGAAGGCAAAAGCATGAGCATAGCGTGACGCCACCCTCCATTTCTTCTTCTTATCAGCCCACGTCCACTGCTGGACATAGGCCTCCCCCAAGCCTCGCCACAAAGACCGGTCCTGCGCTGCCTGCATCCAGCGGATCCCCGCGAACCTCGATAGATCGTCGGTCCATCTTGTGGGAGGCCTACCCATGCTACGTCTTCCGGTACGCGGTCGCCACTCAAGAACTTACTGGCCCCAACGGCCATCCGTTCTACGAGCAATGTGTCCTGCCCACTACCACTTCAACGTCACAATCCTTTGGGCTATGTATGTTACCATGGTTTTCCTGCGAATCTCCTCATTTCTGATCTGATCTCGCAGGGAAATTCCGAGCATAGCCCTTTCCATTGCTCTTTGGGTGACCTTGACTGCATGCCAAGCGTGGCGATTATGGCAGCCCCCCCAACATGGCTGACACAAATAAATAAAACCCTCCATTTAAATGAAAATAAATAAAGCTGTGCATTGAAATACTCTGTGCTCCTGGCTTTGCTTGTTATGTGTCCATCAGCGACGAAGACCACTCATCATCAGGTGGGCCAGCATACAACTCGCGGTTGGAGGCATTATAAAAATCGTCAGGATACATTTGCAATACGAAATAAAATAGAGGAGTACGAATGTTCTTCCGTAGGCCATACTACCTAACACAAACCTAAAATTCGTAAATTTTGTGTGCAGGTACTGAAAGCACCATGGTCATCGAGACCTGGTCTGTATTGCAATTGTTTACCGTCTTGTACAGAAGCAGAGATTTCCGTCATTAATGATTTAAAAGACGCCACTGCCGAAGACTATGCCACTGTAGAAATAGAACTAGCGATGTTGCCATCCGAGCGGTACAGGAGGAATGTCGTAAGAGGAATACTTGACCTAGTCGGTTGGTTTTACAAATGTATTCAAAAAATTGCCAAAAAAAAATTGCGCCATAACTTAGATAGTAATATTATATT
Organism: Bombyx mandarina; assembly: GCF_003987935.1. Next base: position 4,347,262 of record NW_021011481.1, read on the forward strand.
TTGCTTGACTACTGGTGGTATGAAGTATTGAGAGTCCGTTAGATTAGGTACCACCATCCTGCCTATTTCTATCGTGAAGCAGTAATGCGTTTCGGTCTGAAGGGTGAGGCAGCCGTTATAACAATTGAGATTTCGACCTCATTCATGTCCCAAAGTTAGTGACTGCATTAATGTTCTCTATGGGCTAATGTAAACATTTTACACGAAGTAGACCATGAGATCGTTCTTCTAACTGTAGAGTAAATATATGTACATAATATGTATAATTTATTATTATGTATCAGTGTCTACAGGTGGAACAGGAGGTCTATTCCTTGGCGCAAGTATCCTAAGTTTCGTAGAGCTATTATACATATTGCTGATCAGACCTTTCTGCGACATATACAGCCAGAGAGAAGACGATCCGTGGTACAGGAAATACGGAACACGTCGGCTCGAAGACAATAAATATACTCCGAATTGGAAGTGGAATTATTTTAGATCGAAATCTTACTACACAACGAGACCTTTGAGAAGCACTAGTAAATTGACATCACGCGATTTTTATTCCAAAAAAATATAGAAAGCTAATTTACCTATTCAAAGTTTTGAAATTTCCACCTAAACCTAGAAATGCACGAAATTTTTATGATTTGCTGAAGTCATTTATAAACTGTTGTATTAAAATAAAGTTTTGTTTCATATATATTTTATTTTAATTATCATACAAAATAATATTATGATATATGTAATTACAAAAATAAACTAAAAATAAAAGCTTATGCAAGTCATTTTATTTTTGTGATAATGCAAAAGGTTCCCCTGTAATTACGTCTTGATTAATGCTTAAATAACTTTACTATTTATAAATCTTTAAAAAGCCTGCAGCTTCCATATATTAGTAATATTTATTTGAATAGATTTTACTGTTTTTTTTTACAAAGTATGCATTTTTCTTAACTTGCACAAGCTCCTTAAAACTAACTTACAATTACACTAGCCTGATCTCTAATGATGAATATGATTATTTACAATGTATTTTTTGTTGATATGAATGGATAGTTTGCAAGTTTACGGCCCCATCAATATTAACGTCATCATAGAAACCCTAATGAATTCGATGATTTACCAAAGATGTAATAACTTTATGCGAACTGGTAGTATGGATACTATTAAGCCTTTTTTTAAATTAAATTCAAAATAGATAAACATTTTTTGTTTATATTTAACGAAGGCAAACAACATATATAAAACAATGTTTTTCATTTTGTTCCTCTTTTCAATTTAAAAATACCAGCTAGACACAGTCTTCCTCAGTTTCATTAACCTACATTGACTGACATAATTATTTTGCTACAGACATTCACTGCAGCTTAACAATATCTAATGAATTAATATTGATATTGATTTCATTTTCCATTTCAAAGCATCACATCATCGTGTCAAATTGTCGTTGCTTATGGACAAATAGTACTGAAATTATGTTTTAAGTTATGCTCATTATTGCGAAATAACGGAATAGATTCCGTTATTTAACTGCCTCGTTAGTTAGAACTTGTTATGGCGTAGAGCTCCTTTTGATAGATAGGAAAGATCAATGGACAAACTATTGACACATCTGGTGTTAAAAGGGCATGAAAGGGCATTAAAAGGGCAAAATATATCTTTTGAATGCCACCAGCTTGTGCCATGAGGTCGAAATTTTAATCACATTCGCACAAATGCCTTCTTAATAAGCCGAATAGTTTTTTACCGACTGATAGGTAAGACGCATATTTTTCTTCGAGGCAAACGTAATTTTTGGAGGCTTCATCATGTAATCAAACGATATCTAATTTATTTTCATAAACTTTTACTAGAATCCTCAAAAATCTTATACAACTTGTTACTAGATTTAGATGTCATTTTCCTGAAAACACTTCATTTGCAATTTAATGTACCTGCACTGTCAACAAATTCTAATGATGACCATCCCAGTATGCAACTCACAAATAAAATGTTGAGTTACAAACTGCAATGCAAACAACCAAATATCATCCTACAATACCACTCTTATTTATGTTTAAGCTAATTGCTATCATTTAAATACTCAACTTCTATATTTAATATGACAAGATGTGCCTAGATTGAGTAAAAACAAACATTTACTATGAACCATTTCAAGGCAATTAAAAAAAATAGTATCATCCTTTTCCACTTACTCTAAATCAGAGCTGTATCAGTCACGTTTGTTTAATTGAAACAATTCAATAATGTTCGGTCCACAGTTAAGACATCACTTTTGATATATGGAATATCATTGTCAATGGCTACATAATGTTATTCTTGTGCTTTGCCTGCTTCTGTAATAGATTCGTACTGTTCCTTGTCGAGCTCTGTAACTGTGAGCGTACCGTCGGGCAACAATAAGACGACTCGCCGCGTTCCACCTACGCAAAAAACATTTGATATAGTCATTACAATTTTAAAGAATAACGACTATAAAGCATTTCACGCGCGGACATCTTGAATGCTCGGGGCGGAGTCATGTCTCTGCTTAACTCAAAAACTTAAAACCTCGTTTCAAGGAACATAAATTGTGTCTTGGTGATATTGAAATCATAATAGCATTGAATAGGAAGTTCTCTTTGATCATAAGATCGTATTTAATTTTGACAATCAAGCTTAATTTTCAATGTTAATCAATGAATTACAACCGTATTTCAAAATGCAATTAGCATTACAGTATCACCATCGATATGTACTAGAGTGGTGGAGTAGTGTTTATACCAGGACTGGGTAGGTCAGTCTGCAGCAGCTGCGCGACGACTTGCGTGGCGTCCTCGCCGGGCTCGCCCTCGACCTGCACCGCGACCTGCTGCAGCGGACCGTCGCTCGGCACCAGCTGCGCCAGGCCCGACCCGTCGATCGCCAGTACATCCTGCATAAAGGGCAACCGAACCATCATTCAGATGCTGCAGGGAAATCCTCCGAATTACGTGGAAATGGAGACTGCTTGAGTTTATTTTGGATAGTACGAAATATTAGTATACAAATTAATACAATTTTGAATTAATACACAAAATAATGCAATTGTTTTTATTCCCATGTAATGCATGTGCAGCACATGTCCACTATATCTAAACTGTATCTTATTTTTATAGTCAAACTAGCGACCCGCCCTTGCTTCACTTCGGAAACTGTAATTTATTATTGATTTTTGCACTATTTAATGGATGTTATTATACATATTATGAACCTTTCTCTTCAATCACTCTATCTATTAAAAAAAAACCGCATCAAAATCCGTTGCTTAGTTTTACAGATTTAAGCATACATAGGGATATAGGGACAGAGAAATCGACTTTGTGCTATACTATGTAGTGATACTCATGTTGGATATGTGTCATACGATTGTACAAATATTACATACCTGTCCATCTTCTCTAGTAACGTACATGACGTCACCTTCACCCTCGACGGCTCCCTCCACTGCACCCTCGACGCCTTCCGCAGCCACCAATAACGTTTGCCCAGCCTCGTTTTCACCAGCCACCTGTCATTTGACAAAACGTGAGCATTAAATATTTTAAGAGTTGCAGTTTATTTTCAAAATCTTGATTCCATTATTTCACTAGTGGCATAGCAATACTCATTGGCAAAAATATGCTACACTTTGGGCATTTACAGACAGACCAGCACGGTGGTGTGGGTTTCTCTAAGAATTGTCCTCATTTCATACGATGACACCGGCTAATTTCAATTATAGTGTAAATGTCACGACAGCATGTCTAATCACATTACACCTGATTTGATCAATGACACGTGTAAGCAATGAGGATACGAAAAAATGTAGTAAAAACTTTAAAGAATTCTTTAATTTCCTTTTAAATATCAAACCTATAAAAATCTTTTAAAGTTATCGTAGCTTAAAGTATAAGACGCATGGTGCATTCGTACCGAGGAATATGACTGTGCCGGTGTTTGAATTTCGCAGGCATGTACCAATTTTTCTAACGAAATTTGTATTTAAGAAATGTTCACGAATGTCTTCCGTGCTGAAGGAATTCGTGTAATAAAAATGAGACCCGCAAAAATCTTTTCGCAATTACTTGTAGCAGGGTGAGCCCACACGGGTAGATGCCACCACTGTATCTGTACCACCACTGTATGTGAAGTACTAATTTGTTTCAGTTCGGCTGAGGCAGCCGTTATACTCAAAAACTGAGGAGACTCAGAATTCATGCTTCAAGGTAGGGTGGCGGCATCTACGTTGTTGATGTCTATGGGCTGTGGTATCCACTTAAAACCAAATAGTCGTGTGCTCGTTCAGCCGTCTAAGCAAAAAAACCCTCTAGCATTATATTGCTCAGGTACGGAAACTTTTTATTTTTGTTATTCGTATAATTAATTACCTGGTACAACACACCATCCTCTCCCCGAATCATGATAGGCGCGTGTCCCGCGTCTAATAACCCAACTTCTTCACTTTCATCGACACCAACACCTTCTTCTAAAAGTTGTTTCACTGCACTAGCTTCTACTTTCACTTCAGTCTGGTAAAATGAGAACAGCATTATTAGTTAGTTAATATAAAAAAACATAACAAATTATCATAAAATAATTTTTGCATAAAATATGTTATTATTTTTATTTACAAAACTCATTAGCACCTTCTTATGGTATGCACGATAAAAAACTCAAGACCCAGTTCTTGCACGAGTCCGTGAGCTTAGGACCATAGTTGATTCGAATGATTTTGAATGGAGTGTTTAATTTTATTACCCTTCAAACTTTTATTGCATAATATAGTTGTTGTACTTACGCCGTCGTCGTCTGTGAGTACTGGCAGAGACGGTTGAGCGCCCTCACCTTGTACGAGCATCCCCGTAGTTCCTCCAGGTGACATTTCAACCTGTCAAATATTTTTGGTTATCTCTTACTAAGGCAGTATTAGACGATAACAAATTTAAAAAAAAAAAAATTTGTTATGCATTAAACTCAATATGTCTTTGTGCGTTGCGTTGCGAACAATGTTCTTTTTAAGTTCATGCTCAATGAAGGAATTATTAAAATGCGCTTAAATTAATTTTTTTCTGTTTTTCCCCTCTTTTATAATGTAATTCGGGATGAGTTTTACATATTTTTGCTATACTGTAGACATGAGTGACGACGTGAACTCTGAACCATATTTTTATACATAAAATTTTCCTTTTGAGTGAGCTATCGATTTCTCTCAAATGATGAAACTTCATAACGAATCGTTTGCTTAAGTTAAGACTATATATGTGTCTGTAAAAATGTAATCACAAAAAAAAAAACAATAAAAAATTGCAATAGTAATTGTTCTGAGATGCAAGTTATATTTTGGTAGAAGTGGTGTCAGTAGCGGTACCTTCATGAGTAGCGTGGCGGGCGCGGATGTGGGCGGCGGAGTGAGGGGCGCAGGGGGCGGAGTGGGCGGCGGCGTGGGCTCGCCCTCGGCGCGCGCGAGGCGGCGCCCGGTCAGCGGACACAGCGTCAGCTCCCGCGGCGGACTGTCCGGGGGCAGCGGCCCGAGGTCGCGCGGGAACGGGTCCTCGATGCCGTCCGATGTGTCCGACGACGCATCTGACTACAACGTCAAAATAATCACATTCAGAAACATACTACATGCATGCCGAAAATTTGTTATTTGATAAAATAACTAAAGCTCCTGATATTCCAAAAGGATCACAGCAATTTTTAACATTTTATATTAAAATGTACCTGTTCAAAATCAAATGATACTGGTACAGGTGCTTTGTCTCTGATACGAACGATATTTCCACCTGCTGTGGATATAGAGTAACCACCGCGGCCCCGCCCCCGACTGCTTCCACCACGACGTAGCAAGCTATCCCCCTGAAACGCGACTATTTTTTATTTTCAATTTCAGGAATTATTCAAGATAGTAAAATAAAAGAAAGACATAACATTTATGTAATAAAATAAATGACCTCTTTTATTGCTCTCAAAGCAATCATACAGCCTTTGCATTGAAGAATGCTTAACGTCGCTGATTCACGTCAACAATGCCGTGGGCAGAATCAAACATTTTGTGTATTGGTTGCCGTAATGATACTAATTTTTCTTCCAGTCTTATATTTTGTTTGCAATACCAAATAATTTCACAGGACGTCAAATCATTAACTTTGCTTCTACTTATCATTATTTAAACCAGTATTAATTAGTAAATATTGGACTTTAAATTCAGTCTCAACAAAATGATAGAAGTTTTCTGTGCCCCCTTTACCAATTTCAGACTTACTTGAGCAAGTTTCTTATTGAGGATAGTTACAGGTGACTTATCAGAACTAATTCCAGCTGGCCGCTGTATTGTGCGCTGAATGATCTTTTGTCCTGATGGTGTTATTATTGTTTTTTCTGTAACTTGCTGACCTCCCGAGGTAAATGTTTTCTTTATCTAGAAAATAAATATTACATATTATATAATCTATTATAAAGAAATTACCAGAAATATAAGTTCGATTATAATAGTTGTCAAAAGTGTGTATAAGTGAGAAGTTACTTTTACTTTTTAACTATATAAATGAATAATGTTTTCTGTTTATTTCGGGTTTGAAGATTTATTCCGAGTTTTTTTCTACAGCAACTATTCAGTATACTATGAAAATTTCGCACTTAACAATATCCTATGTATATATATTATATGCTTTTTATTTTTTATTGTATCATTTTCCATTCCACAATGTTTATAATATATGCATTATTCTAATTTTTGTTTTATTGTGTCTGTACGTACGAATTTAATGAAATAGCAGAAAATAAAATGTATGATGTTCCCCAAAGTTTGAATATTAAAATAAAAGCTATTCTATATATTCCAAATAATATTACCTGTGACGGTATTGGTGGACGGGGTGATGATGAAATTTTTTTGGTTTCCTCCACTTTCTGTAAGTTATAAAAAGTATTGGGTTTCAAAAAAACTGTTTAGCCTACTGAGTTTCTCGCCGGATTTTCTCAGAGGGTCGCGATTCCGATCCGGTGGTAGATTCTCCGAAGCACTGCTCTTGCTAGGGCTAGTGTTAGCAAATTCTCTCAGGTTAAACCCGTGAGCTCACCTACCAGTCCGGGCGTAGCTGGAATAGCCCCTCAGGCTATCAGATCCCCCCCCCCGGGTAAAGGTAGGGGGAAAAAACGGTTAAAAAAAAGTATTACTAACATTAGGTATTTAAATCCTTCGGGTTTCGCGAGTCATAGATATAATTAAAACTACTACTACTACAGTTTAATCTCGCATTTTTTATTATCCTTATATTATTATTTCCGACGTTTCGAATACTTTACAAACTGCGAGAAAACCGTGGTTGTCCGTTGACATTTAGAAAAGACAGAACATACTCATTTGCAGAAATAGGTAGGGTGGTGGTACCTACCCGTGCGGACTCACAAGAGGTTCTATACCTACTACCAGTAAAAAATATATGTATACCGCTATAAATATAGTATAATATGTATTTGTTGTACCAGTGAATACTAACCTTAATCGTGGTTTGACGAAATTATTATTCACTTTAACGGTTTCATTAATCATCATCATTCAAATAAAAATGATAAAGATGTGTCATCAGTATAATACCAAAGTTTCAACAAAATTTGGTATCAATGACTTCCATTTATGGAATATTTTATTTGTGAGTCGCTAAAATCCGTGCTTTCTGGTAGTTTCAAAAACGTTTAAAATTTGTCTTTAATAATAAGTCAATAACCACCTGTTTTGCAGCCATTATCTGTTTTCTAATAGCATCCTGGTCAATATTAAGACCCGGTCCTAATTTCCCTGGAGAATCAATCTTCATTATCCCTGAGCTTTTGGACATTATGTACACTCCTAAAATGAAATAAGTTATTTTATTATAGTACAAAGATGGCCAACACGCGGCCCGCCAAACATTTCTAAAATTGAATTTATTTTATTGACTTTCTCCCATCGCGGTAGGCAGCAGCTTGGCTCTGCCCCTGGCATTGCTGAGGTCCATGGGCGACGGTAACCACTCACCTTCAGGTGGGCCGTATGCTCGTCTGCCTACAAAGGCAATAAAAAAAAACAATTCGCTTTTGTTCTTTCCTTGTTTGTTTTTATCTTGCATTAAGTACATAATATATGAAATCTTTACTTCTTTTTTAGTTTTATAATTTTTATTCTAATATTTATTATAAGTAAAGTGACGTTAATTATGTGCGGCCCGCCAAAAAAATTCAAATTTTAATAGGCCCATGTATTAAACCCCTCACCCTGTTACAGTATATATATAATGTTCATTATTATAAAACTGTAACATAAATGTCTACACACGCAGTTGTTACGGTATATATGAAGGTATTCTCTCTCTATTCGTGATGTGTTTGAGCTCCGATAACCGCGCACGCATACTATAAGCGGCTCTGATCGTTCTCGGGGGAAAAAGAGCATATCAACATGGCAACACCGCGCTTGCAACTCCATACGCAGTTTTGTATTTTTATTACTAACCTGTAGAAAGATTAGGCATATGTTTAGGGTCAACTTTAATAACCCCTTTGATGTTCGGCATACCCTTCCCGCCCAGACCGAGCGATTTTACCAGCTCAGGGTCTAACGTTGACTTTGGTGAAGATTGTCCATTCACTATCTTCTTCTCATCTACAATTAATTACATGTTTAAATTTTACAAAACAAAAAAAAAACAATCAAAGCTCCACCTTGGCAAGGATAAACAGAGTACTTTTCAAAATTTTAATAGGGGCTATTATTATCTTTCACCGAGCGCTCTCACTTTCTCCAATAATATCACAGTTGGATATTTTTGCTGTTACTGTATATTATTATAGCATCTTGTAGATTTATATTCGCTTATATTTGTTATAGAGAGTCCGAGAGTAACGCTGTCTGATGTATTTTTTTTGTAAGAATCAGAGTTCAATTTTGTTTCATAAGATCCTGATAAATAAGTTCTATTCTAAGTGTCAGCTTTTACAGTACAACGACTGCTCCATCTTTCAAACTGGAACGCATTACGGCTTCGCAGCAGAAATAAGCAGGATGGTGGCAACTACCCAAGCGGGCTTACAATACGCTCTATAACCAGTAAACCACCAGGATTCAGAGCGAAGCCTCAATGCTACATACGTTTTGATTCAAGATCCGAGAAGTCTTCGTCTTCACTGGACATCTCCCTCTTGACTTTCTTGGACATCGGTTCGCCATCCTCTACACCGCACCATGCCTTCACTTGATCTAGTGCACGAACTTTGCTCGTACGTTGTAAGCGCCTTTATGGTAAATTACATTTCTATAGTTTTACAATAATTAATGCTTTTATATACTTTTTAACTATCGGCACTTGAAAGGCAAACGTGACTAAGCGACAATAACTGCTTTATATATAAATGATAGGCAATAACCATATTCGATGAGCAAAGAAAATATATTTCTAGGTCTATAAAATCATTTCAATCCTACAGCTAGATTCGTTAAAATAGAATTTTTTTCAGGTATTTCAACTTTAATTAGTCTACTGTAAAGTTCACGCATTCTCGCTTAGACACGTTTGCCTTTCAAGCGTCGTTATATATCAACTATGATATAAACTAGTCAACTATGACTAGAACTATGTTAGGCCATTACTGAAACTTATTGATGCCATTGGAAGAAAGAAGAGGAAAATTCATTATCTACCTCAAAGCATGAGGTAAAAATTCAATTCTTGTTTGAAATGGAATTGCTTTTTTGCAAAAATAGGCACAGAAAAGGGCAGCTCATGCCAGCTTACAACATGGCTTGTTTTAATAAGCTTGATTTTATATTATATTAAGTTGAAAATTTTAACTGTATAAATTATCAAATATCAAGGTATTGAACATGATAACATTTGATACACTTTAATTAATATTCACAAACTAGGGGATGTCACAAAGCATGAGTTTTCAAAAATTCTCAATTTATTTCAATATGTAAGTTGAAATTCTGACTGTTTACAACAATAAACTTACCCTGAAGGTGTGACTGGACTCTCTGTTTTCTTTATAACCTGCTTCACAACCTGTGGCAAAGGTGTGTTTGTCTGTTTCACCTAGTTTGTCAACGAAAACCATTTTGATATAAAGATTTTTTTATAAATTAGCAATTTATAAAAGAATTAGCAGTACTCATGTAGTTGCAGCAGTACATGTGTGCTACAATTTGACATTTGAAAGCAAACATTTTCGATTTTAGCCTATTCATTTATCATAGATTAGAATGTTTTGTTTCACTGTTTGAACCACATAACGTCTAACGGGGTAACTTTGTCTCGCCATGCGAACAATTTTCCGTGTATTGTCTCAATTTTACTGGATATTAATAAAAAATATGGATTTTCCGTGGGTTTTAAACGTTTTTACAATTGAAATTTAAATGATTTTGCATGAGCATAGAGTGCAAATCTCACAAAATTTACAAAAAATTTGTGGGCCAATATTATATTAAGAACGGGGTAATTTTGCCAGTATAAGAACTGACAATACTATTTTGATGTATTTTTACATTTAAAGCCTTAAGATAGCATTGGATCTTCTGTTATAAATAAATAAATTAGGGTGCCATCTTATGACAGCTGTTTACCAAAAAAATAATCTTTAAATTTAGGGTTGTCAGTAAAATTCTATATATGTGTGTTTGAAAAAGACCTTTATTTATAGGAACTTATTTATCTTTACTTAACTTATTTATTCATTATTACATATCGGTCAATCAACAAAGTTATAATCCTTTGGTAGAATTAAAATAATAACAGTGGTTAATCACCCCATTCCATATAGAGAAATTGGTCTTTGATTTGGTAAGAATCACCTGTTTTAGTAATTTTATCATTGTTTACGTAGCTAGCTATGCATCTTTGATGGCATGTCAAGATTTCGGGCTTGGCAGGCCAATTGCATCCTGTGTAGTTCTTCTGCATCACAGATATGCTTTGGCCAGATGGGGCATCTTTAATCCAGTCTGACCATTTTTGCTTTGCTTTGTATATAACATACAATGGTACAAATTCACCTTCAGCATTTGCGCAAAACATTACAGTAAAACAGGATTTAGTAGAATTCCGAATTATTTCTGGGTTCCTGCACTCTCGTTTGAAAAGAAACTTCTCCGTCTTTGGAATGTCGTGAAAATCTGTTTCATCCAAATTATAGATGTTCCCGGGTAGAACACCTTGAAACTCAGCACTTAAATTATCAAAATATTGCTCACTTATTTCTTTACTAACTTTGGCACGCTTTTGGCTAATGGAATGAGCAGCCTTTTGCTTAATATACTTATGGCACTCTAGGAACAGTTTACCCCATTCCCAACCAGGCAAATTGTTTTTAAAAATTTTGACATGTTTGTTGTCATCAAGATAATTTTTAACAATAAACCTCACATCTTGCATACTTATTGGTACGCCATTGTCAGATAAGGCAACAGTGCGAGGGGCTTACCAACAGGTTTGCTGTATTGTTTTTTTAATTTATATTTTAATGTGCTTCTCGGAATATTGCAAGTCTCAGAAGCGACTGTTTTTGACATTTTACAACATTTTATGTCATCTAGGGCCTTTTTCAGTGTCTCTTCTGTATAACGAGTCTTCTTACCGTATTTTCGGGTACCAGGCGCTGAACAATATCTTTTTCCGGCCATTATCACCGACTGAAACAAAAAAGGTCAACCCTAATTAAAAATTAGTTTAATTTGGGTATCTCTGGCCCAGGTTAAATTTACCCATATTAGCACAAATTTTCACCAAACGAATTAAAATCAAGACAAACACGTAAACAACAATATAGATCATATTGATTTTTTATGAAAGTACATCTGTAACCTTTAGTTATTATAAAAAGTACAAACTTACCTTACTATGAAACTTTTTGGTGTGAATATAAACAACTTTGCAGCGATGTTTCATTTATCACCTCCCTACCACTTCACAATCAACTTCGAGAAAGAAAAGTTTTGCTGACAAATATCAAATTTTGGCGCGCTTTTTTCGTTCAATAATAAACATCTTAATCAAAAATTTCAAAGTCTATGGTAAAAGGTATCCCGTTTGGAAATAAAAAAATTTATATGTAAAAAGTGGGCTAATGTTAAACGGAAAGCTTAAGTTACCCTGATTGATGGTAAGTCATACATGTTAATATATCCTTTTTCAAATTCAAGAGCTTACCTGTACAGGATGCTGTTGTTGTTGGGCACGTAATGCCTTGAGCTCTTTTTGACGAGCTAACTGCTTCTCAAATGCTTCTAGCAAATGTTTACAGGTCTCCATATTCTCTACCGGCTCCCATGTATTTTGGTCACTAAGAATATAAATATTTTTAACAATAATGATCAATTTTAATAAGGCTATGACAGGATTTCATATAACATTGTAGTTTGTCTGGGTATTATTATCTTTCATTCATCAACTTTACAATCTTCTGCCTTTTGTAATAATTTCCTTTTAATGCTTTTAATCTTATACTTTCTCATTATTTTTATCCTGAATTACATGCCAAGTACATATAACATACACATAAGGCGAATAATTGATTGAAGATTTCAACAAAGGCATCCATAACACGGGTACTGACCCATGATATTTGTGGGGAAGAATAACGTGGACTCTGGTCACATGTAGACCTCATGCAGGACGAGAATTAAATTGAAAGAATTTAAATTGATCAAATGAAGTGCCATATAATTCTTACTGAGGATATCCCTCCCACTTGAGCAGGTATTCATATTGCTTGCGACGAGGGTTGAACCGTTTGGCGAGTATTTTCTCGACAACGTACTCTCCAGCCTCCGCCGGGTCGCCCTGCCGCTCCGTGCGCCGCGCGATGCGCTCCTCGGGAGGCACGCGCTCTTGGGCGTTACGCACGGAGTCGTTTAGATCCTACAAACCAAAATTCATTCATCTTACACTTCGTTACAAATAATAGAGTTAATGATCATCAAACTATAGGAAACATAATGCGTGTCCGATAAGGATACGCGATGTATCGTTATTAGTTCATTGGTGTTTATTCCTAATGAATTGAAGTTTCTTAAAATTCTTAATATGCTAATAGTAAAATCGACGTTAGCAAAAAGCTTTGTGTTTCATTAAAATAGAATATGTATATACTAATATAGTTTTCTATAAAACATCCACCTAAGCATCACAGTGTACTGTTACTGACGTTCCGTCAGTTTTATAAGATTTTTACTGACATATTACTGTTTAACTAAATATATTACTAAAATTATGTCTATGTGTATGTTCCCCATAAGCAGACCAATTTTGGTGAAGTTGTCAGAAAATTTTTAGGTTGGCCTAGCAGGCGATCCTACGAAGTATGGTAGCAATCAGACCAAACTCCAGCCTGGTTTAACCAGTAAAAAATCAATACCAAAATTTGGCATAGACAGCAATAATCTAATAAAATACATATAAATAAATAAATGTTAGTAGTATTTTTTAACAATATAAAATGATGTTAAAATAATTAAATAGCTTTTCGTCTCATAGTAAGTCCCATGGGAAGCAATAGAAACACTACGACTAGACAGTTTGTTTGAAATTTGAAACTTTGATAAAGTAGCATAATTATAGCACTATTCTTTTGACATGCGACCCCTCAATGCACAATCTATTGATATAAAATAATAAAAATATATTATCAGTATTTTAAATTTCTATTATAAGAACAATTGTTGAACGTGTGAAAAAAAAATTAATAATAATATAAGGAATCCCAACAATCAAAATTTTTTGTGGATATCAATTATACCTTTGACTTTATATTTGTTGCCAGAGGCGTTTTGTGAGTAATCTTCGGTGTTAAATGACTTTTGGTTTCTTCACTTTCTTCTCCGGATGGTACAGCTTCCATGTCATCCTGAAAATTTGAGTCATTTTAAGTTAATTGTCGCACACAATCAGGGCATTTGGTTTTTTCAAAGAATTATGTATTACATCAATGTATAATTAATGATATAAACTGAAAAAGTCAAATCACTTTGAAGTATATATTTCTTATGAAGAGTTTAAATTATATACTAGTGTGTGTTTATAGTAATCTTTATATCAGATTGAAGTGTTACTTACCTGCTTGAGTATTTTTTTTGGTCTACCTCGTTTCTTTATTTCATGGCCAGGTGTTACAGGTACCTGTTGGTCCTCTACTTTCAACTCCATCTGTGAAAAATATATGCAGATTATTGAAATTTATTTTTATTTTGAAGAGATTGATGTATTTCCAAGCAACTTCATTTATTTTTATTGTTTTATCTGAATTTTGTGTTCAGACATTGTTGTGATATTATGGTGTGTTCAATAATTGCATTTAAAACGAAATGATGTGGAAAGTGACTTCATTATTGAACATTTTCCTACTATATTTAAAAAAAAAAATGTTATTTAGTATCAGAAGTATCAGTATTAGTATCAGAAACATTTAATCCCAAATAATAAGTATTATTGGCTGACAAGGTGACATGAATGTGTTTTATGTGTTATTGAAAGTAGAACAGTGAATGTTGATGTCATAATTTGTTAATTTCTTTCCAACAAAATTCAATGTTTATGTGAATTATGTCTTTGATTTAATAATTCACTTTTATGTTGCTGATTACTTATTCAGTAAGTTTTTATTAGACAAATTTAGAAGTTAACAACATAGTGTGTCTTTGAAATGTAAATAATATAACAAAGGCAATATTAAATTAATGTTAAAGTAAACTAACTAAAAACTTATCACAGTGACAGTAAACACTTTCCATTAGTTCGGTTGTCTGCCTTAACCAACAAAAAAACCAGAACATTAAAAAGCAGACTTACGACTTTAGCATGTGCATATTTAGATAGTGACTGTACATTCTGTCCAGCTGTGATCCAGGCATTACGTTGTGCTTCTGGCATCCGGCACCACTGCTGATACAGTTTCCAGCTGTTGTCTGTGCTAACAGCGGAGCCTTCTCGAGCAGAAGAACATTTCCATAACAGGAATGCCCACACCTGTGCCTTACTTTCATTCTGTGGAAGTTTAGTTTATTGACTAATGATATAATTTAAACAATTAGGTTTAGCAAGGAATATTGTTTTCAATTACTTATCATACATATTTTGTAGAAAATGTTTTGTACATACATGTTTTGTAGAAAATATTTATGATAATGATAAATAGGCCATTGTCTGCAACTTAACTCCTCTTCAACTCACCTCTGTTTAGGTTGGATTTTTTTTACAAGAAAGATACTCCAATTAACCATCCAATCTGAGACAGATGACTCTCAATAACAGACCTAAGTAGTAAGGTAGATAAACACTTTACCATGTGCACTAGGTAAATGGATTTCTCATCAGACTTCATAGAGGTGTAATAGCTAATACAGTTTTAAGATATAAGTGTTTATTTTTACTTTTTAGTGTGGATTAAGTGGAGATGATCTTTTGTATCTGTAGTTATGTCAATAATACTTACAACATTTTAGTTGCAATATTAAGCAGTGTATTGTAGTAGTGTTAGGTTTTCAATTGAAAAATTTAAAATACAGTTGTATACTCACACTATCCCTTACTGGGGACTTTCCTGAACAATTGGTACCTTCTTTATGTTCTTTAAACTCTTCTACAAAATGGAATGCAGAGTGACACTGCCCACAGACCAGAATATCTAGTGCTGCCATTTGTTCATGAGCATCTACAAAAGTTTTAGCATTATTTAAATTAGTTTTGTGTTTGAAATGAACATAAACTTCATAATCTGTATTTATCTGACCTTTAAGTGCAGTAGGATTTTTGGCAAGTTCATCTGGATTTCCAGGTATCACCTCTTCAGGAGTTTCACTCTCTTCCATAGATGTCATTTTTTTAAATCTGCAAATCAAAACTTATTTCATCTTATCTTTTAGTAGCTTTTCCTTACATCATAACCTTGCTTGCCGGTAAATAGTAATTCCCGCCAACTCATTCATAATAGATTAAAAGCCACGCTTTCAAGTTTTAACAGAACATTGAATGTATAGTTTAATATTGTCACATAATTCATTTTTATTATTCTTCACTAGTTCTAAAAACACAGACACTTTTGTATTGGACAAATTATTGTATTTGATTTATCTAGTTTTCATTTCTTCACCACTTATCGTTTTGGGTAGATGATTATGTTTCGATTTACACAAAATTTAACCAATGAAAATATAAATATTTTAATCGCATACACACTTATTACAAGATTTTTGTAACCTTTTACTTTTTATTTAATGAAATGTCACAACATTACCTACCTACCAAAACAATTTCACAAAAATAATCTTCACAGGCAACGCGAAATGCTACAAATCACACCAAGAATTGAAAATTCAATGACCAAAAAAACCCTTTCACCGACACATACGCTACGCCATCTAGTGATTAGCCGACAACGCACGTTTTCTTTGCAAATGGTATCTCTTAAACACCAATAGCAAGATAAAACCGTATATTTCAACCAATGAAAGAGATCAAAAAAAATTGTCACGACAGAACGCACTTCAAGTTCACACAAAGGCGACCAGCAACACCGACACGTGAATTTAGCCGTCAATATTGACCGACTTTTCTAGATTCATTTGACCCTAGATCTATTTTCAATTAAGTTTGATGTATCATTTCTCAAAATAATTTCTTAAACATTTCTCAAGCATTTCTCAAACTAATTGCATCATCAATAGGATAATGTACTAAAATAAAAATGTTAAAGTATTTTTTTTGTTTTCATTTGTAGATTGGAGTCTGAAGATTTTGAATATGAGGTTTATTATGAGGTTTAATTTGTAATAAAGTTGAGAAATGTGTAGAAATATAGCAAAGGCGCAGAAATATTCTTATTTTGTTACCGTCTATCAATTACGTTAATTAAAACACCAAATCAATTTCGTCAACTTTTATGCATTTCAATAGGGTGACATAATCATCATTTTACGTGTCTATAAAAATAATGTTAACATTTACAGCAAAATGTTACTTAAAATCTGTAACATATTCTTTACGTTACCTACCATTTGCCCACAACTTTGTTTTAAAATCACAGTAAAGAAGTTTTGTAGTTGTTTTATTTATTTTTTATTTTGGGGGCACTGTGTAGAAACTTGGGAGGCGATTTGTAATTTTATCTAGGAGGACTCTTAGATACCGACTGAGCTCTCGCTATAGTGGTCTTTAAGTAGGTGATAAAATGGGGGCGCTAAAAAATAATTTATTCTCAAAGTGGGCAGTAGACAAAATAAGTTTGGGAGCCCCTGGTATAAAGCATAATCACATCTTTGGCAGAAAAATGGACAACGTAATAATATTTTTATTTCTTCAGCGTTCATACTTAATACAAAATGCAGCGGATTATTAGACGAATCTGGAATAAACCTGCAGCCATAACATGTCGGTGCCTTGATAAAATGTGTCTAAGACCAAGGCCATGATAGGCCAAGGTGTAAACACGGAATGTAATCATCTTTACAAAAAAAAATGTTCACAACTTTGTGTTTTGTTCAACACTCATCCAGCAAACATCACGTAGTAGGGATGAGGACAAAGCCGGTCTCCTGTCTTACTCACTATACATTTTTCAGCCATGTTTTGTTGGTTTTATTTGTGTGTCAATCGTAGCTTGCCAGCAATGTTTTTTTCGTTTTATTTGTGTATCAATAGTATGTTCAGTAGGTCTGAGAATCGTCTAGTATCTATTTTTCATACCCCTAAGTGATAAGGGTCGTCCACCCCAAACATTTTTCTTTTAATTTTTTTTTTTTTTTGATAATATGAGATGTTATGTTGTTGAATTATGGAGGGTAGAGGCAAGGAGAACCATCTCAGTATATTAAAAAGTGTCCACTGAAGGGCAGCAAATTAAGATGGCGCCATATTAGCAAGTGGAAAGATTTTAAAAACAGCGCCATAAGCTGTTACACTTCTGGTATGTTCCGATTTGCACTGTGAGCACTGTAAAGCAGTGATTCTCAACCACTGTTCTGCGGCATTTATGTGTGCCGCTAAATTTCAAAAGTGTGCCGCCAAATTTTGCGAGGGGTAAGAGTTTACCCCTGCACCATTCCCACCCCGCGGAACCCCATGGTTATGAAGATATCCACAGTTAATGCTTTGAGGTTAGAATAGCACTATTTAGTCAACATAGGGTTAAAATTTCAATTATGATCCATTATTTTTGAGTTGTGGAGGGAGGGGTTACCACTGCACCATCACCAAGCCACAGATCCCCATGGCTATGAAGGTCCATGGTTAATTTTTTAGATTAAAACTGCATTATTTAGTTAAACTCCAAGGGAGCTTAAGTTTGAATCCGCCTTATCTCTGGCGCTGCGGGAAGAGCAGCTCTTCCGCCCTGGCGTGCCGAAGCTCGGTCACTCGTGCTCTGCTCCGCAGCTTCGGCTTGATGGTCGCCTACGGCGACCAGCCTCAGCCACTCCGCCTCGCACTGTTTCCGTGCGCCGTCACAGCGGGTGAGGACTGCTCTCTCTCCGCGTCTCCGGTTTTTTATATACACTCTAGGGGTAGGGCAGACAAGACCAGGTGGAAAGTGGGTGCTCTGATTCGGTTTTCGATATTTTTCGAATATTTTTGCAATTTTATTTCCAAAACACGAGCATTTTTACTGTTTTATATTTAAATCTTATATAAAAAGTTAGTTTATTACAGAGACAGATAAAAAAACTCTATAAAAAATGCGTCATTTCACGTACCATTCCACAGTATAAACAAAATTTTGTTACTTTTTGTGTAAAAAAGTCAATTTAATTGCTTATTACAGAAACAATTACAATGCACATTAATTACAACAAATTTACTATGTGAATATATTAAAATAATAAAATATATTTCGGTAAAAACATGACATAAAATTTAACAAAATACACGCTTACCGTGAATGGAACGTGAAATTTCAAATGTGACATCTACCTTCACGATTTTTCTAATATTTACGGAAACTTTAAAAAATTATATCTCGTAAACCGTGAGTCTCCGCAGCTTGAAATTTTGCAAAAAGCTTTTTATTTATGAGTACTATCTACAAAAATATTGTGAACTTCCAAATCGACGGACCCAAAAGGAAAGTTTAGCCGAAAAAAGAATATTCAAGTCATTATCAGTTTAATTAATCGCTAAAAGTAAGTATATTTTTAGTAAAAGAAAATATTGTTTTTCAAGTAATTTAATCTATAATAGCTTAATAACCGTATTATTGAAATTAGGTTAAGCACGGTAAAAGTGCTGAAGTGAAGATTTATGAAATCATGTATTATTCCCCCTTACATTCATCATCATGTATCATCAATCATTCCTTAAGTTACTACGACTGTATACTGTCAGTCCTTAACGTAGGTAACGAATAGCAGTGAGAGCACTGAACAGTGCTCGCAGTGTAAATCGGAACATAGCCTTCACTGCATTCCAGCACACTTCACTCAGTTTAAAACTTCTATATTCATACTATTTCCCCTTGCTACACTAGCGCTAATTCGGTGAGTTTTCGAGCTATAATTTGCTGTTTACAGATGGACACTTTTTCAACTTGTCCGGCTTGTCCCATATACAAGATGGTGCTCCTTACCTCTACCCTCCATTCTCCATAATACAACTGGTTGAAGCTGATTTATGATATATATTTTTAATGAAAAAATCCTATTATATTTATGTCTGTTTTTTTCTTTCTTTTTAATAAATAAGTAGAGTAGTTTTACTGCTTAAACAATTTATAAAAAGCAGTGATGACCTAATATATTAGCCAGAACAAAATATAAAAAAATGAGACAGAGGCTAAAGTCTTAAATAGCTTTATTAGGTGTTGTTCAACGAATGTATTTACAGTCCGCGCGCGAGCTCCGAGGATTTTTAAGGAATGTTGACGTAATGAGCTAGTGTTGTAATTAGTCGATATTGCGCTATCGATACTAACACATCTTAAGCCTCCGTGCGAGTGTTAAATTATAAAATAGTTTTATGAGGGTATTATGTACTTGAAATAAAATAAAAGAAACAACTGATCACGTATGAATTTAATTTAATGAACTGATACTTATTGAACAAAATGAACGTGAAATCTTATTAATTGCTCTCGCAATCAGATTAATCAGTAGTTGAAGAATTTGATGTACTCTCCTCTTAATGTCACTCTCCTCACGTACTTCAATAATAAATGATTCGACAACATCCTCCATTAAGCCATCCTTCTGCTAGTAATATTCCTCTAATGCTAAGACATGGTTATTTTGCTAGGCTCGCCATTCCTTTCTCATCAAATTATATAGCTATTTGTGCAAACAAAAATACTTATAAGTGTAAGACTATTTATACTAAAAACACACGTAATTATAATTGCTATCGCAAAATTAAAAACAACGAGTCAGTAAGCGCACTCTCATGTTAAGGTCGACACTAGTAGTGGGAGAGTGCGGGGTATGAAGCGACGGTCGGGCGCGGTGCACGCCCGCCCGCTTCCCCAGCCCCCAAATCCTCGCAGCTCGCGCGCAGACTGTAGGTATTTGACTGGTGGGCACTAGGCGAGCGTCAACCATCATTTTTTATGTATTTATTATAATTTGTCAGGCTCTATGTCGTCAGCTAAGTATAGCCGATCATTTCATGGCCTGCGGGATAATGCGACCGTATGCGATGCGACTGTGCCAAATGCAGGCAGGTACCAATTTTTCTGATGAAAAACTTATTTCAAAAATGTTCACGATTGGCTTCCTCGATGAAGAGGATTAACATCGTATAATAATATCAAACTCGCAAAAAATATAATTTGCGTAATTACTTGTGGATTGTGGGTAGGGCGTCTTGTGAGCCCTCACAGGTAGGTATCACCACCCCGCCTAATTCTGCCGAGAAGCAATAATGCATTACGATTTAAAGGGTACTTTTTAAGACAGTACTCATGTCTGAAAGTGGGTAGTGGCATTTACGATGTTCATGTCTATGGGCTGCGATGACCAATTAACACCAGGTAGACTGCGAGTTCGTTGACCCACACTGTCTAGAAAACTGCATTTTAGTGCGCGGCGATATGTTGACGGACCGTCGCATATTCGAAATTGCGGAAAAGGACTAATTATTTTTTTTAAATAAATAAATATTTACTAACAATCACGCCACGTTAACTGGTCCCGTGATAAGTTCGTAAAGAACTTGTGTTACAGGTATCAGATAACGGATATAAATGTAAGATTTTTATTATACACATACATATATTTGATATACATCCATAACCCTGGAAAAGACATTAATATTTATCATACAAATATCTTCCCATGGCGGGATTCGAACCCGCGACCCCCTTGTGTAGTGACCATGTCACTTACCACTACACCAGACGGCCGTTTAATTAATTTTAATTGGTTGTTGGTTTGAAAATGGGTTATTATAATCTATGGGGTGGGCGTCCCTTATACTCGTATAACAAAATAAAGTCTTCGAACTCATATCTCTAAGTTAGTCCTGGCATTGTTTGGCAAGTTCAATGGGTTCTAATAATAGAAAATACCATATTAAATAGTTTCAGTTATTACTTAAAACTAATTGGGTCGTGATCGTATCGTTCGCCTGTCTCTCACCTTTTGTATTTTGAGGTGCCTATTCACTACTAGATGGATGGTTTTTGTAGCAAATTTTTCTATATCTGTCATCAAACTAAATGATTGTGTTTAAGCTGGAATAAAACTTAAATACTTGTTTAACTCCCAGCTTTAATGAAAATCAGCACGTGAAATGAAATATCTGATGTCAACTAACCATTTTGATCTATACTAATATTATAAAGAGGAAAGATTTGTTTGTTTGTTTGTTTCGAATAGGCTCCGAAACTCAGTAGTTTAGTCAGTAAACTCAGTAGGTCCAGTGACCGATTTCAAAAATTATTTTTCCATTAGAAGCCGACATTGTCCCTGATGAACATAGGCAACTTTTTTTAAAAAAAAATTATTTAATTTTTTTGGTTTCATGTGTGTTTTAATGTTTCCGAAGCGAAGCGAGGGCGGGTCGCTAGTAAATTAATCCGAAAAAATTTAAACTTAAAAATACACAGTAAGTTGTAGAATTTAAATATTTATTGTTCATTAAGTCTAACATAAGATACAAAAATATTTTAAAATAACATAGATTCGAAATGTAACCGTATATTTTGAGAATTACAGCAACATGTTTGTATATTCGGTTGTAATTAAAATCGTAGTTACTTTTTGATGCTTTTTGCTTGTTAACATTTCTGTTATTAACTTAACAAATAAATAAATACAAGTTAGCCATAAAATGATGAATTCATAATGGCTTCAAAATTTTCCAGAATTAAAATAACTAACATTAGCATAGTGTTGATTTGGTCTGTTATTAAAAACTTGCATTTACTTCAAAATTACTTAAATCTATAGTTTAAACCATCACTGCGTACTGTGTGGATTAAATACTTTTGGAACTGGAAAATACCATGAAGATAATGTTATAGCACAATCTCCAAAATAGCGTAGTGTTGCTGTTTTAATCTCCTGTCTTCACATTTATACTGCTTTTTAGGCAATGGCTTAGCTCATTAACGCTCCATTGTCCAATTCTGATATTTACTCAGCAGCAGCCATTGCACGTGCCTGCGCTCTTACTCGCTTGTCATACTCTAGCCGATTTTGACTGTAACAATAAAATTTTATTTAATATTGAGGCATACAAGTTTTGTAGGTCACAGTAATTAAATATTAGTATCACAATATGTGGATAGTTTCATGATATATTTTCAGTAATATAACAAATACATATATTACAAAAAAAATCAATTTTTACAAAATTAAACATTATAAAACATAACAGTTCTTTAAATGCAATACAGGTATTGAAAATGTTTATGTTTAACTTACCAATAAATTGTGTAGGCTTCAGCTTGCGCTGGATCTTTTACGTTAGGCTCATTGAGAAGATCTTGAATACCCAACAAAATTTGCTTTATTGTGATTGCTGGACGCCAATCTTTTTCTTCATCAAGCAGTGACAAGCACACCGTACCTGATGGATACACATTGGGGTGGAACAGTGGTGGTTCAAATTTGCATTTTGGAGGACTTGATGGATAATCATCTTTGAAGATCATACGTAGTTTATACAGCCCACCTTCCCATGGAGTCTAAAAAGAAAAACCGGTTATAGTTTTAGAACTTCTACTACCGTAATTTACTGTGCTTAAACTCAATAACTTTAAAACTGCATCAATAAGAAACAAGAAGTTTTCACGATATAGAAATACTAACCCCCTTTTTACCAGGTATCGCACATTCCCAAGTCATTAAATTCAATGAACCATCTGGATTCTTCATAGGCCTCGCGACAAAACCCTGAAATAGATGAATAGCTTATTTATTTACGAAAACATAAATCAATGTGTTTTCAACAAACAAAAACTTACAAAGGGATGGTCCTTACGCCAAGCTTTCCGTTCTTCAGCTAAACGTGCACTTGCTATCCCTGACATTTTCTACAAAAATAACTCGATTTATGAGCCGAGCTTCAATCAAGGACTATTCTTAATGTTGGGCGATAGATTTTACTTATAATCGAGCTAAAACTAGAACGAAATTACAATAAAAATAAATGAAAAAGCGCGAAATAGCGTCCCTTAATTTCAGAGCGGTCGACAAAATTGTAGTATAGACTACAGATAAAAAATGAAAATAATCGATTCACTTTTTTTTCTTTTCTGCTGTAGGAAGTTAATAGTGTTGCTGTTGACATTTAATATTAATTTAATTTTAGCAGTAAAAACGGATCTTAATAACGACGATAGCCGAAATTCAGTCTAATTAAATGTTTAAAAAAATTACACAAATATTTATGAGCTGTTTTTAAAATGCAATTAATGAAATCGGTGTGAATTTTCTATCTTTTATCTTTTTTTGCAAATGAAGATACCACAATTAAAATTACTTTTGCGACTTAGGAATGACTCCGTGTTAACGAAAATTGTAAGACCAAAATAGGTATTGGACGAAATGGCTAAGGAAGCCGGACACAATGTAATGCGCCTTCCACCCTACTATTGTCAATGCAATGCCATGGAATCTATTTGGGTGCAAATTAAAGGTAATGATTTAAATAAATGTATTTAATAATTTATTTTTACCTATTTTAATATTTTATCTGTTGCTATATTAACACGTAAACCTTTATTTTAGGTTGCGGCTCGTAAAAATATCGGCCCACTTAGGGCCGGATTTAGACTCCGCTCCTGGGCAAAAAATCCGCCCCAATACTGGAATTTTACCAAAACTTATAGTTTATAATTATTTTTTTCAAAATTAAATAATTAATTTATTGCAGAAACTTTATCATATGTTATATATTCCAAAAACATAACTAATATTTGTTTTTTTTCTAACAATTATAAATTTTGCACTAAGGGTGACTCATAAATATTAAATGAAAAAAATAATTAAATTTCTTTAATTCCAGAAAATGGAAAAATCGATTATTATTTTAAATGTTCAAGGAAATAAATTGACTAAATCATTTTGGTTATGAATTTTTACCTAAAGGGCCAAAATTATAATTCACAAATAATGGATGAACTGAATTTGTTGTATTATCAATTAAACAGAAAATTATCAATTATTAGAATTAATTTTAAAAATTTTACTTCCAAAATTTTGCCGCCCTAAAAAATTGTCGCCCTGGGCATTTGCCCCGACTACGCGACTGCCCCTAGTGTAAATCCACCACTGAGCCCACCATTTACTGCAAACAAAATGCTGTCATTGTTGCAAAAAGCTTGTGATAGTGCTACTGCCGCGAATTGGGAAGGTTAGGTTTTACGAACAAAAAATTAGTTTTTCGCTGATTGGAACAGAGACACACATATCGATACCGTCATAGATAACCAAATTATAATAAATACCTTGTGTTTTTATCGCCTGAATCCCACTCCCGACTAGGTATCCTTCTGTCGAGGGTGACATTCCGCCTCCACTTATAGACGGTACGCGACCGTGCCACCTTCAGACTAGGACGCCTCTACTTGATGATATGCAGGCGAAGTAAAATGTCCCTTAGAAATAAGATGACACTCTACAAAACTAGCATACGCCCCGTCATGCAAGTGTAGTGTTCGCTCACGCAGCCCGCACTCGCTTAAAATCATTCCAAGTTATTCAATCCCGTTTTTGCGGGATAGCCGTCGGAGCCCCGTGGTTCGTCAGGAACGTCGACCTCCATGTCGACCTGGACTTAGAGTCCATCAGTATTTGCAGTCGGTGTCGATGCGCCACTTCAATAAAGCGGCACGACACGAGAACCCTCTCATCGTGGCCACTGGTAACTACATTCCCGATCCTGCGGAAAGAATGGAAAGCAGTCGACGTCGCCCCAAACACGTCATTTCGGATTTTCCCGATCCACTAACGGTGCTTTTAGGTACCTCAAGCACCGGTCACCGTTCTCATCGAACCCGTCGCTTGCGACGAAGGGCTCGACGAGTAAATTAAACCTTAGATCAGCCCACTGAGTTTCTCGCCGGATCTTCTCAGTGGGTCGCGTTTCCGATCCGGCGGTAGATTCTGCGAAGCACGGCTCTTACTAGGGTTCGTGTTAGCAACGTCATCAGGCTTGAGCCCCATGAGCTCACCTACTAGTTAAGGCGACGCTGAAATAGCATCTCAAGGCTATCAGCTTAGGTAGGATAAAAAAAAAACGCCTGTATAGAAATATCGATTTCGGCTATTGATGATGAATAAGTTCCATCTTGATAAAAATATCATGTAATATTATCTAACTAAATTTAAAAAACAAAGTTTTATTATTGGATGCTAATCCTTTTTCTGTCAATACGATTTTAATTTGTTCGTTAAAGTAATCGAAGATCAATATCGTCGAGTATCGAATAAAGCGGTATTTACTAGTATTTGATATCTGTTAAATGGGACTTCGTAATTGGAACTCCATGGACATACATACCTAGACTTTTTGGCGGGAACGCGAGGACTGAAGTTGTGTGATTTGTTTTATTTGGTCTATTTAGTGTTTCTTCGGGTTTAAATGTGCAATAACGGTGGTTTATTAACTGTTTAATATCTGTGAAAGTGCACAAATGTGGGAAAATAGAACAAAGTCGCTGGATGTAACTTCTCGGGATCTTCCAAAAAGTCCACTGAAAAAAATCTCAATGAATGACCACCATTTTACTGAGATTACATTTCATTTAATTTCATCCCAGTTGATTAATGTCTCAAATTAATCATCTTCATTTCATTTCATTCACTCCATATTAACATTTTTCATAAAAATAAGAATTTCAATTAAAATAAGACATGACTTAAAGGTCTTAGTTACCAGGTCATAAAACCCCTTAAAAAAAACATACATACCTAGCATAGCACTTGATTGATAAACCTTGAAATTTATGCAAATAAAAGTAGACTTTAAACTTTAAATTTTAGTAAATAGTTAATAATGGCTGATGAAGATGACCCTAAAGAGTATCGATGGGAAACTGGTTATGAAAAAACTTGGTTAGAAAATTAATAGTTGTATTTTTATTATGTTTATTTATTTACGTTTATTTGTTTGTAAATACACAAGGCTAACCTTTCAAAGTGAACTTCTATTTTATTAAAAATCAAAATAGAAACAGTTAACGTTAATGAATCAATTTAAATTATTTTTTTACCTTTTCCTGAAAGACTCGTTAATGTCTTTCATGCATACTATTTAATAGAACATACTATTGTCTGTATTGTTGAATGTGGCTAGAATCTGCAAAATCTTAGCAGTGCAGGACTGGTCGTTTTGGCGTGTCTTAGCCTATATCTAGCAGTCGCCGTCTGCGGGCTGATGATAGATAGATACTGTAATGTGGTAACAGGCAAATGCGATTGCAAAGTAGTCTATTATTATTAATTTTTTTTTATTGCTTAGATGGGTGGACGAGCTCACAGCTCATCTGATGTTAAGTGGTTACTGGAGCCCATAGATATCAACGTAAATGCGCCAACCACCTTGAGACATAAGTTCTAAGGTTTCAGGTATAGTTAGGCTGCCCCACCCTTCAAACCGAAATGCATTACTGCTTCACGGCAGAAATAAGCAGGGTGGTGGTACCTACCCGCGCGGACTCTCAAGAGGTCCTACCACCAGTAATAACAGTTATACAGAGAGCCTATTTTTTTATTTTGCTAAACTACAGATAAACTAAATAAAACCTGTTCAGATATTCATAAACACGACGAGCGATCATCTTGGGCCATCATTACAAATTCAATGAGTCCTACACACAGCAAATTACTAGAAATCTTTAACTTTAACCTTACGATTTCACCTTATTCTAAAAAATAATTAATATATATTAGAAAAATATTGTATAAGTACAAGTTTGTTTTTGAAAATTCTTCATAATACTTTAATGTACTCTGATTACTCTTTAGTTTTACAGTTTTTAACTTATATGTTATGTGTCTATTGAATCATAAATTAAATATTTATGTGTAGGGAGGCTATTAAAGAAGATGAAGATGGATTGGTTGAAAGCCTGGTGGCTGAATTTGCCCAGAAAGCAGCACGTAAAGCAGCTGCTCCTCGTAAGGGTCCAGTCAGACTTGGCATGATGAGGCATTTACTTTTAGCCATAGATTGTTCTGAGGCTATGAGCTCCCAAGATTTGAAACCTTCACGGTTTCTGTGCACATTGAAGGTAAAGAAATATCTTTTACCTTCATAAACTGCTAGAGGCTGAGCTGTATGCTATCAAGTACTTTAAAGTTTATTAGATATACCTGGTGTCTTTGTATTGTAACTACCATTTGAGTAGAAGCATAAAGGTCGGAAGTTGACATCCAGATATCATGGCTAACACTTCATATGCAGTGGCCATTGGCTAACTCTGTAGCTTGATTAATTGTATTCAGTTCATTTCAATAGAGATGAATGTCTCCATTCTTTTTTGCAATACGGACAACTGGAGTAGTTTACTCAGAAAAGTTACAAAGCAGTCCTTCAGTGTTTAACCAATTGATTTTGTTTTCTGTCGTATTTCTATATCTATATAACTATAATTACTTGTATACCATCGATGCTTTTGTTTTGTCAGCTGGCTGTTTTTTTTTGCATTCAATTTGTAAATACTATAATAATATTTAACAGTGTTTGAACTTCATCATGGGCATAGTTAATATTCTTTGCAGATAGACAGCATAGGCCATGATATAACAGCTCCATGGTCACAAATGCTTGTGAGATGTAGGGTGTGCCCCCATCAACGAGAAGAAATCATGTTCTAATGAAGCTATTAATACAATTTAATTTAATAAGTTTAACCTGTGTATATTTCTAGTTGCTCGAGAAATTTGTTGAAGAGTTTTTTGACCAGAATCCGCTCAGTCAGCTTGGTTTAATAGCAATGAAGAATAAGAGAGCTGAGAAAATAACTGACCTATCTGGAAATGTCCGGAAACATATTAAAGCCATACAAGGGCAAGTATTTTTTTAAATTATTGTTGTATTTATTAATTTTAATATATTACTTTTATTAACTTGACATAGTTTTATAGAAAAATGATAGAAAAATCAATTAAATATAGTAATGTCATAAAAACAAAAGCTTTTAGTTATTTGAAAAAATAAAACAAAAAGTTCTCTAAACAGTTTATCCAACACTCCGCTGACTGGAGAGCCATCATTACAAAATACGCTAGAGCTGGCTGGGCGAATCTTAAGGCCTCTGCCTGGACACGCGTCAAGAGAATTACTAGTGCTTTTCGCATCCCTTACAACTTGTGATCCAAGTGATATAAACACTACCATAGAAGTAAGACAGTTTTAATTATTGAAATGCCTTATTTTACTTTTGTTGATCACCACAGATTTGTTAAAATAGAAATCTGTAAAGATATTTAACATGGTTCCACGACACTCCATAAAGCTCAGTTTTTGTTTAGCTTTAACAAGTTCTTTGCATTGCTGATATCCAATGGTGACCTGCGCCATTGATGATCAATTGAGACATAGACTTCTCCACTTTATATGGCAAGTAATACTAATAATGTTGTGTTAGCATTTTAAATCCAAAACTTAGTATTTCAATGAAAGTTTTGTAGTTTCAATAACCTAAAATAAACTAGACTGTGAGATAATATTTATTTATTAGATTAAATATTTAATTATTTTTATCTTTTTGTAGACACTAAAAACAGATGGAATTAGATGTTCTGTTATTGGTCTAGCTGCTGAAGTGCGGATTTGCAAAAAAATGTGTCAAGACACTAATGGAGATTATGGTGTAAGCTATTCTCTATTGATAATAATATCGCAGTTTCGCTTTTGTATGTAAGCATTGTTATTAAAAAGAGCTTATTTAAGACTGCTTTTACTTTTTAACTAGCCGCTAAGGACTCTTTTTCTGTCCCACTATTTGATATAAAATGTTATAGTTACGGAATTCCTTATTGATTTTGTGATAGAATATGACTTGTAGAAATTGTCACGCAAGAAAAAAGTCCTCCATGCTACTTTACTCTTTCTCTTTATTTCTTCCTGTGAGACTGCGGTTGTTGTTCTGTGTACGCGCATGTGGACGTGCGTTTATCGAGATTCCATTAGAAGAGTATTATGCGAGACCGATTGAATAACCTCAATATTTTATTTACCATTTTTCTAAAATAATTATGTATGTACCTAATATAAAAAATTAAAAAACTAATATTTTTTCTTAAAATAATAAATGTAACTTTTTGTTATTAAGTATTTATTTATTTTAATCATACTTATTGTACACAAAAAAGAAAATACAATAAAAACAGATTTCAAAGAATGTCTAAATACTATGTACCTACAAAGGCGAGCTTAACTCATTCATGAGTTCTCTTCCAGCAAACCATTAGCAGAGAGAAATACGATGCATAAGAGGGGAAAAGTGTACAATTTAAAAGGTATTAAAGCATGACTGTTAAACTAAGGTTTAAAAAAAAAGTACATACATAGTTCTTTTATTTACTTCTTTAATTTTTTTTTTGTTTGTTAGAAAGGTAATTTTGCTAACATAAAACGCTGTATGTTTTTAGGTGGTATTAGACGATTGTCACTACCAGTCACTGCTACTAGAGTACACGTCGCCGCCGCCCCGCGCCCGCTCGTTGGACGCGGGCCTGGTGAAGATGGGCTTCCCGCATTCAACGCCGCTCGAGGAACAAGCCGACCCAGGGGCTAATGTCGATCCACCTATTACTGTTTGTATGTGGTGAGTTCCGTGTCTTGCTTAAATTTTAAAACTTGAGAAAGAACGAAAGAAACGCTTAGCGAAAATCTAAACTTTCATGAAATGCGTTTGTCTGTAGTATTATAATTTTTCTTTGTTGCCTAAATGTGTGGATGAGCTCACAGCCCACCTGGTGTTAAGTGGTTACCGGAGCCCATAGACATTTACAACGTAAATGCCGCCCCCCACCTTGAGATATGAGTTTTAAGGTCTCAGTATAGTTACAACGGCTGCCCCACCCTTCAAACCGAAACGCATTATTGCTTCACGGCAGAAATAGGCGGGATGGTGGTACCTACCCGTTCGGACCCACAAGAGGTCATACCATCAGTAATTACGCAAATTATAATTTTGCGGGTTTGATTTTTATTACACGATGTTATTCCTTCACGTATTGAAGTGAAACTTCTAATGCGACTTCCAACAAGGTTGCGTTAAACGTTTAACGCTACCATGGAATAGAAAGAGACAGAACGAGAGTAAATACGTGGCACTCGAACGCATGTGGTATACCTGCTACAGCCAGGGTGTTAGCAACGACTAGCGTCTAATATTTTAATGGAGTATTTAAAAAAAATACATAAATACATATATCTTTTTCTACCTATAATTTAAAAAATATATAATATAAATGTTGAAGATGTCGCATCTCTTATACATAGCGTTCCCTATTACAAGAAAAATCTGATTTAAGGATGAAAAATGAAGAAAAACACAATACTGCGCATCGAAAAAAAAGTTTCACTTCATTCACATGCACCAAGTTGCACGCGTACCGTTTTTTTTTTTTTTTTAAACTTATTTTTGTTCAGTCATTTAGAGGAAGGCGAAGGTATAGGCGGCGAGGGTCACCTGTGTCCGCAGTGCCGCTCCAAGTATTGTTCGTTGCCAGCTCAATGTCGCACCTGCGGCCTGACACTCGCATCAGCACCACATCTTGCAAGGTACATCTGTCAAACGACCCCTTTCTTCAAACGATATTTGTTTTTAGGAGATAAGGTCTTATATTGCTGTAGATGAGCACAGAAGATCATGCCCCCCCCACCCCCCGGTCACAGGTAAATTAACACAATAGACACAGCCCACTGAGTTTTTCGCCGGGTCTTCTCAGTGGGTCGCGTTTCCGATCCGGTGGTAGATTCTGCGAAGCACGGCTCTTGCTACGGCCAGTGTTAGTTCGGCCGTAGTAGTATAGTTTCTCCCCCTATACTTCCCTTACCGAGTGGTTCGAACACCGATATACTGACCGGAGGACACCCAAGTATATTCTAGCTTTGAATTTGAAAATGCTCTGCAGCATATTTACATAGCAAACTTATAATTTTTTGCAGGTTCCATTTTATTCGTATTTCTAATTATAAATCAATTTTCATAATTTATAATCTTATTGTAGATCATACCATCACCTGTTTCCAGTGGAACCGTATGAAGAATTAGATAATGATGGCCAGGCGCAGTATTGTTTTGGATGCTTAAGAACCTTCACCGATATAGACAAGAAGGTATGTTACATGTCTCACATTTTTTATCTGCCTTTACTTTAAATAGTCTGCATGTTTGGCTTTTTAACGTAATTGTATAATTTCTAAAATAAATTTTTCATACCGAGCATTCATTAACGACGAAAAAAAACTTGCGTGTGTGTGTAGAAGTTATTCTATGAGCAATAGAGTCGATTTTTTAATATATAAATTTTTGTTTGTAGATACATCGTTGTCCCCGATGTAAAGAGTACTACTGCTGGGAGTGCGAGGGCGCGGTGACGGCCACGCTGCACGTGTGTCCCGGCTGCGCCACCAGACCTCATTTGTACCAGCGGCTACCAAGCACGACCTCATCGTAATAAATGAATTAATAAATGAATTAATAAATGAATAAATGAATGAACACTTGTTGTATTATTTTTCGTGCAATTAATTTATTGTAATATATAATAACCATCGCAAAGGGACTTTTTTGAAGTGAAACTTCTTTAGGCGCGTTGAGAGTAAAATTTAACTCGCGACAGATTCGTTACGGTTAGAGAGAAAAGATACAATTTAGGACGAGTGAGAGTGAGAAATTAGACAGACCGTCTCGCGAACCACTCGACCCTGGAGAGGGAAATGACAAAGCGAGCTAGGTCGTTTCTCGTATATAAAGCATTCTCTATTACAAGAGAAATTCGATTTAAGGATGAAAAATGAAGAAAATAATACTAAACAGAAGTTTCACTTCTTGCACGAGCACCATTTTTTTTGCGATTGATTACGTGTATTGTGCGGAAATGTGTAATCGCATATCGGGAGAAGATCGCGTTGGTCAAATTAATATCAACTCATTCACCGGTGCGTCGTTCAGTCGGCGTTTGTTTCGCATGAAACGAGCTCAATAAACGCTAACAATTGAATATTATTTGGTAAGAAAAATAGAGGAAAGTGGTGGAAGACAAAGGAGACAAGTGTCAACGTTCGTTCCCTTCGCCTTAGAATCATTCATATTAAACTAATATTACATCGATATATTACCACATATTATTACCATGTGGTAATATATCGATGTAATATTATGAACGTCAAAGTGTCGTTTCACGTCCAAACGAAGCAACGGATTGTCATAAAAGGATAGTTTTAGATCAGCAGTGCCAATTTTTATCCTGAAAATATATGTCATTCCCACGGGAAACTGTTTTATTATCTTTAGAAAAATGACGTGAGACTAGAAAAAAAAAACGCTTTTCCTTGACATCGCGAAGCTGCGAGTAAAACCTTGTGATCTTTATTTATTTAGGTACTACTGGAGCCTATAGACATCTACAACGTAAATGCGCCA
Source organism: Bombyx mandarina (assembly GCF_003987935.1). The sequence continues at coordinate 4,380,307 of NW_021011481.1, forward strand.
CCCACTTTGAAATATAAGTTCTAAGATCTCAGTATAGTTACAACGGCTGCCCCACCCTTCAAACCGAAACGCATTACTGCTTTACGGCAGAAATAGGCAGGGTGGTGGTACCTACCCGCGCGGACACACAAGAGGTCCTACCACCAGTAAATTGTTGCGATATTTGTTTGTATTAGCAATGGTCTTTACATTTCGCCATGTTGTCCAAAATTTGAAATGTGTTCAGTGGAAGTCCGAGCTGATCTATTTTTATAGCGGTCGATGTATACGGCACAACTGATAGCGTGTAGCTTAATTCCGCTCGTGGACATCGGCAGTATAAGAGGCTCAGTCATTCCGCTATCTACCCTTGCATGTCTTAATCTACGTTACACCTCTTGTGCCGGCGCATCCATAATTCCCGGAAAACTAACTAATCGCTCACTACTATACTTGCCATAGAATACATGTGCCAAGACAATATGGGAGCTTCTTGTCTCCTAGTATTTCCGCGCTGAGCAGGCCTAACAGACTAAATGAGAGATTTCAAATTTTTATAATAATTTAACGCCAACATCAGTCAGAGCTGGCCGCGACAAAGAGCCTACAGTAAGGGGCACTGACGCAAAATAATAGTTCCATTTTACGAAAAGTTTTACGTCGCTAGATTTAAGTGGGTTGATATCATACTTTAGTCCTTAACCTTTGATTGATAAGATAACTAAACATTAGTTCATATTGAATGTTATCGTAGACATAAACACGATAGTAATTTTATTGTGATATGTATTTTAATTTTGACATCATGTATCTGTTGTTGATAATTTCTATAAATAGTCTTTTTACTGGTGGTAGGACCTCTTGTGAGTCCGTACGGGTAGGTACCACCTCCCTGTCTATTTCAGCCGTGAAGCAGTAATGCGTTTCGGTTTGAAGGGTGGGGCAGCCGTTGTAACTACATTGAGACCTTAGAACTTATCTCAAGGTGCGTGGCGCATTTACGTTGTAGATGTCTATGGGTTCCAGTAACCACTTATCACCAGGTGGGCTGTGAGCTCGACCACTCACCTAATCAACAAAAAAAATATATTGAAAATTATATAAATCAAAATTTGATGGAGGTAAATTTCTCGTAAGTTGTGAAAATAAAAAATATGCATGGTAAATTAATTTAATACTTTTATTCAAATCTTTGTAACATTCGAATAACTTGTGTCATAGAAGATTCATTGTCAATAATACTACTTACAGTATAAAGTTGTGCTTCGGTACATAATACAGTAGGACAACGTTACTGATTTAATCACAGATACACGTCTTTAAATGCCTTTACATACAAAATTATATATTTTACTATATTTTTGGTGTTACACACGTACCTATAAGTTTATCAACATATTTTTTTCCATTCATATGTAAAATCGTAGAGATATCACAAAATATATAGTTAATATATCATGGACATAATATATAATGATGTAAGATCATAATCTTATTTCTATGAATTTAAACGTTTTATGTTCCATCATTTATGTGCGTTATGCAATATAAGTTTCGCTGATAAGTTATCTCAAGCTTTAGATGCAAATGTATATATCAACACACAAATATCTAAAAATGTATACTTTGCTATTCCCAAATAATGTTGTAGGTATTTCTTTGCCACAGATTTGCTGATAAGCTCTCTTATCTAGTGTAAGTTTTTACTGGAACTTCAAATGTTTGTCAACTTATTTTTAGGTCAAATAGGGTGATAAGGTCACGCCTTTTATAAAGCGCATAGAGATCATAATCTGAATTCCGTTGTTCACCTTCAGACTAGAGACACAAGGTCGAAGTCGTTATTGCATAGGATTAATTTAACAATTCCTTTGCAGAAATAGGACTGTGGTTCTGGCCCTTGTGGCCTTTCAACATGCCCTACAACTGAAAATTACGCAAATCAGCTTGCGGTTTTAATTTCACTAAACCATGTATTTTGTAATACACTCGATACGTATTTACGTCAAAATATTAATTAATTTAATTAACAAGGCACATTATAGAATACAACATATCGTCTTTTCGCATTAAAAGTGCACTATTTCCAAAGATATTCGAACTTGAATTAATATGCGGTATCATTTGGTATCACCAGTATTTTTCTTATAAATACTGTCAATAAAGCGTAGTTTAGTTTTAGTTTTTTTTTAGTTTACCTATGTTTTGACTACTATTCCCAAAATTAACACATAATTTTATCTTACTTTAAAAGACAGATAATGTAACTGGTAAAAAAAAAAATAACTGTTGCAAAGATGATTAATATTAAAAATATCACATTTTAAACCTTTTAAACACTCTCCTGTAAAATTAGTAAGTTTTGAGATTATTATACAGTTTTAATGCGAGAAGACCATATAATATTCTTTAAGGTCACGGCGGCAAATAAACATATGCCACGATTTATATATTTATGTAAGTTAATGACATATCACTGCGGTTATGTTTATCACAACAAATATATATTTTTAAGTACCTACAATAATATGTCAAATAACATATTTCAATCACAGTTTATTTAACTAATAAACAATGGCTCAGACGTTTTGACTACCAGTTGTTTTTTTACGAGACAGCCACAATATGTTCGGCTTTTGATAATACTGTTCTATTTGTAAAAGAGATTTCCCTTTCGTCTCTGGTAATAAAAGGAAAAGTAGAATTGTGGCAAGAGCAGCGGAAATACCGAAGAAACCAAAGACAGCCGCTATTCCTATATTCTTCATCATCGCAGGGTAAAGTTTGGTAAAACCAAAAAGGAATGAATTAAAGAAACAGAAAATATAGCCTCCGCAGAGCCCACGGACTTTGGTGGGCAGTAGTTCGCCTATCATAAGCCCCGGCAGTACAAAGAATCCTAACGTATTGAAGCCAACGTATGCGAGGATCAGGACTGGCGGCGCGATGCCTGTACCGGGGCCTTGCGCGAGCAGGGCGGCCAACGCCAGAGTACAGACAGAAGTTCCAATGCCAGAAATCATGACGAGTGTCCGACGAGTGAGCCGCAGTAACAAGATGCAAGCGAGGATCGTCACTGCTAACCTTACTAAAGCGCTTGCGTTGGCTGCCATCTAAAACAGAAATATTTTTAATACGCTTTTATTAGGCTTTTATCAGACGTATGTATGTTAGTATGCAACGGAATCTTTGAACATGATTTTGAACCCCTTCAAAACGTCGGATTAACTCGAAATTCGATATACTTATTAAGGACCGATGACAATTTAATATTAAAAAAATTGAACGCTTTTTTACAATAAAATAATTTTTTCTTACACTATTTTTAATCCAAATTTATTTTCTATTTTTTAGTTGGATTTTCTATAAAAGCGTAATTTGTTAGTTTTTTATACTATTATTTATTCAAAGTTTAGTTTGAAGATTTTAGCAACCAGAAGATTGTTTGAATTATCGCTAATCCTATTCTCATGGATTTTTGAACCTCAGAGGGACTTCAATTCTCCTTGTATTATTGGCTTCGTCTTCTTTCCTTACTCTTTGCTGAACGATATGAGCGCTATATTCTTTTTCCAATGATGTTTGAGAAGTTTTCGCCGGATGGTAGCGGCTCATCCAGATCCTCGTGTTGATTATGATGACGAGGTAGGTATGCTCATTTGTTTATTAATTAAACACAAAAAGAGACGGAATATAAGGCTATAACGGAAGTAAACAAAATATAACTATTATCTACCTATTCAATTGGACTAAACCTGGTGGTTTTAGTTGTATTGCAATGGTAATGAAGCATCGCCAATATTTAGTTAACCACATAATAGCTTTATTAACATTTATCATTTATTTGAACATTATAGGTAGTTGTTGTATTTCCTTATAAATAATATTATTCATCCATAAAGTAATAATTGTTTCTAATTAGCATACAAAATTGATTGACTAATTGATAGACTAATATTGATATTAGTATGGTGTCAGATGAGGAGGCTGCGTTTACATCTACAATACTGTAAATTGTGAGCACCGATAAAAATCTTCATGTGATGTACCTACCTGAACTACACAGTATTTAGAAAACTTAAAAAAAGTCATGATTTCAGGTTTCAAGCCTGTGAGTTTTTTAATGTTTTTTTTTTATATGAGTTGAATTTATTGTATAGAATGTGTGACAAACAATTATTTTTTAAGTATATTTATAATTTAGAAGTGCATCTCAATTGAGGAAAAATAACTACACTAGAATTTAAAACTGCCTCTCAAGATGATTATACTACGGAAAAACGTATCCGTTTCTTATTAACCACAAACAAGTTATTAAACAAACTGGAATTGAAAATGTTAATTATTTCGTGAAAATCAGGTGATTGTCATAAAATTTACTTATAACTTGTCTAGAGCCAGTTACTCTGCTGACATTTTATTGCATACATAATATTACAGAGTAGAATAATTGAGACTAATACCTACTTCTCTGCTTCAATTATTATTTAAAAGGTCAATTACTATTTTTTTCAAACCGAAACGCTTTACTGCTTCACGGCAGAAACAGGCAGGGCGGTGCTGCCTACCCGTGCCGATTCACAATAGATCCTACCAACAGTAAAACTATTACAATACTACTACTTACTACTACAATACCTAATATTTTTTTCTGTGATTACTTCGGAATTTTTTTGTTTATATCCAAAATAAACGGATGACTTAATGGCCCACCTTAAGACATTATTTGTTAGTTGATGACTTCGTTGAAATAGGCATTAATTGTGTATTGAAGTACCTATAAAGTTGCCGTTTAGTACACTGAAACTTGACCATTTTAGAATCCATGCACCCATGCCGACCCATGATATCGACGCATCTCTGCCAGCGTAAGTAGTGGTCAGTTTTCAATGCCCTTTTTGAAGAAGTCAGTTGTAACGGAGTGAACCTATCTTCAAAGGCATTTTCCACTACCTGCCTCTCGGGTATAGAATTTTTTCCTGTCAAGAAGTTGCCCAAACTTTGGAAACGATAGGGAAGTCGGCGCAAGGTCTGATGCGTGCAACACTTCCAACCCTAGCTCTTGTAGCTGTCGTGAAGCAGTAATGCGTTTCGGTTTGAAGGGTGAGGCAGCCTTTGTAACTATACTGAGATCTTAGAACTTATATCTCAAGGTGGATGGCGTATTTACGTTGTAGATGTCTATGGGCTTCAGTAACCACTTAACACCAGGTGGGCTGTGAGCTCGTTCACCTATCTAAGCATTAAAAAAAAGGAGACCATCTATTATGCCGTATGAGTCGTGCGTTCGTATGTAGTGTTCACTCCGTACACATTATTAAAGTTTTGAGCAATTTGTGGAGCATTGCTACCACGAACTTGAATAACATGATTGCTCGTATTTTTATCGTGTCCATATTGATGAATAAACGACAAATGTAGTGAAAACAAAACAATAATAAGTGACTGAATTTGAAGCTATTATTCTATATTTTTAAAATAAAATTAATTTGAATTTAGAATTTATTGGCAGCCATTCATAAATTACGTATTGTAAAACGGCAACTTCATAGGTAAAGAGTTATTAATTACATGTGTTATCGAGAATTAGATTGTTGGGAATTGTAAGGAAGACAAAGTCGAAGATTAATACATGGTCGTTCCGACTATTATCTTTTGGCGTAGAATATACCTAGTTGATAATTTAACGTTGTAAAATATAGTTTCCTATGTTATTTTAGATCGAGGAACAGATTACTTGAAGATGAGTGTGGTTGTTAGTGGATGAGAGTGATTATTAAAGTTCAATTCATGGAAGTTAAGTAGAAATGCCACAGGTAACGACTTAATAGGATTCACGGTACGTTGGAGACAATGATTAGAATCGCCAATTATTTACTATTTTGCAATATTTTTTCAAAGTCACAAAGATGTCGCAGCCGTCTTGTATTCACTGAGCAATTGTTAAGTATTATATATCGACGGTCTATTGCTCAGTAATTTCAGCAATTATATTGTATGTTTTTAAATTCGAGCAAATTATTATAAAGTCGTAAAATATCAAAGTAGCTATTAGCTGAGCTTTTGATAATTCGCTTGCTTATAGTGCACTTATTTATTGAAGTTCAGACTCACCTCAGGCGGCAGAGAGCCGCCGGCTTCTTCAACAATTTTGATGGCATAAAATATAACGACATAACTTCCTGACAGGATCTGCAGTAAGTTGAACGTGTTGATCAGAATCAGTGGTTTCAACACAGGAGATCGAATGACAGTTGCGAAGAATTTGATATTCTCTTCCCCTCGCGCTTTCTCCTTCTCCCGACATGATATTAATTCATGGAGTTCTCGTTGTGCCTGTTTCAATCAATTAATTGTATCAGTTCTTCTAAATTGATGAAGATGGGTGGATTAGATAAGATAAGGTACTATACTATAAGTAATATACTATAAGTAAGGTAACTATACCTGAGACCTTAGAACTTTTGTCTCAAGGTGGGTGGCGCATTTACGTCGTAGATGTCTATGGGGTCCAGTAACCACTTAAGAACAGGTGGACCGTGAGCTCGTCCACCTATCTAAGCAAAAAAAAGAAAGATAAGATAGATAAGATATTAACGAATCTGATCTAAAAATATTTCAACAGCCTGCTACGGGAATATAGACTTTTTGACCGGTTACTTATTACTTTTAAATAAAGACAGAGCAACATTGCCTGTCTAATTTACGTAAATGATGAGAAAGGATGTATATTAAGAATATTACAACAACGAGCTTGTCATGTGATGCATGTATCCAGTTGAAGAGCGTAAATTAAATGTCAACTTCACTTATTGTCCTCTATAAGTATCTCAGTACTTGAATAAAGTACAGTAGGGACGTACATATAATTTAAAATCGTGACCAAAAAAAAAAAAAACTACGAATCATTTTAACTTACCACAGGTTTTGGTATTTTTGGAGAAGTAATTTTGGCAATTCTGTTTTTACGGATACGGTACTTAATTTTTGTAATTTTATTTGTCTTTAAAGCGATAATAAGTTTCTGAACCATCTAAATTAATAAATTATTGCATAGGAATAACGATAAGTTTCCCAATTTTTTTTTATTTTTATTGCTTTGATGTGTGGACGAGCTCACAGCCCACCTGGTGTTAAGTGGTTACTGGAGCCCATAGACATCTACAACGTAAATGCGCCACACACCTTGAGATATAGTTCTAAGGTCTCAGTATAGTCACAACGGCTGTCCCACCCTTCAAACCGAAACGCATTACTGCTTCACGGCAGAAATAGGCGGGGCGGTGGTACCTACCCGTGCGGACTCACANCACACACCTTGAGATATAGTTCTAAGGTCTCAGTATAGTCACAACGGCTGTCCCACCCTTCAAACCGAAACGCATTACTGCTTCACGGCAGAAATAGGCGGGGCGGTGGTACCTACCCGTGCGGACTCACAAGAGGTCCTACCACCAGTAAACTTTGTTATTGATTCTACTGTAATGTGCGAGTGAAATGTATTTTATATTATAAGTGCAGTCAAAAATATATAATGATTGTGTAGATGTACCTACATTTACTGTTTGCTCATAAAAAACTACACGGATGGTAATTGTTTGTATTTGTTTTGACAAGGCTTGGACAATAAAATGTCACATCAATTGTCTTGCTCCTCCTCCTTAGTTGAGCTCATTTAGAGTTCAATTATATAAATAATATCGCACGAAGTTCTCGAACCATCGATTTTATGACAATATATGGCGAGTCTGATGTTTATTGTTTTTTTAAACGAGGTTCACGCTATCTCTTGAGTGCTTACTGTTGCTTTTTCGTAGTGAACTAGTGAACTCTGAGGTCGAAATTGTGACAAGACACTCGTAACGTGATCAAATATTTTAAACATCTTAATGTGATTTAACAATGAAAGAACAGAATGGATATGATTTTAAAAGTTGTACGTTAATCTATTAAAAAACGTACGTACGTAAAAGTTAATCTACTTCATGTATGTAGCTCGTGACGTGATCAAATATTTTAAACATCAAAATGTGATTTTAACAATGAAAGAATAGAATGGATGTGATTCTAAAAGTTGTACGTTAATATATTAAAAACGGGCATACGTAAAAGTTGATCTACTTCAAGCAACTGGCTCACGACCCAGTTACTAGAGCCCATAGACGAGAAGGTCAATGATGCTATCCACCTTGAGGCATGAGACTTTTAATTGTATTGTATAACTGCTGTCCCACCCTTAAAAACCGGAATATATAACTGGTTCGCGGCAGACATGATGTGATGTTCATACGTGCTTATAATACTCAGAACTAATTACGCAAATTTATAAAATTTATAGATAAGACTTTTAAACTATGTTCTTCTTGATGACCATTGTAATCGTTCGGCCCATATTAGCCTTGTTGACACACGGTTTTTTATTTGCTTGACCTATATCTATCTATGCAGCGGAATCTTGCGACGTAATTTTCAGCTACAATTAACTTAAAAAATGCACACATAATTATGATGGACCGCGTGATAGAACAACAGAATGATTTCATTACTATGTCCAAATATCCTCACCGGGAAAAAATATTATTTTTATTTTTAGTTTCGTTTGCTATTGAAGACTGTTTTTTAGTTTTTAATTACACAATTTAGACCGAGTTTCATTGTACTGCATAATGACTGCATTATTTTATAGATTTAGGTCTATCTTTAAGCATGTACCAGTTACTTTTGAATGTTTTAATGAAAACGCTTCGCTTAAGTTGACCTACAAAGTATAAAATATTTTATACCACGCATCACTGAATCACTAAAATGTTATTGACACTTCTTAGTGGAATCGGAATAATAACGTCATCTTTTGTTTCACGGAGATTTTTCTGAAATCGATTGCCGATATCAAAGAACAAACCCACACATTGTAACTATTCCTATGTTACTCCATATTATGTAACAAGAATATAACACACATAGTGACACTTCTTAGTAGAGTATCTTTTGTTTCACGGAACCATTTCTGAAATCGATTTCCGATATCAAAGAACAAACAAACACATTGAAACTATTCTTATGTTACTCCGTATTAGGTATTAAGAATATAACACACACAGACAAATAATATAATAAACAGCTTACCGTTTCAGTAGTGCCTCGGAGTCGTGACATCGCTGCCATGGCCTCGTGGAATCTTCCTCTTCTAGCCAACCATGTCGGACTTTCCGGAGAGAAGCATAGAGCAATAAATGCTAATATTGGGAGTACAGTGGAGAGATATGCAACGGACCTCCAACTAAGGGGACCGCCCAGGGTGTAAACGTACAACACTCCAAGAGAATATGCAACGAACGGAGTTCCAATTAGTAGACCTCGTAATCTGGGCTCAGATATTTCACCCAAATAGACCTGAGGAAAGAAATTTATATTCTTATAAAAAGTCTGATATGTTAAATGAGTTTATTATTAATTGCGTTTCTTTCAATAAAATTTATTTCTCCTTCCTTCTCTTACAAGTGGTAGGTACCACCACCCCGCCTATTTCTACCGTGAAGCAGTAATGCGTTTCGGTTTGAAGGGTGAGACAGCCGTTGTAACTATATTTGAGACCTTAGAACTTATATCTCAAGGTGGGTGGCGCATTTATGTCGTAGATGTCTATGGGCTCCAGTAACCACTTAACACTAAGTGGGCTGTGAGTTCGTCCACCCATATATGCAATAAAAAAACCCATAAAATTAAAATATATAGTTAATTGATTATTTTATGTTTAATAACCTGTGACGGAGCGGCCATGAGGCCTACAGCGAAGCCACAGACAATTCTACCAAGGAGCAATAAAGCGTGATGCGACGCAGTTCCTATTATGATCCACCCAACGACCAGCGGGACGGTGCAGGACTGTAGCGTCCGCCGCCGCCCGATGGCTTCCATCACCGGACCTGACACCATCGAGCCGAGAGGGGTAGCTGCCGAGTGGATACTGGCTACAACAACAAATAATTGTTTCGTAATTATTATAATTTTTATTGTTTAGACAGGTGAACTGAACGAGCTTATGGGTCACTTGGTTAAGTGGTTACCAGATATAGTACCAGTGGATAGAACGTATAATTGTCTCATATGACGGCTGTCCCACCTTTCAAACTGGAATGAATGATTGCTTCGTGGCAGAAATAGGCAGGACAAGGGATGCGGGCTTACAATACCCCATATCACCAATAAAAGTATCTACAGTAGTCAGCCCTATCTTAATTATATCTATAACGAAATAGCTATTGGCAGATACTTGGCATTTTTGGGGCCTCTTGTCCAGTCCGTCCACATTACTTCAGTGTGTTTGGTGTATACGATTATTTGAATGATTTGCTATAACAGTAAATGGGGGTAAGGCCTAGGGTAGAAAGAAACGTGTAAGCAGCCAGTCCTCCAAATCGCCTCATACTGATACTCATTGAGAGCTCGTTTGGTAGGTAAATATTTAACTTTATTCAATTAAGCTACAATTTGAATCTTGATAGTCTAATCATGATATCGCAATCATAATATCAGTAAAATTAAAATTTGAAACGTTTCACAAACAAAAAACAGTGAACTTTGCTATAAATTCGAGGATAATAATTGTCGTTGTCGCTAGTTTAAAAATTATTTATACTCTTTATTTTAAGAATTTTTATAATAAGAGTGGTGGCTGAAAGCATAAAATCACCAGCGAACTCGTATCACTTACAGGCATCGCGTTCTCATCCCCAGACAGGTACCAGTTATTGTAATGAAATACGTACTCAACAAATGTTCACGATTGACTTCCACGGTGATGAATAATATCGTGTAATAAAAATGAAACCCGCAAAAATATAATTTGCGTAATTACTGGTGGTAGGACCTCTTGTGAGTCCGCGCGGGTGGGTACCACCACCTTGCTTATTTCTGCCGTGAAGCAGTGATGCGTTTCGGTTTGAAGGGTGGGGCAGCCGTTGTAACTATACTTGAGACCTTAGAACTTACCTAGTCAGGTCATAAGTATTGTCACACAGTAAAAACTTTTCTTTTAGAATGCTGGCCACAAAAAAGCTTATTGAATTCGAATTACGAATTGTTCATGAAAATAAAAATGTATACTTTTAGAATTTTACTCTTTTTTAAATATGGAGTGGACGCTTAAAGAAGACCGTGTTGCAGTTATTGCGTCGCATCGTTGCGGTTACGCGCCAATTCAAATTTTTAACATACTGAAAAATTTGAATATAACCAAAAGATTCGTTTATCGTACCATCAAACGATACAATGAAGACTCTAGTGTAGATGACAGGTCAAGAAGTGGTCGCCCTCGGTCTGTTAGGACTCCAGNGGTAGTCGTTCTGCGGGGCAAGTGCTTCGCGCGCCTTTTTCAAGGCGTAGTCTCTTGCGAGGAATTCGGGGAGGTGGAGGACCTTCTCGTCCCCCTCTTCCTCTCAGGAGGCGCCGGAGTCCGACATAACCCGGTTCGTTACCCCCCCGGACCGGGTATCCGTAAATGGATTCCCCAGCGTTAAAAAAAAAAAAAAAAGGTACCAGTTATTATAATGAAATACGTACCTAACATACTCGTATGTTCATGAATGAATTACACGGTGAAAGAATAACATGGTGTAATAAAAATCATACCCGCAGGATATTATTTCTGTCATTAGGCCTATCGTGCCTGTCGTGCCTATCGTGATAGGCCGTTTTGTCCATCCGCACGGTTATGTACCGCCCTGTCTATTTCTGCCGCGAAGTAGTAATGCGTTCCGGTTTGATAGGTGTGCGGGGCCTTGTCTTCGTAAGAGCTCTTCACGCACAGAAAATGTTCTGCTTCATCTTATTTGGGTTAACCGTTGATCAATAATAGTCACCGAACGCCTTGTAATGGTGTTTCAGTATGAATGCCCTTTATAAATTTAGCGTGGCAACCCTGAAATGGCGTGGCAGCTGTTTATTCCGATTATTACAAATGGAGCGAGCTTTACGAAAGAACAACGCGGTCTAATTGTAAAAACTTATTACGAAAATTTGGTAAGTTATGCTGAGACCACTTGCAAACTTTGAAGAACTTTCAGTCGAGAAAGTGCACCTAATGTGTCAACCATTCGAAGAGTGGTAAAAAAATTGAAGAAACTGGGTCAGCTATGGATAGTAAGACTACTGTGCGTCAACATACCGGTCGGTCTCTTGAAAATATTGCTGCGGTAAACGAGAGTGTCGCCAAAAATCCGAAAACATAAATTCGGTATCGTTCTCAACAAATTCAAATTTAACGCAGCACATTTTGACAAAAGACCTCTCAGCTTACTCAAGAGTTCAAACCGGCAGACCATGGAAAGTGCCGGTAATTCATTCAGTGGGTAATGGAGCAAAATTAAGTCAAAGCCAATTTTTCGAAAAAAGTTATCTCTTATTTCTCCGATCTCCATACCATTTCCATCTGAATGGATGCGTGAATACACAAAATTGTCGAATTTTGGGCTCACAAAATCCTCATGCAATCCATGCGAAAAAATGCACCTACAACGAACAACTATCTGGTGCGGGTTTGGTTCAGGCGGCGTGATTGGGCCTTACTTTTTTGAAGATGAGGCCGAAATTGCAGTGACTGTGAACGGCATTCGTTACAGGAGCACGATAACGAAGTTCTTGTGGCCTCAACTGAATGACATGGATATGGACGACATGTGGTTTCAGCAATATGGTGCCACCTGCCACACCGCGCATGAAACAATAACGCTTGATTGCAGCAACGATTTCCAGAACAAATTATCTCAAGAAATTCTGATACCAATTGGCCACCAAGATCATGCAATTTAATGAGTTTCTTTTAGTCGTCGTGGCCTAACGGATAAGACGTCCGGTGCATTCGTGTTGAGCGATGCACCGGTGTTCGAATCTCAGGCGGGTACCAATTTTTCTAATGAAATACGTACTCAACAAATGTTCACGATTGACTTCCACGGTGATGAATAACATCGTGTAATAAAAATGAAACCCGCAAAAATATAATTTGCGTAATTACTGGTGGTAGGACCTCTTGTGAGTCCGCGCGGGTGGGTACCACCACCTTGCTTATTTCTGCCGTGAAGCAGTGATGCGTTTCGGTTTGAAGGGTGGGGCAGCCGTTGTAACTATACTTGAGACCTTAGAACTCATATCTCAAGGTGGGTGGCGCATTTACGTTATGGATGTCTATGGGCTCCAGTAACCACTTAACAGTACTTAACACCAGGTGGGCTGTGAGCTCGTCCACCCATCTAAGCAATAAAAAAAAAGGGGTTTTGTAAAATCTGAGGCTTATCCGAATAAACCTGGAACAATTCTTGACCTCAAATTTGAGATCCCACACATCATGTGTGAGATACAGCCACATCATGAACAAGTCATGGAAAATTTCACGAAAAGAATAATGGCCTGTTATCAGAACCGTGGGGGTCATTTGACGGATATTATATTCCATACTTAATTGGAACATGTATTATTTACAATACAAGAAAACACTTACTGAGACACCCCTTAGTATCGCATAGTTTTTATGATAATTCTACTAAAGCTACTACTTCAGCTAGTTATCTTGATATAAAAAAAAATTAACCCACATAATGCAAATAGATAACTCAAGCTTACGGAATCAACTAAGTAAGTATTATTTAGCTCTATAATCATTGACATTTTTCTTAGTCTTTTGATATAGAATTATATTGCATGCTATTCATTAGATGTCGAAATAAATCTAAGCGACGAAACTATTGTTACGCATGAATTCGTTTTTACGCATTATGTAGCCTCGAGTTGTTTGTAGAGCAAGAGCTAAGCTACATATGAGTCGACTATTATCAAAGCCGGCAATCTGACTTTTGGACAATGATTGGTAAATCAGAAAAACGAATTATTGACTTTGTATTCCATTGGCAGTCACAAAACTCTTCGGAACGACATCTTAGATAAATAACAGGTTAACTATTAACCTTTATTTAATGCAGGTTTTGAACCGTATTCTTTGAAGGAGACGATTATATTCANCTTATTAATGAATATCAATGACAAGGGTCCCGAAACACCTACAGTAAAAAATCAAAATTATCTTCACTCATTCGAAAATAGTTTTTATAACTCTCAGGATCTTCATCTGCTAATTCAGAGACTAACTTCATTGCACCTAAATGCCTTCTTGTTGACCATCCTCGAATCTACCAACTTTTTTTTTCTTGATAGTCTTTTTTAAGTTTATAGGTATATAAGCATTTCTTTAGTTACATTGAGTATAGCAAATTATAGCTTTGATGCTGAAGGCGCCATGGTTACTGCGATACTGTGCGATTTCGCGACACTAATTTTTTAACGAAATTACTTTCGCATATATCGAAACTACTTTCGTGAAACTGAGTTCAACATGCATGACACTAATTTCGTAATGTAAACTCCGCATTATCGATAGGTTTGAATTGCATGCACAATAACAGCTAAGCGAAAGTCAAATTAGTGCTATGCAAGTAGTTCAGTTTGACACTGATAGGCGCCAAAGGGGTGGGACAGGTGAGGCGGGAAAATCATAAACTCGCATAGCAACTGATCGGCATACACTACTAAAATACTAAACAAGCTTAGCTCTTGATGTCACTATGCTCAGAGTTGTTCAATTTAATTTTAGCAAAGATTGAAAGTGAAAGGAATCTCGTTAATTTTTCCACATTGTTTTATCAAGGATAGAATATTAGATTGCTTCATTATGAAATATACTAGAAAGTCTGGTGAATACTTTAACAAATCTACTTAAACTTAAATATGAAATTTTTAGATATACATATTTTTTTATTGCTAGATGGGTTGACGAGCTCACAGCCCACCAGGAGTTAAGTGGTTACTGAAGCCCATAGACATCTACGACGTAAATGCGCCACCCACCTTGAGATATAAGTTCTAAGGTCTCAAGTATAGTTACAACGGCTGCCCCACCCTTCAAACCGAAACGCATTACTGCTTCACGGCAGAAATAGGCCGGGCGGTGGTACCTACCCGCGCGGACTCACAAGAGGTCCTACCACCAGTAATTACGCAAATTATAATTTTGCGGGATTCACTTTTATTACACGATGTTATTCCTTCACCGTGGAAGACAATCGTGAACATTATCACATCATATACCTATATAGAATAACCTTTCAAATCGGATCCTGTGTTTATTTTGATATTGAATTAGACAGAGCGTTGATGTCAAACTGCAAATGCAGGTCTTTTCGCAACAATGAAAGAAAGTTCTGAAGACTAAACGACAATGTTCTTGCAATGCAAACAAACAACAAACAAGCACATTTCTGTATACATTTACATCGTTGTTTAATGACGACTGTGCATTCACATCCAGAAAAATAAAACAATGACAGAATTCCATTGTTGATTGTTATTAGGTGTTAGGAACCCACGTGATCTTAATACTCGTTAATACAGAATATTTTCATAGGTATTCATAAGACGCAAGATTTTTTAAATGGGCGGTTTTATTCTTGTTTCGTCTTCCGTCTGCGTTCGCAAAGACTATAAAATGTTCGAGATATTTGAAATAAAAATATATCGGGATCTAATTAAATGATTAATATGAAGTTTCTAGAATGCTCCTAACAATATATTTATTTATTAAATAAAATGTAGTTAAAAGATTGTAAAAAAAATGTGCTAAAAAAAGGATATAAAGCGAATTTAATAATCTTAAGCGGTTACATTACGAGTATACTCCTTACATACTGAAACTAAATATGTGAGTAACTAATGACAATGACAATAATAAGGAACATATTTACGGCAGTCAGATATGATTTTATTATTATGTAACCACAGTATTATGAAATTTTATTAATTGATTATTATTTGGGAATTATTTCTTAATTGATCCTTATTAACGCATATTCTATTAGCTAAAACATTATCGTGAGCACAGATAGAAAATAAAAAAATTAATTGCTGTTCGTTAGTCTCGCTAAAACTCGAGAACGGCTGGACCGATTTGGCTAATTTTGGTCTTGAATTATTTGTGGAAGTCCAGAGAAGGTTTAAAGGTAGATAAATATGAAAATGCTCGGAATTACATAAAAACAACAATTTTGTTTTTCCTTTGATGTGTCTCCATCGGACGGATTCCTTTTGTTTATTTTAAGTTTATTTTATACAAAAGCTTAGGTCTTTTATTTACCGATTGAGGCACTATAAAGTCTGCCGGGTCAGCTAGTCTATACTAATATTATAAAGAGGAAAGATTTGTTTGTTTGTTTGTTTCGAATAGGCTCCGAAACTACTGGACCGATTTGAAAAATTCTTTTTCCATTAGAAGCCGACATTGTCCCTGATGAACATAGGCTACTTTTTTTTTTTTTTTTTTTTTGTTTCATGTGTGTTTTAATGTTTCCGAAGCGAAGCGAGGGCGGGTCGCTAGTTTTTAATAAAAATCTATATGTATTCAGTGGAATTTAGATTTACTGTACTTCCACGACAAGATTGCTTATGAATAAAGGAACTGTATTGAAGGCTATGCTTAAACCTGTTATTCTGTGCACAATGTAGACTATATTTATACGTTAATCTTATAAAATCTTAGGCCTAACATGAAAATTGTTATCAGTTATTTTGAATGCGCCGAAATTGAAACAATTCCAAGTTGTCTGTCTGTCTGTGATAAATAAAATACATAAATGTAGTTTAAGAATAACATTTTGTACTTTAATTTTAATACCTTCTAAGTCTGATAACTGAAAAATTATTTGACAATGAGTGACGTAACGAGGCCGTCGACAGTTTTTTTGCGGATGGCTAGTAATTGTTATTATTAATTTTATATTGAAATTCCGCATAATTTTTACAGATATAGAATTTCTGACAGTAATTGAGAAGAAAAAATATGATGGGATATGCTCTCGACGAGTGTTAAAATAAATGAGTATGCAGTGGGTGTCGACGAAAATAATTATGAGACATTCCTATTAAAAAAACTATAATTTTAAGGTGTAATTTGAAAATATGTAGTTCCATAGATATATTGTTATTGACATGTCTACTACTTGCGGAAACCAAAGAAAAACATTTCTACAGAGTAACTTTCAAATTAGAAGTTTGTATTTAATTTTCATTTTTAATATTTAGTCTCTATCAGTCTTCATATCCTTTAACATCAATATGTTTTAAATAATCCTTTATAAGTCGGCTATAAACCATTGTACAAGCTTATTTTAAATATTATTATTTAAAAACATACATAGTATTTAACCAAAATGCGTCGGTACAGCAAAGATCACATATTTTTTGTCTGTTTGATGATTGGAACTTTACTAAAAATCTATTGCTTGGATACAACGGCCCAAACACTCACAGAAATAATTAACGGCTCGACATACATTTAAGATTGTGTTTAATAACATCAATACTATTTATGCAGTAAAATCAACCACTTCGGGGATTAACCCAGACAAACAAAGTGTGTGTGTACATTACAGACAAGTAAAAGCATGTATTTTCGTATGTCGACTATGTAGTAAATTTAATATATTTGTGGTTATTTATATGATTGTTTAAGATAATGAGTTATATATTATATAAAAATGAATTGCTGTTCGTTAGTCTCGCTAAAACTAGAGAGCGGCTGGACCGATTTGGCTAATTTTGGTTTTGAATTATTCGTGGAAGTCCAAAGAAGGTTTAAAAGGTGAATAAATATATGAAAATGCTCGGAATTATATAAAAACAAACAATTTTGCTTTTTCTTTGATGTGTCCCCCGTCGGACGGATTCCTTTTGTTTGTTTTAAGTTTATTTTATAGAAATACATCGATTGAGGCAGTGCGAAGTCTGCCGGGTCAGCTAGTGAGTTAATAAAATAATGCAATTGAAACTTACCGATCCAAGAGCCCATCTCGTCGTCTGTTCTCATAGAGCTATTCTCACGCTGCAGTTGTGGTAGAGCAATCGCTGAGAAACCGATAGGATGACCCGCACCGGCGGCAAGGATCAACACTGCACATGTTATGAGGCACTGAAATCAATGGTCCAAGTTTTTATTTTATTCCTTTTTTTTTATTGCTCAGACCGGTGGACGATTTCACCACGCACCTGGTGTTAGGTGGTTACTGGAGCCCATAGACATCTACAACGTAAATACGCCACCCACCTTGAGACATAAGTTCTAAGGTCTCAGTATAGTTACAACGGCTGCCCCACCCTTCAAACCGAAAGTATTACTGCTTCACGGCAGAAATAGGCAGGGTGGTGGGACCTCAGAATACAGGATTCTGTATTCTCAGGGTGGGACCTACCCGTGCGGACTTACAAGAGGTCCTGCCACCAGTATTCTTCGTTAAAATGGTAAATTTTACTGATCTTGTTTTCTTGTTGGAAGAGTATATATCTCGTGTATTCGTTTGATGTGCAAATAATACAAAAAATATAATTTTAGTCAAAAAAAAACTCAAAGTAGGTTATCTGTGTCTAACAGTTATTTATTCATTTTTACAACCAGTGAAACAAAGATACACTTCGCATAAAACAGAATCAAATGACAAAACACATAATGTCATCACACACAACTCATTGTATGTATGCCAGAACCCTTTTTTGAAGTGGCTAATAATTAGTCCTGTATTTTGATTCAATCAGATTGTCTTCAGTTAGTCATTGCCAGTGTCAATAGCACGCATAAAACATGAAACAAAAAAAACAGTAACAAAATAAGACTCAATGCTCACTACGTACAAATTGAGTACGATTTGTACATAATAGTCATCTCATGATATACCTATACCTATATAGTTAAAGAATTTAGTTACCCAATATCGTTAATGTTATATTTCTCTGTCCTGCCTGAATTTTAGATTACCTGTTTTGGTGCTAGTGTTGTGGGCCAGACGGAATTTTACCTGTTACCTGACCCTACGGCACACAAAGCGTCTCAGAAAAGGAACAGTGGGGTAATCTTTAGAAATTTGGATGCTGTGTTGTAATATCATATTATTTTGAATGCTTGTTTACGTCAATAAAACTTTTAAATTAGTGTAGGTCCGTCATTCATTTTTAACAGTATTCCCATAGAATTATGTCTATAGTTAAATATTGTACTACGTTAAGGGAGCTATTTAAACCAAACGTTAATAATGTTGGATTTTACAAAAAAATACTATGATCTTTATTAGATGCTCGAAAAAAAAATCCCAACTCAATATTTTACAGGTCTTAATACTAAGTTAACAAACATAATAATACCACTAGACGAATCTTCGTGCAATTAAAGACCGCTATTGTATAGCTATTATCATTGCCAAGTTCTATTGTAACAGATTCGCATCAACATCAACGTAACCTGAACAGTTTTGAGGTACATACATATGTTCGTTGTTCAAGGCTCTATGACGTCGAACTCCATTGGCGAAGTATTCACCAACTTCCAACTATCGCATTTCTACAATGGCGGGTGCTACTGAATCTAGAAATATTCCGGACTGGTTGGTGTACAATAAAGGCACTGTTA
Source organism: Bombyx mandarina (assembly GCF_003987935.1). The sequence continues at coordinate 4,399,784 of NW_021011481.1, forward strand.
CATGTAAATGAATATAAATGGCAGTAATAATGAATAAGTAGGTAGTATAATAAGAATTTAAAAAAGTTAATATAAATTTGTGAAAAGAGGTACATTACTTTTTATTTTCAGACCGCTGTGATCTACTGTAATTGGAAATGCAAAAAGTTTTAACGTTTTAAACGAACTTTAATAAATTAATTAACATTATATTTCTATTGAGAATCCTAAATAATTATATCACCGCCACCCTGCCTATTTCTGCCGTGAAGCAGTAATACGTTTCGGTTTGAAGGGTGGGGCAGCCGTTGTAACTATACTGAGACCTTAGAACTGATATCTCAAGGTGGGTGGCGCATTTACGTTGTAGATGTCTATGGGCTCCAGTAACCACTTAACACTAGCTGGGCTGTTTGATCGTCCACCCATCTAAGCAATAAAAAAAAAATCTGAAATATAAGGTAATTCCAAATATAAGATACCAAATTACTGTTGTTTGAGCGATAAATTATTCACTATGGAGCTATTCAGTTTATCGATTTTGTATTACTAGTTGACGTAAGACCCGATTTATATTTCAACATGTGATGCCAGGCAATGAACAGTTTATTTTTATAGAAAAAAATATATGGCAGCTCGTTTAGTTATGTGTTTTGTGTTGCTATTGTATTAATTACAATTAAAACAGTAATTTGACCCATACCTTGAGTCATTTTCACTGTCAACAATGTAACTTGAGAGTAATTAATCTTCATAACATCTTGCAATTTTTTTAATTTGTCTGCGAGATACTTCATTAATTACAATCAACAACTGCTCAAGTTCCGACTGAATTTTAATACAGATAGGTAGTAGTTTTACAATTGAGTTTTATTTATTCTTCACTACATTTGGTTGACTGATAGAGAATAATACCTTAGGCATTAAGTCTGCCAATGTAAATAAATACATGAAGTGTAATAAATAAATAAATAAATAAATTGATCCGCATCCATAAAAAATAAGGTTTGATTACTAGGGAACTATAATTCGTATTGGGATCGATTATTAGGGATACTTTTTTGGATATAATAATGTTATCAGCGAAAAATGTAATAAGATATACTATTTATATAACGGTCGGATGTTTCCGAAATATTTTTGCTTCAGCAGTTAAATATGATATTTATGTTTTCCTTAATCATTAATATTTCGTTGAATTAATGCATCAACTTGAAATTTAAAATTAATACACAGCTGACGCTTCTATTACAAAGACTTAATTAAAATCACGTAGTTTAAAAATAAAATTGTTTCAAAATCTGCAAGTGTTTAAGTAAGTTTTCTGTAGTTTTAGCATTAGGTACATATTCCTTTTCGTTTTAATTTAACCTCGTATGAACATTGATTTTCGAGCAGCTGTAAAAATCCGATAAGCTTAAAAACAAACGAGATTTCTAATTACGTATGTTCGGTTAAATCTGAAAATAAAAAATGCGGAGAACAACACTGGTCTGTAGAAACGTAGCGTTGAATACTTGCATATTGCAACTAAAGTTCCAACTCAGTAGTAATAAATATCATTTTGCGTTACTAGAAGATACGGAGAAATAATAATAATAATAAGGCGCATGACGGTCTGGGCCCCGGCGAAGGGGGCCTAAGAAGACAACGTGCAAGCTGCTCTGCACGCGTTTTACGCAAGAGCATCCGGGTGATTGAAGGCCGGCTATCCTCGACTCACGCTGGCTCTGACCCAGCAGGGTATTTCGTAGGATAACCAACTCTAACCGGCGCCATCTAGGCGGGCTTCGGACAGCCTGCCGACCGAGAGGGCTGGTGGTCGTGGCGCCGACGACCGCCCGTCCGGCGTCCCGAGGGGGAGGGTGATGGGAGAGATGTGCTCCGCACTAAACGCTTCACTCTCCCCCTTTGCCTTTTCATGAGTTCTGTCTCATGAGAGGCTCGGACGTGGGTTGTTGAGCGACAGGAGGTTTTAGTCGGTTCGACTCCGACATACCCCACCCGCCAGTCCGGCGATTCCTACTGACCAAAAAAAAAAAATTAGGCGCTTGAAGCATAATCTTACACATTTATTGGAGTTTTTGTAGATAGGCCTTTTTACAATGCAGATGAGATTTTTCGACCTTATGTGTGGGGGCATTCATATATGTATGTATGCGCTATCATCATTATCAGTGCACAATAGTTCACTGCTGGAAACAGGCCTCTCCCAATAATGGACTATAGTAACTACTCAATACCCAGGCAACGGGGCAAAGCAAAGCTGCCGTCACCGATGTGTTTAGGCTCCTCAAGCAAGCAACCGTTCTCGTCGAACTCGTCGATCGAAGAGTTCGATGTGCGAACTAGCCCACAGACACAACCCACTGAGTTTCTAGCCGGATATTCTCAGTGGGTTGCGATTCTGATCCGGTGGTAGATTCAGCGAGGCATTGCTCTAGCTAGAGTCAGCGTTAGCAATTCTTTCAGATTGAGCCCATGATCTAACCGGCCTGCGCTTAGTTGGAATAGTCCCTTAGGGTACCAATGATTCGGTAGAGAAAAAAGGTGAGTCACGAGCTTGTCTACCAATGTGCTAAAAAAAAAAAAAAAATTAATAATGTAGAGTATATGTAGAATAGAGTATGTATTTAGAGAAAATTCAAAGTGCAAACAAGGCGAGAGTTTGGATGGTATATACTTTATTTTATTTGTTTGTTTAAAAGTTCGTATTATTTAACTAAACGAAGTTAACCGAACGCATAAATATGAATAAAATACCTCAAAAATTACGCTAATTTTCGACTAAGAGTTCCAACGTGGTTCAAATACAATCCTGTTATAAGTTACATAGTACAGTAACCACCACCGCAGAAATATGTATAATAAAAATCATCCGATAGTAAATGATACGTGGAAAATGGACATATTTCCATACTTAGACGTCGTAGGACGTCTAATTTGCCATGTGCCATCCAAGTCGACACGGATAGGCGTCACGGTCTTGTCTATTTTTGCCGTTAAAAACAAGCGCATTCCGATTTGAAGGATAGGACAGTGGTTATTCAACACAGTTAAGATTTTGATCTCATATCTTAAAGTATGTAAGGTGACGGCAGCATTAACATTGTATAATTGTCTATGGACTTCGATAACCATTTAACACCTGGTGAAACAAAGAACTCAAACAAGTGTGTGTCTTAATGTTGAAAATGTTTGAATACAACTTTGCGATTTAAAAAATCGTGGCACAATATAAGTTAAAAGACCTTAATATACTTGAGTTTTAATAAAATTATTCCAGTTATTAGTTATTTTGAGCTATATCATGAAATATGTACAAAAAACTGTAACAATGGAGAGAATTGAAACATTTGTTTTTATTGACATTGCCATGACATTTAAATGTAATCTAGATTTAAAACGGGCCCATTTTATCCAATGTCAAAGACGAATTGTGCAAGAATTGCATCGTTGTCGCGCGTGTTTTGTTACAATCTAGTTTGGCAACGAACTTATACATATACTCCTAGTATAAATTGCTGTTTGAGATCAATAACATTTATCTTTAATTTACTATGGTTTTTATGTTCGTTTCTATACTTGAATCACATATGGTGATTATAACAAAAAAATATTTTTTACAATGACTTCCACAACATGTTTGCGAATAGCAACAAGTAGCAAATATTGAACTTTATATTTAATTATGCCACACCTGTACTTTACAAGACGAATTCGTTTCATGAATATATATATTTTTGATTAAAGTTGAGTAAATTTAATAAAGAGTTAGTTATCTATTTCTTATTTTTTGCTTTGCTTGAAGACCGAGTTCTTTCACTTTTTTACTTTGTCAAGGTGAGTGAGTCAGTTCTAAATTAGTTAAAGAAAATCAAGCTATCTAATATGTAATTTTAAATTAATTTCTTTTAATTTGCGTAAGTCGAAAGCGTAGAAAGCGTAGAAGGCTTGCCAAAGAACGCATGCCGCCATGAAACCCTCGGCGTTATCTGATTTATAATTGTTTCATGATATTCTTTTATTTCCTTTTTTTCCTACCTATGCTGATAGCCTTGAGAGGCTATATCAGCTTCGCCCTAGCGTGTAAGTGAGCTCATGAGGCTCAAACCGGAGTGTTGCGAACACTGGCCCTAGCAAGAGCAGTACTTCGCAGAATCTACCACCGGATCAGAAACGCGAGCCACTGAGAAGATCCGGCGAGAAACTCAGTGGGCTGTGTCTATGGGTTAATTCGCTTGTCGAGCTTCAAGCGTCAAGCAACGGGTTCGGGAGGATGGTGACCGGTGCTTGAGGTACCTAAAAGCAGCGTTAATGGATCGGGACTTTATTTCCATTAAGGACAGGCGAGTATATAGTATATTGATGAACGCAGTGGTTCTAGATGAAGGGACTACCTTTAAAAATTTCTCAAAATACAATGCTAGATTTAGAACCAAATTCCCTTCGTAAATCCAGAGCATCAGAATGGGACAATCAACAATCCGAATAGTCCTCTTCTGTATGGGGTCAAATGGAAATAGCTGTGCAACAGATATGAAAATATTTTTTTTCGATGTTGATTTTCAATGTTATGGTGCCAGGAATTCTCGGCACTACCTGTCATTGTTTTAGGAGCTTCGTATCAAATTCGTAATTCGACAATAAGTTGAATAAGTTGAATATTAATGGCTGTATTAAATAATATTGTGAGCAGACCTGATTGAATACACCCCGAACGGAAGAGTATGTTTCTCCTTTGACGTATGGCGGTAATGTGGCCGTTGAGCTGATACTGCGCAAGAAACTCTGTAGGGCTTCGTATTCGTCCTGTTTATTTGATTCTTTCTGCTTTTGTTTAGCAATTTTCGCCAATTTGTCATTGCCGAGCATCGCTTCGTGGGCTCCATCGCTGTAGACAAAATAATATTATATGTTTATATTGTAATTAAGGTCAGAGATAGTAAGTTTACTTTTGTTTTTCGAATCACATAGTAAAATATTAATGTTTATTATTACTGTACATGTGTGCTTATACCACTAAAGTTGTGTAGTTTGATTTATTTATCATCAAAATTCTCTGGCTCGTATGTTTTTATTTATGAAGTTGTGTCCTGAGTATTACAATTACAATTTCGCTGCCAATTGATTGTTTCAGATTGTTGGAACATTGGACTGTTTTTTTCTTTTTTGTTCAGAAAAGTTACGCGTAAGATGACGTAAGCCTCTTATTGTGGTTAAAATTTCACAAATTACAAACACAAATTAATTATTAACAATGAACAAAACTTTTTACGCATGCTTAAAAAAAGTTATTTGGTAAAAACCTTTCCTTACCACATACTACTTCTTTAATTTCTATATTAAAATATTTAGACATTTTTAAGCATTTCGGGAGTTTACTTTCTAGTAAGTTTTACTTTCCGACTCATTTCACCTATCTGTGAAACTTCTGCGTTAGTTATATTAAACGGAAAGCTTTATTTGAAGATAAGTATTCTCCTTTTTTGTCTTTGTTGTAATTAATAAAAAAGGGAAGAAATATTTTTTTAAACGTATTACGATACATGTTATAGGACTTATTGGTTGCAGCTTATTTGAGAAAGTAAACTATTAGGTTACTAAAGGGACAAAGCATCGAATGAAAAACATCTGTAAGGATTTATCGCATACGAAACATCACGATCAGAATTCTCAATCTTCACATCACGTGTGAAGAAATACATATAAAAATATCTGTACAATCTCAAGTTCATGATTACAATTTATAGCAGATATTTCCGTATGAAATCATTTGTCAGATAATGATTTGCCGTTTCCGTGTGATTCGTGGATATCTTGAACATGCATAAGAATTATATAATCAGAAAATGTACGATGTAAACTCAGCAATAACACTGAGTGGAATATGTATATCGACGCTTGAAAGGCAAATGTGACTAAGCGACAATGCGTGAACTTTATAGTAGACTAATTTAATGTTGAAATACCTGAAGAAAATTCTATTTTAACGAATCTAGCTGTAGGATTGAAATGATTTTAATAGACCTAGAAATATATATTTTTTGTGCATCGAATATGGTTATTGCCTATCATTTATGTACAAAGCAGTTATTGTCGCTTAGTCACGTTTGCCTTTCAAGCGTCCATATGTATATTGTAATTTAAATCTAAAGAAATCTGGATGGAACAGTTAATGGTATTGTAACGTTGTTTAATTTACATTTATCTAAAAATGGAAATGCAAGTAAACTTCGCCAAATTATGGACGCATGCAATAAATAACCTTCTCGAGGCATTAATGTCGGGTATTACTACTTCACATTTCGTAAAGATGAGCTGAGAACATTGTCTCCTTGACCATGAAAGTTGGATATTGTCCAAAAACGAAAACTAAAAATATAACCGATAGAACTAATACATACCTATGTATTATACAAGTAGGCAAGCACGCCTATAATGCTCTGCAAGATCGCAACTAGGTTAAGTAGATTTCCCGAAAACAATTACGACTAAGTAAACTTTATTGATAAATAAAATAGCTGGTCACTTCGATCAATAATAGTACGCTGGTCATTGACAATGCGTGTTCTGTATACGAGAATAATTCTGTGATAAGAAAAGGAAGATGTATTGTATTTAAATCTTTGATTTTATTAGCGTGAGCTGAGTTCGTACGCTGATACGAGCTCTTAAAACCTCATTTCAGGCTCGGCCAGGCAATGTCTTTAATACATTAAATAATGTAATTAGAAATATGACCAACGGTTTCAATCAATAGCTTTATTTGTTCACGAGGTCGCTCTAGTAATCTGATGTAACGTAAACATGTCAGTAAATGTACATATATAATATTTTCTTGTAATTGGTTGTTGTAATTAATAAATATCACAAACGATGCATTACAAGTGAACAAAATACCTAAGGCTGATGATTTAACGATACAACGAATTTATCAGGTCCAGGAGATGTCAAAATAATCGATCACTTAAAGTTTTGGCTGTAAACTATAATAAATAGGTGTTGCATAGTAATTATCTAACAAATATTTAATTAATTTGGTTAATTTTCGACAATGCCAATTTTATTCGCATGGTTCTCCATTTGCATACATATCTAAACTGACATTTAATTATGTATTTATTGAAATGTTTAATGTGAAATGTAATGTTTGTTCTTTGTTGGTTTCTATAGTATAGAAAATTTGAGATCAGATGATCATTTCGTCGTTGTATAAATAGTGATTCTATAAAACTTATTTTATTTCATTAAATAACTATTATTGGTTTCAACATTTTACCTTTGGATTTGCACAATTTTCCAACGTCTCCCGTAATGTATGGAATATCCGACAAATTTGAACTCCATGAATTTTGTTGATTTATTTAACATTAAATTAAATTCATAAATGAAGGGCAGTGCGTAAACGCGCGCGTATGCCTGTTGTCCCTACGACTGACGAATGCTAGCTATATGCGAACAATTATCGTTCGTCCTTTAACCTCTGATTATAATATAATTTTCGCATTTAAAAATTCAAATCAATGCAAACTTTCTTCAACAAAAACATCTTCTTTATTGTTGATGCTTTAAAACTTTATTTTTAGATTAAATTTAAATTTAGGCAAACTTCTGATTTTTTATGGCATTTTACAGTCGTCCATCAAAATTTTAGTCCGATTACATATAAATAAAATCATTATTCACACGTTGCATCTCTGGTTTATTCCATTTGTCGCAATAGTGCAGGTACTCTTTTTGAAATTAGTAGTTTTTATAATTCATATTTAGAAGAATAAATCTGCTGTGTTATGACTGTTTTTATCTACAATAATATGTCAGAGGTGTGGTGTAAAGAAAGAACGCCATATCTTGCTAAAACGTGTTAATTCTGCACGTGTACATTATCTACAAATAAACTCAACATATCTTTAAGTCGAGCAAAATCTGTTTATTTTGTATTGAATTGAAGGTACGTACATACGTATCGGTTGGTATAGTAGAAACGCCTGTGATAGTCCTATATAAAAATAAGCTTATTCAAGCGGCTCGGACATCAATATTTATTACATTAATTTTTCCCGTGAATTATTTACGTAGTGTAGATATAAACTTCAAAGGTTAAGGTAAAGTAATAAGGTTCATAATAACTTACTATCGTGTACCGGTGTACATATTTACAAGTTTTAAATTAAAGTTTTATGAGGCACACGTGGTAATACACGTAACCTTAGTAATGCCAGTAAAATTTCATAGAAGCAGTTAATAAAAAAATTCGCATTCATCAAGAATGTAATATGTACTTGTTGAGTCGAGTCATGCAGTGTCAACGATAAATTTACAGATACAAATTTTAGTCTTTCGATGTTCCAACTGTTCAATATTTTGCTAAATGAATGTGCGGTTCGTATTTTTTTGTGTGTACGTCAAGTTCGATGTCCGCAGGACGGCTTTGTCTCTCGGTGGTGAATGTTCGAGAGAGATTTGAAAAACCAGGCAGGTAATAACATACGGAGAAAGGATTTGTAATTTAGATATTATAGCGACTTTGTATATATAGCGCGAGTAGAGTAAGATTTATATAGAATCGTATAGTTTAGTTTAGAATATTGTAGAATAAAAAGTGGAATTTCGCAATAATATGTTTGATTATTGCATTTGCATTGCATATTGCAATTTGATTATTGCATTAATGAACGATTGGCATTAAAATAAATCATTTTTGTTGCATTTTAATGTAGATAAGTTACATTAAATCTATTTCATTAAATTAAATACCGTCACGTATCTTGATTACCTCGTTAAGAGTTGATCAATGGCTGCCTACCTTGAAGCCTGGAGTGTTGAGTATTTTGCGGTATAAATAGGCATATTTACGAATGTGGATTTACAATATGTCCTAAGGGCATATTGGAAAATAGACAAGTAGTAGCAAGAACTCGAGGGATCTTAACAATATTTTTTCTGAGTGCTAGCCGGACTTCCAACCTAAGTTCGTCCCAAGATATTCTGATCGAAGTTTTTAGTTGTTAAGTGTTTTTTGCAGTAAAATTTGGTCCGCAAGACAGTTAAACATTTCATTCAATCCACGTCCAAATCCCGGATGCTAAAAATCTTCCAGATCTGTGTTACAGTACTCAGGGTAACTTTCCAATGAACTTTCTTGAAATAAGTTGTTAAATAAGCGATATTTGAAATAGTAATATTTTACGGATTTGTTTTTTTATTACTAAAAATAAAAAAAATGCGTAAGCGTACAGGTAAAAGGTAGGTAAGCGTAGAGGTTTTTGAGTGAAACTTTTTCCAAATGGTAGTTATCTATGAGGTTCTTCTTTTAAAAAAACTGGTAAAGCGTTTTTACTGGTAATAAGGCGTCTTTACTAGTAGTAGAGAATCTTTACTAGTGGTAGAGCATCTTTACTGGTAATAGAGTGTCTTTACTGGTGATAGAGCATCTTTACTGGTAGTAGAGGATCTTTACTAGTGGTAGAATGCCTATACTGGTGATAGAGCGTCTTCACTGATGATAGGGCATCTTTATTACTGGTGGTCGAGAATATTTACTAGGCGTCTAGGGTAGGTACATCTACCCTGTCTATTTTTGCCGTAAGACAGTAATGCGTTTCGACTTGAAGGGTGGGGCAGTTGTATTAATGAACTGACACTTAGAACTCAAGTCTCAATGTGGGTAGCGGCTTTAATGTTGTAATGTTTATTATGACTATATATTCAGTCACTTGCTTATTTTTTGTTTGATTAATGTTTTGTTTTCATTACCTTTATATCCTTTTCATAATAATGGATATGATTAAAAGTAAATATGAAATGTAAGCTCTGTCGCGGTAGCAATGCTGTACAAGCGGTTCACAATATTATTGACGTGTACGGAGTGAATACACAAACAAACGCACGAATGAACGCTTCTGAAATAACCATTTTGATCTAAACAATGAACCCCATGCTCACCCGAAAAATAAAGTCAACCACAATAAATTAAAGTAGAAGCTGACGATACTTAATCTACCGCTGAGTTAACAGCTGCTGCTGAGCAGATTTCAACGTTAGCATCAAAATAATATTGATAAGTAGGTGCCACAAGAACTGAACAATCGCCAGCGTGACTAACACCTGAAGGTATGCCTTGCGTAGCTTCAAAACATAGAAACGAAGAGAATTTCAACGGCATTGTCACTTGCATTGAAACTGAATTATTTTTGATAATTTTTAGCGATCTTCATGTTGGTTAGACCCTGGTTTAGCACCTAGGTAATCTCCCAAACGAAAATGTACACCGTAAAGTATCACAATTCATCACAGTTTCTTATCAAATGGCACCTACATTTCTGAAGCTCGCAAATCTCCGGCCAGCCTTTGTTAATCGCTCGTCCCCAATGCTTGCTCTTACATGATAACACTCGATCTCATACGGCATAACAGATGGTCTCTAAGCTGAGAAAAAAATCAATACTCGAAAAGCAGTACAAAATGACTTTGAAGTGTTTGTTGGTTCTCGTACACATGATTTCTTCAAGAAGGAAAAATTACCACAGCACGCATGAGTGCGTATTTTGATTGATAGAAATAATTTTTTTTATAAAAAAATACTTTAACTTTATATGAACTAAGCGGCCATTGCGTAGTTAAATACTTGGTATTTATGGATCTTTTTTTCTATTATGCACTTTTTAAAATTTAGAATATAATGTAGGTATTGTCTTAAGTTAAAAATGCAGAGCATATTGTTTGAAGTTTGACTACGTTTATTGAGTCCGAACATTGTCCCGGTTTTTGTTTAATTCAAATAGTTGTACAAAAAAAACACACATTGACTACTTAATTATTTACAAAAGAGAAAATTTAATACCGTCGCGGATAATATAAGGCGTTTCGAAGAGTATTGATTTTTCTTGAAACGTAAAGTAGGTTATTCCGAGCATGCATTACAAACAACTTTTTATTTCAAGCGTTTGAGTCATCGTTGAATGGCTATTTGTTTTTATTAAGTAATCAAATTATTCATAATTAATTATCTTTAAAGAAAAAAAAGAAGCGAAAACAACTGAGCGTCTTCCCAAGTATAGGCACTCTAGTGAGGTTTGATTTCCAGCAATAGCTTATTAATTATTAATTAATTATTATTATTACTATTATTAGAATATACGGTCGAATATGAACCATGAATGGAATATGTACCTAATCTGATTTGACTGATCTTACTACTGCAGATTATCCAACCAACGGGGGTAACATTAGCTGTGCCGTAAAATTGCGTCTGTCTAATTACATATTATTATGCACAATAATAGAAAACTGAATTCCTTTTTTCCAACTTGTACAGGTGCCCCTTAAGTATTGTTTCAATTATATATACAAAAAGAATAAGCCACATATTAGAGTTATCAAGACTTTGAGATAAATTTATGTTCCGCAAATTACGACAATTACGATACCATTGTGGTTGCTTGAATTAAATTTACGTAAATATCCAATCGAAAAATAAGAATTTTAGCTTACAGTACAAGAGAATTTTAGCGTCTGAAAAAAGAATTAGGTCACGCATATCCGCAAGCCTCTTTAGCTTTCGATTGCATGTGTACTAACTATAAACTTTCAAAAATGAAAGGTAATGTTCAGCTCAACAGTTTGATTTGTATTTCAGGTTCACGTGGAGATGGTATATTCGCGTTATAATATAATTAGTCAGCTCCGATAAACCCTGTAAACGATGCTAAAGTCAACGATGTAAAAATGATACTAATCACTAATCTACCCGTGAGCAATGGTGATATAACTTCCCACGACCAAATTGATTCCTACCCAGCTCTAAATTTGAAACTATTCTTCCAGTGATTTTACCTTATAAGTTAAATTGATATAAATTGACGGATACGGAGATCTCGTGTAATAAGAAAATGTGTTTGAGTCAAGCATTATTTATTAGATTCCGTATTTCCGTATAATTTTATCGTGTAGTATTTATGGATGGAATTACATTTTCTGTCTTGGGAATGCGGTAAAATAAGAATTTGTCCATAGGTAGGAACTACCTACATATATCATAATGTAATTAAAGAAATCAACAGAGTATCCATTTTACTATTTGACGTAGTAGGGTCTCGTAGAGGCGCCTTTTTCGATATACGATTTATTTAAAATGTAATTTTTGTTAATTTTAGTTTTATTAATTATACACTGTGATTTTTACAGGCTGTATCGGTAGCAATAGTAAGCATTAGTAGGGTATCTCATTTAACTTTAATTTCATTAGCATGCGAAATTTAATCAGTTAGTGTACAAGGTTAATACACTAGTATAGAAATTTAGAATATGTTTATGTAATCGTATGAGTGTGTACTGGCCGCGGGCAACGGAGTATCGTTAATTTTGGTGAACCTTGGCTGATCATGATTATTCTATACATTTCCATTCATTTATAAATACAGAATAAAATAATACAGTTATCGCATGTTTGGAACTTTTTTGTTGTGTTTATATCGTAATTATTTATTTCTTATATAAATTTTTAGAATTAGGTAACTAAATACATTAAAGATGGAATTTATAATTTACAGCGATTGGGTAGTGGTCATTTTTCGTTCGTTTTTCTGATAAACGTCATTATTTATGAATTATAATAATGACTTTGACTTATTTTAACCTGCAGTACCATTTTCATTTCCTTTGGTCAACCTTATAACCTGTTTCTTTCCTTGGTTTCATAGTTGTTGGAGTTTAGTGTTAACGTTTTTTTTTGGAAATAAGTTATTTTTTTGAAATGTCAACATAATATAGATAAAATGTCGTTACAGTGCATAGAATGAATCAGAATCTTAAAATATTAGTATTTGATTGATTAATAGTGAATTTCGATCATTGGTCGAACGGACACTAAGTACTTAAAATAAACAAACGAATATTGAAGTACCTACTTTTATAAAAATGTTACTTATCTAAAATAAAATACCTACATTTATATCATGTTACATGCCGTATTTAAACTACAAAACTGAAATATTTTGTATAAAAGTAACTCACCATTTCATGTTATCTTTTATTAATTTGGAAAGTCTGTTAGTCGTTTTAAGGATTTGGGATTGTCCTGAAATACTTGCACTGTTTCACGGTTTTATGAGAGGTATTATTTTGCAAATATCATATAAAAATAATTCAATGTTGCCTTAAATCCGATTTTGTTCAAAACATTGTTAACGATCGATCGATGGGGTTAGCCGACGGGCCTGTTTTTATACCGTGGCGTCCGACCGCTGCTATCGAGTCAGCGAACAAAACGCGACTAGCCGATCGTTGGCTAAATAGCAGTCGACGGAGCATTCTTGCTTTACAACTAGTCGTCTCTGACGTCACGACGTCAACATTAATGAAACGTTTTCATTGAATGATATTATGATCGGATATCACAATGACATCTTTTGATTTGATTGAAAATATACCCTAGAATCAATAGCTGTTGTATAAAAGGGCATTGAAAGTCAGCAATGTCAGTCACAAAATACAAAGCAGTTTCTGTTTAAAGATTTTTTGAAACGCAACGTTAACGTATTGCTATCTTATTTATCCCATTGATTTTAAGACTAACTCCAAACGAGTAAGTTGAGGCCTATATCTCCACCTGCCGTGGCCTTTGGTGAAACTGGAAACCAGTAATCCTTCAATCACAAAAAAAAAGAGACCCTGAGCGTCTATAAATCTAGAATATCAAATATAAAAAAGAACATACCTATATCTTTACAAAACAATGATCCCAAGCTATCAGTTTTCTCCTTCGTTCCTTCGTTGTGAGTACCGAAAACCTAAACGAGACAACAATAAATACACCCAACCCCTATGACAAACATATTTATGTATCTGTAACCAACTTCAAGATCAACGAGGCAATCATTACTATTAAAAATTTGTAGACAGCGCGATAAATAATAATAATATGTCGGAGAGACGGACATGCGTAACATTAAGGAAACAGTTAACTTTAACTATTTTTAGTTAATTAAATAGTGACGTTGCGCCGACAAATATAATTTTCAGTAATTTTAGACTGCACAAATATAGTTAATATGCTGCTTAGTTAGTTACTGCTACTGCACAAATATAGTTAGGTATTAAGGTTTATCGTTGATTGATCGTTTCGATCGATTTTTTTTAGATCACGAATGGTTAGAAATTACAGTTAGCAGCATTTTCAGCTAAATAAAAGCGATGTGGTATTTCTGAATCCACCAGGAAACACTCAGGAGAGTTGCCGCCACGTCTCTTGCTATAAAATGACAAAACATCTCGTCACGGCCGGCCCTTCAAAACAAGTCACCCTTTTTTTCTCTACCTAATCTGGTAACCTTAGGTTATGCCGGCATCACCAAGCGAGTAGGTGAGCTCACGGGGCTCTAACCTGAGAACGTTGCTAACACTAATCCTAGCAAGAGTAGAGCTTCACAGAATCTACCACCGGATCTAAAAGCACCGTTAGTGGATCGGGAGGATCCGAAATGACGTATTTAGGGTGACGTCGATTGTTTACCATTTGGTCCGCAGGATCGGGTATGGCCTATATCCTATCCCTGCCCGTATAAAGCGCGGTAAAGCCATCCCCGCGATTACTCTCTTTGGCCAACTTATACCCTGGGCCGGGAAGATTCAGGAGTCACCTTCGATAGAAGGATGACATTCTCTTCCCTCATTAAGATAGTTTGCGTCTGAGCTGCGTTTATACTGGGTCGTGTTCATCATAAGATTTGCTAGCAAAATAAATTCTCCCTTTGTGATAAGGTTTCTACAAAACGTCTACGTACATGTGATCATAACTCATAGGTATTAGTGTAGTGTCTGTTCGCGCGGCCCGCATGTATACAGAAACTCTTGAAGTCATTCTATCCCGTTTCTGCAGGATAGCCGTAGAAGCACCATGGTATGTGAGGAATATTGATATTTACGATGGCCTCGACATAGAATCACTCAGCAAATATCTTCTTAAGACAGTGGCAGAACACTTCTTCGAAATAGTGGAGCGACACGATATCCCTCTTATCGTGACCGCTTCTAAATACATCACATCAGTCAGCCGAGTTTCACACCAGATCTTCTCAGCCCGTCGCGATTCCAATCCGTGTTCTTCAGATGCACTCGGGTAGCTGTTAAAAAATCTCACCCGTCTCAGGTGAGCCCGTGTTTACCAATCTGTCCTAGTAATACTAGAAAGGCCTTTGGACGTTCAGTAATCCTCCAATCACAAAGAAACTGGTGGTAGGACCTCTTGTAAGTCCGCACGGGTAGGTACCACCGCCCCGCCTATTTCTGCCGTGAAGCAGTAATGCGTTTCGGTTTGAAGGGTGGGGCAGCCGTTGTGACTGTGCTGAGACCTTAGAACTATATCTCAAGGTGTGTGACGCATTTGCGTTGTGGATGTCTATGGGCTCCAGTAACCACTTAACACAAGGTGGGCTGTGAGCTCGTCCACACATCTCGGTGATAAAAAAAAAAACTCAAAGCCGGAAGCCGGAATAGCCTTTCAGAGCCAACGGCGATTAGGTAGAGAAAAAAATCACGGCCTGTGTAGCCTTCAGAAAAACCTACAATTTGCCACTTGTCTAGGTTAGGTTTTGAGGTTCCTTGATTGAGAGACATGATCTTTCTTTCTGAAAATTTCAAGGATTTTTTTGCTAAAAGGATTTTTATTTTTTATTGCTTAGGTTTGTGGATGAGCTCACGGCCCACCTGGTATCAAGTGGCTACAAGATCCCATAGACATATACAACGTAAACGCCGCCACCCACCTTGAGATATGAGTTCTAAGGTCTCAGTATAGTTACAACGGCTGCCCCATCTTTCCAGCCGAAACGTACTACTGCTTCACGGCTGAGGTATTACTTATATTTAATAAAGTTGAGTAGCGGTTTATTTTTAAACACAAATTGATAGCGTTTTCTATAAATCACTACATATGTTATCAGTGTTTTATCAGTGTTCAAGAACAAAAAACAATAAAGTAGTTCTACTTTTAATCTATTAGGTATGTGTTGAAATGATATTTGTAAATTAAGATTTTTATTCAATAGTCCAAAAAAAGTTGTCAAATGTTTGTGTTTACAAATAATTTACGTGTAAAACGAAATGTAAGTTGATAAGTTTAAACTTACATCTAAAATAAACAACTTTTTGTTTTTGTCGCGATTCCAACCCGGTAGTAGATTCATTCGCGGAGCTGTTTGTTGCTCTTGAGTTGTTAGGTCTCCTTCAGAGGCGCTCGGGCAGCTATTAACAAATCCCATCCCTCCTGGCTGAGCCTTAGGCCGCCCACCTGTCCTTGTGAAGCTGGCCCATATGGCTATTTTATACCGCAGTATTTTTAGTGCAATATTATTAATCGATTTTTTCAGTAATCAATCCATTGTTTTTGACAAATATGTTGTAAATGTGATAGATGCTATATTTGCAAATCTCGAAGATCTCAAAAGAACTATGACTCAACGAATTAGAAACAAGTTATAATATATTTTTTATAGTAAAGTTAATGAGCGAAACGTGTTTTTTTTTGGTTTGTTTTTGCTTCTCTGTACTTCTTATTGTTTATACCGCCGTTACAAGCAAAAACTCAATAGTCGTAAACGCAATAGTCGTAGGAGGCAAAGATATTTAAAATGTCATGATTTTCACAAAACACTAACAGTAACGTCTCCAGTTTATTATTATACAAGTCAGCATCAAGTATGATACATAACGAGATAAAAATTCCTGCTTTAAATATAATAAATTAATTTAAGTAATTAAATTAAACAAAAATTATCTAAATATAACTATCAATTTCCACATACCCCACTTGCTTTCTCCCGTGGAAAAAAAAGGTATACGAAAAAGCTGGAATGGCGGCCGCACTTCATGCTTTTTTTCTCCCTACCTATTCTCTGGTAACCTAGTGGGCTATTCCAGCTACGCCCGGACAGGCGACTTCATGCTCTCAATATTGCTGTACCAGCTACTTCCATTTGACTCCATACAGAAGAGAGCCGTTCGGATTGTCGATAGTCCCATTCTCACGGATCGTTTGGAACCTCTGGGTCTGCGGAGGGACTTCGGTTTCCTCTGTATTTTGCACCGTATGTTCCACGGAAAGTGCTCTGAGGAATTGTTTGAGATGATATTATCACCTCGTTTTTATAATCGCACCGCCCGCCACCGGAGTAGAGTTCATCCATACTACCTGGAGCCACTGCGGTCATACACAGTGCGTTTCCAGATATATTTTTTGCCACGTACCATTCGGCTTTGGAATGAGGTCCCCTCCACGGTGTTTCCCAAGCGCTATGATATGTCCTTCTTAAACGAAGCTTGTAGATAGGAGAGTATTAAGCGGTTTACAGCGGCCTGGCTCTGCCCCTGGCATTGGTGAAGTCTATGGGCGACGGTAACCACTCACCATCAGGTGGGCTGTATGCTCGTCTGCCTATAAGGGCCCATAAAAAAATCGTAGTAGCTCTTTATAGGAACAAATTCAAAATATTGTATTCAGTAATAGACTTTAAACATTTTGTTATGTATTTATTCATATTGAAAACCTACGTTAAAAGCAACTGTTTTTAATTAAATTCTCTTTCCTGCAAAAATAGCTTTTAATTTTGTATAAAATCGAAAAAAAAAGAAAACTTGCGCAATAAAATTCTAGAAAATTGTTGTTCCAAAAATGAATAAATAGTCTAGTCAACAAGTTCAAAAACGTGAAAAATAGAGATAAAGGTCCTAAAAATATGAGCGATAGCTCATTGGATTCGGAATCACTTCTAGAAAAATGTTTTTGAAGGATTTTGGTGCAGGTAAAAATTGCAATTGTTATTAACAAAATAAGATGAAAAAAAATGATATTTAGTTTTTCATTAATAACTCGAAAAATATTAATATCTAAGGAACTTCGAAAAAAGCTCGTTAAAGAGGAGGAAATTTCCAATAAAAAAGTCCGTACTCCCGGAACTTTATCTTTATTATTTATAATTTTAATTTGACGTGAAAATAGGGCTCCGCGTGGCTTTTACGACATGCGCGCGCCACCGCTAAAAAGACATCGTCAGATAAAATATTTTTTTTATAACAAACTATCATTTTAAAAATTTGTAAAAATTCTAGTATCTTCTTAATACTTAAAAGATTCGAGCTCCGTTGGAAAATAAGGTTTATCCCCATTTTTCAAAAAGTTATTGAATTGTTAACTAACAATTTTTTTTCTAATCTCCGTTGGCATAAATAATGGCATGAAAGGTATAAATAATTGGCCTATAAATTTGAAACTTCGTGGAGCCCTTTTCATATATATACTTCATAAGATACTGCGATAAATGTTCATTTAAGTTTGTTAATTATTATTTTTTAGAACTATCACAAAAAAATCTAAATTCATTATTTAATTGTTTATTAGTTTAACAAATTGTTATGTTGTGTTTGTGTAATATATTTAATATTGTAAATATTGATAATTGCGAGGAGACCGTCATGTAAGGTGATAATTTGACTTCGATCAAGAATATAGATTTATAGCATGATTTTTCGGCAATTATTTGTACTTGCATTATATGAAAACATCTGTGTTACTAACTCACAGACGTCACAAAAGTAAATCGGGCATGTTGCATACACACGTATTTTTTCAAAGAATTATCCGTGTTGAACGCTATTCATAACTATCACTACAAACAGTACGCATGTATGTAACTTAAACTAAAAACACGGATTGACGCTGTTGTTCGTAGAATTTAATCTGTTTAGGTTCTGTTGAGTTTATTAGCTTTTTATAGTCATTCATTAGCGTGAATTATGAATCACAGACATAAGACGAGCCTTGACAATGAATATTTAAAGTACCGATAAGAGCCGAATCCATAGTCGAGTTCCGTTATTGTTTTTATACATGAAACTGTATCAAGTAAAACAAATACGCGCCTTAAGAACACATTGCGTTATTTGCATGTTCCTGCCTTCACCGCCGTGAAAGTGCGGGCGAAAATAGTGGAGATTGCCCTACTGTTTCGGAAATAAATAATTGTTGCATTAATTGAATTTGAAACTATTGTTATTCTGTATTCCGAAACATTCGGTTTAATTTTATTTGCTTTTAATAATAAATAACAAACTGGAAACTTATCCCTTATAATCAATTATGAAAGACTCCTTCGTTATATACCTATATCAATTAAAGCTCGCCTAAACTGTGAAATAAGGAAGTGGCTCACATGCTATTATAGTTCAAGTCTAACTGATTCAGAATAAAATTTGAAAAAAAAAACCCGGTTGCACCCAAACCCGCGATATTTATGAGAGGCACACATAATCCTCCTTGGCCATAAATTACCTAGTGAGAAATGTTATTCAGTGTGGTTATGCCGTTCTGTATCATATATTGTAAACTTTTTCTGAAGAGGCATGCTTAAATTTTCACGATCTGCCGTTCATGAAATGTGTGTCACACGGTTTGTGTATTTCCCGTTCTTGACCTATGAATGCGAGTCGAGGATGTGATAATTGGTAGGGGCCGTATTACCCGTTATGTTTCCTAAAATAACAATTTATGGTAAACAAATGCACCCGAGGTGTGTCATCCTTCGATAATTGCCTTCGTATATAACATGAGAATTCAGACGCTTTCCGGATAAAGAGGAATTAACTGTCGTAGTCTTTGGATCATACAATTAAACCTCTTCTATTATTGTTTTATTGTAAAATGGCTTTTATTATTAATGTACTCGCCCTGTTTTTTCTACTGGCAGTTTTTATAATTGTTCATGGAAAGCCGTTGGAAGAGTCAACGGATGTGGCAAAAACCGAAAGTAGCGAATTGTTGGAAGTTGCTGAATCTCAGAATCCTTTTTTACCGAGATTTGCCATGAGGAAGCTGAAAGAGAAACGCGAGAAAGCTAGAGCTCAAAGAAGGAATGGCCAGGTACAAAGCAGAACACAACATCACACACCGAACTGCCCTCATTACAGATATTGGGGATACTATGTGAGTATTAATTTGTTTGAAGTTTTAGTACTGTGATATGTTAAAATTCAATCAATTAAATTTTAAAAACCAAAATCTATTAAGCACTAAGCTTATTGTTAAGATCGAGTCCTGAGTTTTTGGATATTTTTTTAATACTTTTAATTGCTTATGTCATGATGTTTTGTCTATGATTTAGAAAACGAGAAAAAATGTTTATTTGACAAAGTAGTTAGATTCTTGTAACGGCGCAACCTTTCTTCGACCCCGATCTTTTCAAATATAAGGCAGAGCACATAAGGTTTCACGCAGTTCTGAAAAGTCGCGTTTAGTTGAGTGATCGTTGATTTGTTTTATTTCTTATTTTGCAGTAAAATGTATCCTCGAGCGTTATTTATTCTTTGCTTGGGGCTCGTCACCGTTTCCGCTAGCCCTGCGATAAGACAAGAAATCGATAACAATTTGTCTTCACCAAATATTAAGTTAGAAGTTAACCCAGAGGATCATAAAGAAGAGTCCGATCAATACAGTTTAGTGAGCGACAACTTAGAAACATCGACAGAGAATAGTGAAGACTTCCCAAAATTTGATGAAGTCGCCGATGTTGACGTCATCATAGAAGAGTCTGTCGGAGAACCAAATGACATCACACAGATTCAGGATGACGCAAGTTTGGACTATTTTCCTGAAATTGACGACTCTTATAGATTCACATCTGTCGATAAAGTTGAGGATGAAATAATGGATACTGCTGCAGGCGTTATACCCTTCACAATTTTTAGAAGAAGGCAAAAGCCAAGAAGACGTTACATGGCACGCAGAAGATTCACGCCAAGATGGAATCCTTACAGAAACTTCCAATACTTTTACCCATATTACGGATTTTATCGCCCCAGCTCTTTTAGATATTACTAATGTATTTAGTTAGTTTTAAGCATGCACTTGCCAGTAGTTTATAATATATTATTTTTGTAAACGTGATGTTTGCTAACTTCAAACGCATTTAATTTATTTATTAATTTAAACAAAGAACGAGTTTCCCACGTTTAATAAAAAAAAGAAGTCATTCAACACTTTTGTAAATGCTATCTCAATTTTATTGGAGCTGCAGTACTCTTTGTAGATTAATATATTTTATTTACAAAACATTTTCCAACTCAAGAATCTATTATTTATTTCGATAGTGTTATTTCATGATCTTTAAAAATATATATTATATTAAACTTACAAAATCTACATCGTCTTTTATTATAACAAAGTTTGTCTTTAAAACTAAAATACATCACATTATAATAATACTATTTACATAGATAATACTTTGGATAAATTAAATATTTTCAAAGCATAATTTAAATTATTTGAAGTAAAATAAATATTTTTACAATACGTATGTATTTACTTCATAAGATTTTATACAACAAATTCGTATGAAAATAATTGTTATTCTAACAATTTTAATTACATTATTTATAAGTTAGTGTGCCTCGGAGTTATCAGTAATCAAGGCATTTTGGCTTTATTTTTGCGGTACATATCTCAGCGCGATGTCTATACCGCTTTCACTTACCGGGACCAACTAATCCTTCGTCTATGAGTTCATCGTCTGTAATACAAGGTGAATTAGAATGAGGCGACGGAGCTACTAGGGGCGAAGGCGCAGGGCTCTTGGCTAATTGCAGGGCGAGGGCCGGAGAGGCAGGGTACACGGGACGGACCGCTACTAAGCCAGAAACTTTACTACCGGACGATGAGGAGAAATCTAATAGCATTTCTGCTGCTTCTTGAGGCGTAGTCGCCCCACTGCGGGCCACTGATGCGCTCGCGGGCGGTTTCATACAAGAGTCGGCCCCTTTTCTGTCTTCGGGGGCGCCTTTTGGAGTAGCGAATCCCTTTGCCATATCCGTTTTAAAATCGAGTGGCATCAGAGGATAAGAACTGGAATAAGCATCTTTGGCTTCATCCTTGTTACGCTGAGGACTCCCGCCTTTGGTAAGGCTGTCTGCGGTAGCTTTGGAATATTCCATGGGTCTGTCCGATTGATCAGCTTTACCTGTAGTTTTAGGACTCATTGCTCCTAAGTTCATTAATGGTTTTGGTACATTTAAAGGGTAAGCCGACTTTTGCATTGATTCGGAGCTTTTGTTCGAATTATCGTAATGCGAAAAAGGATATTTATTTTGGTCAAGCGAACGTGAAAAATCATTCACCATGGATCTGTTTTCATACTGCGCCGCGGGACTATTTTTGTCTTTTAGTTTTGGAATTTGAAAGTTTCGAGTGTCCAGAGGTTTCATTAAGCCTTCAACACGAAAGTTTACATCTTTCGATGATTTTATTCTGTCGCCATCGACGTCGTCTCTAGAGCCACTCGGACTAGAATGCCGTTCAGACTTCGAAGAGAATATAGACTTTTCTGAATTACTCATAAGTTTCGTTCGCGCTTTCTCTCTTTCACGATCTCGAATTATTTTCGCTAAATCTGAACTACTGCCTTTAGGCGAGCCCGAATTAGATTTGGAGGCAGATTTTGAAAGATTTATACCAGCGCTACTGCTACTGCTGGATGACTTAGAGTAAGGCACTTTAGACATGTTCGGATTACTCGAATCCGAAGGACTCATATTCGCTTTGGGCGGTGTCGAGCTTGTGTTCAGACTGCTGGATTTAGAAGACTGCATGGCTTGGGTCTTTTTAGAGGCCGGTCCACTAATAACTCCAGGTTTCAAGCCGGTGTGAGTTTTTGGAGAGCCTTGACTGGGAGGCGTGAGCTGGGGAGATGATTGTTTGCTAGAGCTATAGTTTAATTTCGAACTGCTACTGGATTCCTTTGAGCGAGTCTTGTTGATGGTGATCTTCATTCCGTCCGAACTTGGTTTCACCATGTATTCTTGATTTTTACTTTCGCTCGTCTTGCCGCTGCTACCGGGTAAACTGTTTTTCTGTTCCGAGAACTTACCGACGCTACTTGATGAGCCGCTGGACTTCGAACTTGAGTCGGAATCCCCTCCACAATGTTGAGCCGACTTAAGTTTGTCTATGACAGCACTCAGCGAGCCCTTTCTGTTACGCGCTTGGCTAGCATTGGGTTTGTTTACTTCTATATTTGGCGGAGAAATCAATGGCTCCGTCACAGCATTATCACAGGTAACTGGAGTTATTTCTAGCTGTTTGATTTTCATGGGGTTTTTTAATTTCGGACTGCTCCGATCGGAACTAGAAAAAGAGAGGCTGGAATGTTTTTTTTCTTTATCCCTAGAGGTTGAGGAGCTAGAGCTGTAGTTGTCTTTGGAGATTTTTTTTGTCAGATCGTAACCAGTTGTTCCGGATTTAGCAGACGGAGAGCCGCTTGTCGCCGATTTTAAGGCCGACATACTAGGCTTGCCTGAACCGGACGAGCTTTGTTTAGGGGAAGAGATGCTGTGGTTTTTTGGACTCGAATAGCCTGTTAGATGTTTCGGACTATTTTGAACCGGCGAATGTCGCGGGCTACTGTGGTGGCTGGACGTGCCGGACGGTTTTCCTATGCCCTTGACGGTGCTAGGGCTCGGTGATTTGGTGATCGACACGGAACGGCCGTGCGTTGGACTCGGACTGAATTTCCTGATCAGCGAGTTCGGTGACGACGCACGCAAGGGCGAGCCGTCAGTAGGTTTGATACTGACTGATACGGGCTTAGTCAACGGGTCCTGCTTAGGAGGCACTTTCTCCGGGGGTCCCATCGAATCGTCTCGTCTGCGTTTTTTCTTCTTCTCTTTGCTTCGTTCTTCGCCGGATTTGCTGGACTTCCTGTCGGACCTAATACGATCGTCCATAGATTTGATTTGCGAGGACGTGATAGGCGTGATGGTTATGGAACTAGGTAGGGCGGCCGGAGCAGCCGCCGAGATCGGTATGATCTCGATCCCGGGGCGTCGGTCGAGACAGAGCATGGACGAGATGCCGGCGCCCGACGGAGGCTGCGGGTTAGCGGAGCTACTGCCGATGGGCGTGATGCTGACCGACGAAGGCATGTACGATTTACCTTCGGTCAAATCGAGCAACAAAGAAGAAGAGCTTCTTCTCATTTCCGAATCTTTACTTTTAAGCTTTTGCCTTTTGTGATCAGACTTCTGAAAAGAATTCCTGAAATGGGGAAAACAGTTTGATTTTTCAATATCATGACCATTTAATGTTAGAATAATGTTAGTGAATAATTAATTAAATTTACCTCATAATTTCTTCGACGTCTCCATCGTTCGAGTTGTCTATATCGGACGAGGTCCGGTTGTCCTGGTTCCTCAAGGCGTCCGCGGCGTCCATCGTGGAAAGTTCTAGATCTGACGTGAATTCGTTTTGCGAGGCGGACGACTCCCGGCCCTCCAAATCTTCGGTACTAGAATTACTGTTTACGGTATTGTCGTCTTCGTTCGCGTAATTATCGGAATTGTCGCTCTCGCTGTCCGAATCCATCATGTCGCTCAAACCGGGCTTCCCTTTCTTCTGCGCCGTGCTCCATACATCAGAATCAGACTTTCGCTTTTTCGATTTCCGTTCCTCCTGGTGCTTAGACTCGTTCGAATCCTGACACATCATCGTTAGTTGGTGCTGTTGCTCGGAGAGATATGCGCCTGCAATGGAACTATAATTACGAACGGGTTATCAAATACAAAATCAAAGTTCGAGTCCAGTGTACGTTTTAGGAATTGAAACGAAATTAAATACGGTGTGGCCACCCTCTTGCCTATTTTAGCTGCAAAGCAACTATTTGTTGAAGTGAAACTTCTTTAGAATCGTTGTGATTTCAAACTCGATGAAACGAAAAAATAAGTCCATAGAGACATAAACACATAAATGTATAGGATTCAGCTGGCGAAAGAATGAGATAGAACACATTAGTGTGTTCTCGGTCTCCTCTTTGTGCGACTCTGCGTAGCATCCCCACTATCGTCTACTAAACATTGTCCATATGTATGCTCCTGTGTAGTGGGATAGGCAGTATATCTATAACTATATCTTATTTATAAGTTTCATTTCTACCGTATGTGACTTGCACATACACACCCTTTTTTATTGCATATAGGGTACGGTAAACAAATTAACAGCCCACATGTTGTTGGGCGGTTACTAGAGTCGAAAAACATAACGATGTGAATTCCGCCATGCACCATGAGACATGAGGTCGATGTCTCAATTGTACAATATAACTGCAGTCGGTTTAACCTTTCAAATCGGAACGTGTCACTGGTTCTTGGCGAAAATATAATATCCTACAATTGAGGTTTTGCTGACAAGTAAAACGAGCAAAAAAAATAGAGAGAACATTTAGTTTCAAAGAAGTATTAAGTTAAATTGTGGTGCAATTAAATATAGAAAATGTTAGAAAGAGAAAGAGAGTGTGTGTGTGTGTGTGTGAGAGAGAGAGAGTGAGTGTGTGTGTGTGAGAGAGAGAGTGAGTGTGTGAGTGTGTGAGAGAGAGAGAGAGAGAGAGAGTGAGTGAGTGTGTGAGAGAGAGAGAGAGAGAGTGAGTTAGTGTGTGTGAGAGAGAGAGAGAGAGTGAGTGTGTGAGAGAGAGAGAGAGCAACAGGCAGCGGCTTGGCTCTGCCCCTGGCATTGCTGAAGTCCATGGGCGACGGTAACCACTCACCATTAGGTGGGCCGTATGGTCGTCTGCCTACATGGGCAATAGAAAAAAAGAGACAGAGGAGAAAGAAAGAGAGAGAATTCTTTATAGTAACATCAGGTGGACAAGTATCTTGGGAAACGAATTTCAGGCGGTGTACCTATCGATTGAAATATACTTGGTCTGGCCATAAATACTGTTACAATTAAAAATAAACAAAATATTACATTTGAATTTGGAATCTGTCATTTTTATATGATTGCTCATTGAGTTTTCTCATTTTGGCGCCAATACATTGTACAATATTTTGCGATATTAAAATGGAGTGGGGTGATAAAGAGAACCGAATCGCTGTGATTGCATTACACAAAGTAGGTATGGAGCCNAAATACTGTTACAATTAAAAATAAACAAAATATTACATTTGAATTTGGAATCTGTCATTTTTATATGATTGCTCATTGAGTTTTCTCATTTTGGCGCCAATACATTGTACAATATTTTGCGATATTAAAATGGAGTGGGGTGATAAAGAGAACCGAATCGCTGTGATTGCATTACACAAAGTAGGTATGGAGCCAAATGCAATGTTTAAAACTCTCCATACGCTTGGTATTAGTAAAATGTTTGTGTGCCGGGCTATTAATAGGTGCAATGAGACCTCCTCTGTTTGTGACAGAAAAAGATCTGGCCGTCCACGTAGTGTTCGTACGAAAAAGGTGGTCAAAGCAGTAAGGGAAAGAATTCGAAGAAATCCTGTCCGAAAGCAAAAGATTTTATCTCGGAAGATGAAGATAGCACCATGTCGAGTATTTTAAAAGATGACTTAGTACTTGCATGCAGCCTATAAGAGACGTACTGGTCATTTCTTAACTGATAATTTAAAAGAGAATAGGGTGGTAAAATCGAAACAACAACTGAAGCGGTAAGCAAAGGGCGGTCATAGAAAATTTTTACAATTGAGCAACATTTTAACAAACAAAATGACTGTATTTCTGCTCAAATCTCTAAGGAAGCTTCCCAATTAGTCGACAGAGTGCAACGTGGGCACTATCCGACTTCAGTGATGGTTTGGTGGGGTATTAGCTATGAAGGAGTGACTGAGCCATACTTTTGTGAAAAAGGTATCAAAACATCGGTACAAGTGTATCAAGATACCATTCTTGAGAAGGTAGTGAAGCCCCTTAACAACACCATATTCAATAATCAAGAATGGTCCTTCCAGCAAGACTCGGCGCCAGGTCATAAAGCTCGGTCAACGCAGTTTTGGTTGGAAACGAACGTTTCGGACTTCATCAGAGCTGAAGACTGGTCGTCGTCTAGTCCTGATCTTAATCCGCTGGATTATGATTTATGGTCAGTTTTAGAGAGTACGGCTTGCTCTAAACGCCATGATAATTTGGAGTCCCTAAAACAATCCGTACGATTGGCAGTGAAAATGTTTCCCGCGGAAAGAGTGCGTGCTTCTATTGATAACTGGCCTCAACGTTTAAAGAACTGTATTGCAGCCAATGGAGACCACTTCGAATAAGCTTTTTATACTTTAAATTGTTTTATATTTATGTATTAAACTAACACACTGTAAAAGTAATAAATGTTATTACTTGGAGCCTCTGGGTCTGCGGAGGGACTTCGGTTCCCTCTGTATTCTGTACCGTATGTTCCATGGGGAGTGCTCTGAGGAATTGTTCGAGATGATACCGGCATCTCGTTTTTACCATCGCACCGCCCGCCACCGGAGTAGAGTTCATCCATACTACCTGGAGCCACTGCGGTCATCCACAGTGCGTTTCCAGAGATCTTTTTTGCCACGTACCATCCGGCTATGGAATGAGCTCCCCTCCACGGTGTTTCCCGAGCGCTATGACATGTCCTTCTTCAAACGAGGCTTGTGGAGGGTATTAAGCGGTAGGCAGCGGCTTGGCTCTGCCCCTGGCATTGTTGAAGTCCATGGGCGACGGTAACCACTCACCATCAGGTGGGCCGTATGCTCGTCTGCCTACAAGGGCAAAAAAAAAAATTTGCAATAGAATTTTTTTTATTTTTAAAATAACAGTATTTATGGCAAGACTAGGTATATACGAGAGAGAGATCTGTAATGTTATGTATAAGAGTAGGGGAGGCATGGTTACCGGCGTGGTGCGGGTGCGGGTAGAGCGCGCGGTGCGGGTGCGCGGGCTCGTGCTTGAGCTGCTCGCCGCCGGGGTCGAGTCCGCCGACGCCGCAACTAAAATTCGAGTCCAGGGCAGAGTAGCCGCCGTTCATCTGCTTCGCTGCGGCCTCGCGCTCCCATATCTTGACGAGAGACCTGAAACGAGCGAGATAGTATTTAAAAAAAAAAGCCATGTGACATTTTTTCCTTTTTTTTTATTGCTTAGATGGGTGGACGAACTCACAGCCCACCTGGTGTTAAGTGGTTACTGGAGCCCATAGACATCCACAACGTAAATGCGCCACCCACCTTGAGATATAAGTTCTAAGGTCTCAACTATAGTTACAGCGGCTGCCCCACCCTTCAAACAGAAACGCATTACTGCTTCACGGCAGAAATAGGCAGGGTGGTGGTACCCACCCGCGCGGACTCACAAGAGGTCCTACCACCAGTAATTACGCAAATTATAATTTTGCGGGTTTCATTTTTATTACACGATGTTATTCCTTCACCGTGGAAATCAATCGTGAACATTTGTTGAGTACGTATTAGAAAAATTGGTACCCACCTGAGATTCGAACACCGGTGCATCGCTCAACACGAATGCACCGGACGTCTTATCTGTTAGGCCACGACGAATTCAGAATTCCTTTGTCCGTCAAGCGATTTCCTGTATATTTTTCTTTAACAGTTATCGAGGAGTTTCAGTGTTAAAAAAAAAACATCAGCCAATACGTTTTCATACAAATTATTGGACATATGATAAAAAAAAAAATACGACACGACACGTTGCGCCCGTCAAGCAACATTACTATGTCGAAGCTGACTTTTGATCTTTAGCATCGTGTTCTATGAAGAATACAATATTCTAGAATTTCTTATTTTATGTGTGTAGAGTTAGAACCTAACCAATGAAAAAAGCAAAATCTAATAATTGTTTTATTTATTTATTTGGTTTATAATGATATCTCACCTTAACGTTATTGGTATAGAATGACTCTTTTGCAGCACTCTGGTGATGTAGTCGTCGATGTGGTCTCGAGCCGGACTGTTCAGCGTGTACACGGACGCGCGGGGCGAGGCCGGATCCGATAGTTCAAGTTCGACGGTGGCCATACATTCTTCTAGCGGATGTTCCAACGATATAGAAATGTGCTGCCACGAGAGGGCGCTCACTTCGAACATCAACACCTTTTCGAGTTCGACAGCTGACAAATAAAACATAAACATTATTATTTTTGGTATACAAAGAGAAAGAGAGAGGTGATTGCCACCACCCTCATAGCATCAGATGAGGCGTTAGGTTGTTCACCCATCGACAGTACTCAGCGATAAGTATTCCTCTTCGTCCATTAGAAAGGGACAACCAATCGATTTCATTTTCACAGAGCGTTGTGTCTCTCGCACGAAACGCTATCAGTTGAATACTTTGTATGCCGTTGCAACAGCGCCCCTAGCGACAAACGTGGGTAATTTTTTTTTTTTTTTCCCTATGCTGATAGCCTTGAGAGGCTATTTCAGCTTCACCCTAACGTTTTTAGGTGAGCTCGCGGGGCTCAACCGGAGAGTTGCTAACACTGACCCTAGCAAGAGCAGTGTTTCGCAGAATCTACCACCGGATCGGAAACGCGACCCACTGAGAAGATCCGGCGAGAAACTCAGTGGGCTGTGTCTATGGGTTAGTTCGCTCGTCGAGCCCTTCGTCGCAAGCGACGGGTTTGACGAGGACGGTGACCGGTGCTTGTGGTGCCTAAAAGCACCGTTAATGGATCAGGAGGATCCGTAATGAAGTGCTTTGGGCGACGTCGACGGTTTACCATTCGGTCTACTGGGTCGGGTATGTAATTTCCAGCGGCTACGATGAGAGGGTTCTCATGTCGTGCCGCCTTCTCAAAATGGCGCAGCGATGCCGACTGTAGATACTTACTAAATGAGTCGAGCTCCAGGTCATCGTGGAGATCCACATTCCTAAGGAACCATGGCGCTCCGACAGCTATCCTGCAGAATCGTGATTGAATAACCTGAAGGGATTTCAAGTGGGTGCGGGCTGCGTGAGCGAACACTACGCTTGCATACGTCATGACGGGGCGTATACAAGTTTTGTAGAGAGTTACCTTATTGCAGAGGGACTGTTTGCTTCGACTACAAAGCATTGGATAGAGTCGTCCTAGAATAAACGCGGCGCGGTCGCGTACCGTTTTTATATGGGGACGGAATGTCATCCCTCTGTCGAGGGTGACGCCTAGATATTTGACCTTCGAGACCCACGGTATGGGCTGGCCAAAGAGAGTGATGGGACTAACGGCGGAGGTGTTTGCGCACCTACTACGGAGTGGGATGCTCGAAGTGATGTTCGGAGGGCGACCCCTTTTGAAGAGCACCGCTGCGTTTTTCGTGGGGTTGATGTCAATTCGCCACTTCCGGAACCACTGTCCCATGGCGGCTACTGCGATCTGGAGTCGCCGATGAAGCAGCGACATCTTCCTACACGAGTAGTAGATAGCCGTGTCATCGGCGAAGAGCGCTAGATGGGTCTCCGGAGACCGGGGTATATCATTGATATACAAACTAAATAATAACGGAGAGAGCGCGGAGCCATGCGGGACTCCGGCAATCAGTTGACGGGGACGAGAACGAGTTCCCTCTACTCGATATCGAAACGAACGACGTGGGTAAACGTTACAACTCTATGCAAATTTGAGTTAACTTTTACGCTATCGAGAACGTCAAAAACTCGCACTATGCACACAAGACGGTACACTATTGCAGTTAGACAAACGTCACATATGTTGCGGCCGGTCGAGTAATCAAAACGTATGTACCGTAGATTGGGGGGAATAGGGACTATGGGTAGAACAGGGACAAATCTGGGTTGTCACAATGCTTTTGTGAGATTTAAATCGGTTGAATTGAAAATAAATTTTATTTCGTGATTAAGAATATTAAATAGTTTAATTTAGTTATCAGAGTTGTGTAACCGATTAAAGATAATGAAAAGTTAATTACCTAAAAGTAAGTACCTACCTAACAACTAAACAGTGCTTCCCCTATCGAAAAACTCTATTATCCCCATATGTGACCCGCTTCACCCCAAACCAAGGTGAATCTGGTCAAAAGCTAGTTTTTTAACTTTTGTGTATATTTTTCAATGAACTATGTATAAAAATGCATCGTATATTAAAATATAAACCTCCGGAACAATTTTAATCTCAATTTTATTGGTATTTGCCCTAAGAAAAACGCTATAAATTTGTGTTGGGATTGGAAAGCGTTTTTTTTTATTGCGTAGATGGGTGGACGAGCTCACATCCCACCTGGTGTTAAGTGGTTATTGGAGCCCATAGACATCTACAACGTAAATGTGTCACCCACCTTGAGATTTTTTTTAATTTTTTTTATTTCATTTACTTCAGATTTTGCATTCATATTATATTCATGAACATTTCATTTATGCCAGAATTAAATAAAAATAATAACTACAATCTTGGAATAAAACAAAAGCAATAGCAATAATAAAAAACCTTAACCTAAAGGCTGGTTTGGATCCAGAGTGCTCAACATGCACACGTGTCCAGTGTTGCATTATTGGGCAGTCCAGATATAAGTTCTAAGGTCTCAGTATCGAGTTACAACTGTCCAGATTCCCCCCAATCTACTGTACCTACCTAGTTTGGTCTGCAGCCGCACGCAGCTCGCGAGCAGCGTGTTGAAGAGCGCCTGCTGCCGCAGACACGCCAGCAGGGCTGCCACGTGCGACGGGTGCGTGAACGGGACGCTGCTCACGATGCAACCCTCCAGCCCGCGCCGCTCACATACGAAGTAGCACTGAGTTTGCTTCGGTAGGTTCTGGGGATACAGGTTACATAATAACTCTCCTAAACTACGCCATTCGACTCAATTAATTCGAAAAAAAAGTATTGCCGAGTTGGGTGGAGAGAAACTTACAGCCCGTCTGGTGTTAAGTGGTCACTGGAGCCCATAAAAATTAACAGTGTAAATGCCGCCACCTACCTTAAGACATGAGTTCGAAGTCTTAGTTTTACAGTTTAACGGCTGCACGTCATTTCTGATCCTCCCGATCCACTAACTATGCTTTTAGGTACCTCAAGCACCGGTCATCGTTCTCGTCGAACCCGTCGCTTGCGACGATGGGCTCGACGAGTAAATTAACCCTCAGACACAGCCCACTGAGTTTCTCGCCGGATCTTCTCAGTGGGTCGCGTTTCCGATCCGGTGGTAGATTCTGCGAAGCACGGCTCTTGCTAGGGTTCGTGTTAGCAACGTCATCAGGTTTGAGCCCCGTGAGCTCACCTACTAGTTAAGGTTACGCTGAAATAGCCTCTCAAGGCTATCAGCTTAGGTAGGAATAAAATTAACGGCTGCCCCATCCTTTAAGCCGAAACGCATTACTGCTACACGGCAGCTATATGCAGAATGGTGATACCTACCTGTGCCGACTTCAAAGACGCCCTACCTGCAGTAATAACGCAAATTATATTTTTTCTTACAGTATGTTCCTGTCGTTCATGAACATTTGTTAAGTATATATTTCATAAAAAAAAAATTATACCCGCCAGCGAGATTCGAACCCCGGCATAGTCACATCGTTCTATCTATAGTCTATCTATACATTCTATACCAATGCACCAAGCGTCTTATCCTTTACGCCACGCCGATATCAACAATATAATAAACTGAATCGCATGATTTCTTCAGAAATGGACAGGCAACATATTACTAGAATAAAGGCAATTTGTAAAGTTTTTTTGAGACTCTATAATAAAAAAAACTCCTATGCCACAAATTACTCAAACCTATAGTTGAGTGATCAGAATATCTTTACCTACATTTTCTTGTGTAGTCGGAAGGCCCAGACGAGAAATTATCGGTTAAAATACATTAATTATAGCAGTGGCCTACCCCCAGCTACGAGCTATAAAAACTTTTGAACTAATATTTGGATACGGTATTAATACACTTACAACAAACAGTCCTTTACTGAGATTCAACTCAATATTCTTGCCGGGCACGAGTTTATCGTACGCTTGTTGTACGACCAGCCCTAACAACGGTTTGGCGTTTGCCCAGTCGCCAGACACTTCCACCTGTGAGACATTTGATATTTTAAAATTTATTAATCAAATAATTATTATTAATTTATTAATTATATAATATTAAAATTTAAAATTTATTATTCGTTTCTTCAGGTTTAAATGTGTAATGACGCTGGTTTATTAACTGTTAAATATCTTGAAAGTGCACAAATGTGGGAAATCTGACCACCATTTTACTGATATTATATTTCATCCCATATCATCTCATCTCATTTCATTTGATCCAAGTTGATTATTGACTCAAATTAATCATCTTCATTTCAATTCATTTCACTCCATATTATCATTTATTATGAAAATAAGAATTAAAATAAAAAAAATACGACATAACTTAAAGGTCTTAGTCACCAGGTCATAAAATCACTTAAATAAAAAAAAAAGTGGATTATGATTAATTGTTACTGCTATATACGAAGGGGGTCAAACGTCAAGTTATACACATACCTCTGTTGTGGCTTGTATTAATTTCGCTAGGCCCGAGCACAGCGGCGTCGGCTGCGACAGTTTGAGGGTGAAGCAAGCCGGCAGCATCGCACTGTTCTGGGGTACCAGTGGCGCGTATACGGGACCGTTGCTGTAAAGGGCAACAAAAAAATTTAAAGGTTATAAGCGTTTCCACAAATGACATGTAGTTGGTAGAGCTGGTGATTTCCGTCTTGATCCGATTAATAATAATAAGAATTTTACTAACTTTATATTCTTTGGTTTTCGCAAGTCATACATACATATTATTGTTAAAAGTATTTTCACGGTTTAAAACTCGCGTTTTTATTGTCATTATATTATTATTATTTCCGACGTTTCGACTTTACAGTTTATGTGGATCACGGATGGCCGGTCGCTATGTGGAAACATTAAAAACGCGAGTTTCTAACCGTAAAAATACTTTTAATAACGTTTTTTTAATGCTTTGCATCCTATTCTATTTTTAAATATACAAATATCTGTAGGTCTGCCTATGATTTGCACAACTAATAATGTATTATCTGCGATGAGCGAAAGATAGCTCTGTACCCGTAAAAAAAAAAAACTTTGGAGACCTCATGTCAAAATGTCGAGAACGAAACGATGAAAAAAACGAGGGCACAACTAAGCCATTGTCGATTGTTGGAAATTATTTTCAAATCTCGTTCGATGGAAGACATGTCATAGTGCTTAGCTTATTGAGGGGATGATTTCACTTCAAAGCCGGAAAAAATTATGAATGAATGAATGTGCTGTTGATGAGTGCAATGTTTCTAGACCGGATTCTAGGGATGAAGTCTGCTTCGGCAAGTGTTACAGTAAAGTTTTAATAAAATATAATCTCACCTTTTTCCAGATCGTTGGGCATTTGATATAATAGTCGATAACTGCAGTTTATTGGCAGTGGAGCCTTCTAATAAGACAGTGGCGGAATGACCTATAGGAGTGTAGGCGGGTGTGCCGTGTGAAGCGAAGCCGTTGGATGCCGTAGGTTTCCCGGTCGTCAAGAGTTCAGTCGTGAGAGGCTGTAGGCCCGCGTCTTTGTCTAACAGCTCGTATGGTGAAACGAAGTACGTTAGACGCATCGCGTGACCTGCGAAAAGAATTTTGGTAGTATTGCATAGAATATTTTATATTCACCGTATTAATCATTTTATGAGAATACCCGTTTAACTCAAAACAACTTAAATCTATACTAATCTATACTAATATTATAAAGAGGAAAGATTTTTTGTTTGTTTGTATTGAATAGGCTCTGAAACTACTGAGCCGATTAGAAAAATTCTTTCATTATTTGGAAGCTACACTATTCCCCAGTGACATAGGCTATAATATTTTTTGAAAAAAATTAGGGATCCTTACTGAAACTCCGATAATGTAACCCAAGGCGTAAAAAAATTACCTAAAAAATTCTTTACAACGCGTGTCCTGCAAAAACTATTGATGATAGAATAAAATAATATACTACGACTTTGTAGAACACATTATTATTTACAAAAAGTGTCGCGACAGCATATGTCTAACTATTATAGTTATGCCGCAATAAGTGTTCTATTATTTAAAAAAATAAAACGTTAAATATCATTGATATTTTTGTTAAAGACCCGAGCGGAGCCGGAGCTGGCTACTAGTAATTCAATATAATTTTAAAAATAGTTTAATAAAGGTTCCTTAATTAACACATAATTTCTTATAAATTATGTCTTACCTCCTCTACGTTTCTGAAGAAAACCTATGGGACTTTTGTGTACTTGTGCCCAAGGATCTTTTATAAAACTTTGTAACTGTCGTAACGTACATAGGTCATCTTCCAAGCTTTGAAGGGCAGTGAATGCTTTACATTTCACCTAAAACAAACGAGTTAGTCTTAAATGTGGGATCTTTATATTAAAGAATAGGAATAGAGTATAATACTAAGAATTTATAATCAAGTACCTTTGTTTTTGTAATGAGAAATAAACTATGTTTTATTAATTTGTTAAGAAATTTATATGGGGAATTAAAAACACCCCAGGCTAAGTATTTTTCTGTGTTATGGGTTCTGAAAATCCAGACCACCATCAGTGATTTTATTTTTTGAAATATAGATAATCTGACTAGAAATATACTCAGGCTTTGATGTACTATAATAGTCAAGATTAGTAGATCAATAAGATGAGATCATAGTTTGTTAGAATGGGAAAAAAGTTTAATTTTAATTAAACAATATAGGTAAATTAATTGCTTGAAATGATCATTGCTATAATATATTATGATGTAAGTCTGAAAACAGAACAAAACCGTAATCTGCAAAGAATGAATTTATCATGAAATCAATCTAGGTAAATTTTATTTCTTTACTAAAATACTTTTCGCTACCCATATAAATAAGTAAGTACTTGCCTTTTTCTCAGCATTAAGTTGATAAACAGCAGTCAAACCTTCTAATTGTGCTGTAAAATCTGTGAAATCTCCAGCTGATATACAGTGTACCAATTCTTCACAACTTTGTTGTTCGATCTATAAACAGAATTTTTTTAGATGACTGTGTGAAATTTTAAATCCACCCATACAGTAAAAATATATTACCTTTCCTTCATGATGTATTTTGACATCTTTTACGGAACCCGATGATTCTACAAGTATCTCTAAATAAAACATATCTGATGATATGAACAAGTTTACTCCTGAAGTGCCAACTACTAATTTTAATCTGAAAATATACAAAACATACTTTATTTACACAATATTATTTTTATAATCCTAAGGCGCAAATAGGTTATTGAGGGTTCTTATTAAAAAAATTCATACAAATTGTATTACATAAATACATCATAGGATGGGAATAGAAAGTGCATAATTTTGTATGTTAGACAACACTGCTGCTGATTTAAAACTATTAGCATAGATATACTATGTATCCAGAAAGCAGCTTATCAAACATAAAATTTGTGCTTTAATTTTACATTTTTCCTTTTCATTTCAATAAAAAATCTCTTGAATAACCTAACTTTTGGATTACATAAAAGGCAACTTATAAAAGTAATTTACAGATAATAGTCTCTCAACTATTATTTAATTAGAAGATACCATTGTTGAGTAATTACTACTACTTCCTTGTCATCGCTACATACAGGTAGTGTCTTTACTAATTACTACTACTTCCTTGTCATCGCTACATACAGGTAGTGTCTTTACTTCTTTTTGATCCAATGCCCTAAGATTTAGCATCCCCAGTTCCTATCAGTATGTACTAAACAAGTTCCATTCAATTATTTAAAAAATAAAGACAAAACAGTAAGACACCATTTTTTCCTTTGTTCATAATCAGATTTTATTCACAGCCCTTAAGTGTTGTCAACGAAAATGTTAAAACTTTTAAGTTTATTCTTCAATATGTCATCAATAAACAAAAAATAGATATTGGTAAATTATAAATTCAATTAAGATTGGTTTTAGTAATTATGGCCTAATTTCAATCATTGGGTGAATACTACTTTTAATAATTGAGTATTATAGCAAAATCTTATTTATTGTTAAGATTATTGATAGGTGGAAGTTTTTCAGTCTTAGGTGCATATGTTATTTTATCAATTTAAGCTGGAATGAAGGATATATTTTTTTAGGCAAAAGGTTGATTGGAAGATCTGATCCATGATTAATATTAGAATTAAAAGCAAGCAATTAGAAGCAATAATACTGTTCACTTCTATCAAAGAATGTGTGTGTTAAATCTTGTTGATTTTACTATTTTAAAGTTGGTGGTTTAATATTATCTGAATAGTTTCCGAAGATGATCTTTAAACTAATGAAAAGGTTGTAGGCTTGCTCTCTTTTACCTATAAAAAAAATTGTGACATGTTCAAGAATCTTGAAGGCAGCAATAATCCAGTACATTCACATAGTTTGATATAAATAAAATTACTTATGCTAAACTTAGTACTCTGAAAGTTAGGGAATTCAAGGGTATGTGATACCTAAGGCAAATCATACTCTGAAATAAAGTCAATCTGTTCTGAACTCACCCTAACTGTCTTGAAAGACATTGAAGCCTTTCTATTAGGTTTTGTAGAGATGTAATTTTTATACTGTGCTGCAAACTATCTAAGCATTTCTGTAAAATCATCCTGTCTGCATTATCAACACCCCACCTCTTGTCCTAATTGAAAGAGAATCATTTGTTAATTATGTTTCTTCTTTTTTATCAATTCAGTTTAGAATACTTCACAAATATCTGCACATACTACTTTTAATAAAACCAAGGCGAATTGTGATACAATATAAATTTATAAATCAAGAACTCCTGAGTTTTGAATTTATGCAAAAATACATAGTTTATCATAAATTCTTGGTATTAGAGTGAACAAAATACATACCAACATAGATGTTCTTACAGCCTTAGAAGTTTCGGTCAAATTTTTATATTGTGGTGTTTTAGACCTTAACTTCTCCATCAAGATTTCCTTTTGAAGTTCTTTAGATTTATCTATAAGACCGTTCGCAGTCATAATTAAGTTTCCGTCCGTCATTTTTGCATACAAATTAATAAATAATTAAAATAAGTTTATGAAATTAAGCATTGATCACTGTGGCCCACTACTGAACATCTGATGATCTGTTAAATGTTATTTCTTATTTTGGAAAAAATACTTTTCTCACTTTAGTTTTATGTTTTGAATAATTATTTAATTGTTAACAATTTTTTTACATTAATACTTAATTTATCTCGTAATAAAACCTTTTTAATGAGAAAAAAAACTAGGCTGTCAACTTCAAGCGTTACCATTTGCTACATGGCTACTTTGTGAAACAAATAATCTACACCATGATTTTATCAACCATCGTAAATGCGATGGCGATATACAAAAACTTTGTGTGTGAGAGGAAAAATATATTTGTCATGCGTGCCTGGCTTTGGACGATATTTAGTCGGTTAATATGTACGTCAAGTTAGGGTTGCTAGCTATATAGCTAGTGATGTGTAGTAGATGAAATAAAAATCTCAATTACATAAATAATTCTTAAAAGAAGCGAAATTATTTCTTATAATATCTCTTTAATATATTTTATGGTGAATATAACTTTAATTTCAATAAACTTGTTGTTATTCCTTTGCTCGTCGCTGCCATAATACTGACGTGTATGCTCTATGTCACTCCGACCCCAGAAACGAATATAATGCTATCTCATAAATTGAAAGTAAAGATTGTGTTAACGGTTGAATTTATTTATCTGTTAATTGGTTATTGATATTTTTTTTACCGATATTTTTATTGGTTGAAAATATCGGTAAATTTTTTCGTTGCATTATTACAATACAATTAATTTTGCGAATGTTAAATTCGAATGGTTGAGCCTCAGAATAGGTTGAGCATAGCATGCGTAACATTTATTCGACCTTGGTGACAGGGCAACGCTAATCCGCCGGCGCCGTCGCCGTAGAGCAAGGCCTAATACTATGATAAGGAATACTTACGGTATGAAAATCGTGTTCTTTCGAATTAAAACGAATGATTTTTTAATAGATGGATTAATAGATGGATTTTTGAATTAGTTAATGGTCCATTTGGTTTCAAGTGCTTTTCGGAACCCATACAGACGTCATACGAATGCAGAATGCACATCACATGATTGCAGAAACCTTGAGATACGATGTCTAAAAAAATTACGCCTACATCTACGTGTAATTATTAATAACGTTTAATCCCATTCTTCAAACTGGAACTTACTCACACTACATTCTAACACTAGTAGGTAATTACGCAATTTGCGGGTTTTATTCAAAATCACGACTTTATTCCGCTTGATATTTCTTCAAAATTTAATTTGTTTGTGAACTCGTGTTATATACGCAACTGCTTAGAAAATTTAGAATTTGTAGTTTTTTTTTTTTTGTTTTTTTTTTATGATTGAAACTTTACTGGTGGCCCGAAGGCCTTTCCAGTTTCACCAGGACAGGTGGGCGAGCAAAGGCTCAGCCAAGAGGGGTGGGATTTGCTAACAACTGCCCGAGCGTCTCCGAAGGAGACCTAACAACTCAAGAGCAATTGTTTCGCGAATGAATCTACTACCGGATCGGAATCGCGACCCGCTGAGAAGATCCGGCGAGAAACTCAGCGGGCTGATGCATGGGTTAGGTTGCACGTCGACCTCTTTGTCGAGTTCGACGAGTACGGTTACCGGGATCCCTAAGCCTGCCCCTAGTATTAGAGCTGAAGGCATCTANTAATGAAATGAAATGATATGGGATGAAATATAATCGCAGTAAAATGGTGGTCATTTACTGAGATTTTTTCAGTGGACTTTTTGGAGGAACCCGAGAAGTTACGTCAAGCAGCTTTGTTTCATTTTCCCACATTTGTGCACTTTCACAGATATTAAACAGTTAATAAACCACCATTATTACACATTTAAACCTGAAGAAATACTAAATAGACAAAATAAAACAAATCACACAACTTCACTCCTCGCGTTCCCGCCAAAAAGTCCTATTGGGCTGTAGCGCAACATTCCCATAGATAATACACATAAAAGATTCCTCATAATGGTGCTCTGCCTGAGCCAAACAGCGACGTTAATTTATTGCAATTATTGCCGTGGATTAGTCCCTCTCAATTAACATTTTCCTGCATCAACAAAAAACAACGGACGTTTTGTGATCACCGATGGGATAACACCAAATAACATATAAATTTTTAATTTTACTAGTTATTTTCGCATTGGACGCACTTGACTTAATTAAAACCAGCTCACGGGGAGCGGGTGGTCTCATATAGCAGAGGGCGTCCTCTAGTTGCCTTCACTGTTGATTGCGGGTTCACGTAAAATGAACGCATAAAAGCAATAAATATCTATTTATGTCTAGCTTATTAAATACGAGTATTTATTGTTGAATAAATATTATTTTTCGTTTAAATTAGGTAA